>OY804594.1:64955752-65555752 GCA_963680895.1 Fragum sueziense | reverse complement strand
TGTGACAGTAACATGGATCCAGGTCAGACTGCTAGTGCTCACAGCCTGATCTTGAAACATGACTGTCTCAAATGATATAAGGAACGATTTTCCAGATCCCGGCTCAAATGTATATAAAGAACTGCTCCCATTACAGTGTATGCTGCGCTATGTTATGGTAGGCCTACACTGAAAAAATGAGACTTGCATCTAGTTCTCTTCCCAAACGTCTGACATTTATCCGATTAACAACCCAATTGTGGTTCATTAACGGATTATTTTTTCTGGAAAATTCAGATTGTAGGATGTTTTATCGGAATTATCTCTATAAATATACCACTCCTTATTTTTGTGTGACACGACATCCAGAAGGGGACTTTCGGCACATTTTGTAACCAGATTTTGAATATGTTGAACGGTTGATTCAGTTAACTGAAATTTTCTAAATCAAGACCTTGTTTTGATGTCCTAAATAAAAACAGCTTTGGAAACACCGAGAAAAAAGAAAATGCTGATAACCAGCATTTTGCATTTTGTATGAATATTTCTGTGCTTTAAGATCTATTGTACTTACATCCTTTATATATTAACATTTCATTTGTCATCAATAGTAACCTACTAATTAGAAAGTCTATTCCTTACTAGATTCTACTTAGGAAGGGTTAAAGCAAACAACTAGAAGATACACCTTTTATATTAAATACGTTGGTAGCAGTTTATTTAAGGTTTACAGACCGTGAAAAAATCTACATTTTCTAGCCATGCGAAATGCATCAAATTTCACACACTTGTAAATGGACTTCACATAAGTTGATTCACCGTGCCGGATTTCAAGATTATGCTTCAAGAGGAAAATAATTTACAAATATCATTTTACTCTATATTCATATGCAAGGGAGGTAATTTATAACATTTTTGTCAAATATTCCATAAGTATGCATTAAAGGGGGACGAGCTAGGCTGTCGAAAATGCAAATGGCACAATAATTACAAACCAGAAATAACGTATGAAATTACCAACCTGAAGGGGTAGATCATTTATGTCCATTGTTACCACTCGTCGAGCTTTATTAAGTATTAAAATCCAAGTCAATTAATAACATGCTGGTCGTCCTTGTTTTTGTTTTGTAACGGCTACATATGCCCAATCTTAAAAAATCAATTACGTCAGAGATACGTCATCTGTGCTCAGCGAGATTTAACACACCGTGCAACCGGCTGCGTAGAAAGTCAGCGAAGACAGATTCGGCATCTGATGTCATGTGCATGGTAGGTCAAATGAATTTACTTTTATAAATAAACGAAAGGATCTTTGGTATTCTATAGTTGATAAATACGCGTATAAATGTTCAGTGCTTGTACAAAACAAACCTTTTCACGTATTCCTCGCAAATAAGGTCACAGTTATCGACACAGCCGGTTGTACGGTGTGTTAATAACGCGGAGGTGTGTCTCGTTGACCTTGACCTTGTCTTGTTTTGAAGTAAAAATAGAATGTGTAAACACGCTTGTAAAGGATTGATCTATAGCAAAGGAAAGATGCTTTTTCGCAGAGATTGAGGTTTTTATGTATTGCTAATTGTTTTTCCATGCACAAATATGAGTTGCCGAACAGTTCGGAAGCATAAAAACATAGAATGAGCCCCTTTGATTCAAAATTATAAACCGTGAAAAATGCGTATGTTTGTGTTTGGAATGGAAATGTAACACAGTTTAGAAATTATTTGCACTTTTCAAATTTTGCCTCTAGCTCTTTGGTGCTTTTGAAGGGGTTGGATACCTTAAGCTTAAAGCCTTACACTTAAACTGTCTATATTTATACAGTTTGTATTTCTACGACAGTCCATATTCAATGGCGTTTTACAACAATGATTAATTACATTTATAAATCTCTAAAAAATACACAATGTTAAACAGTCCTGTATTCTGTTTACCCTTTCCCGAGTAAGACTATGTTTTGTAGTCCAGAGCAGTTTATGAGCAAAATATTGAGAGAAAAGGAGAAATCTCCGATATTTATCAATTTCCCTTTCCTCTCAAAATTTTCTATGCTCTAATTTACAAACTATTTACTTTATGTAAAACTGTATCAAGGGTTAAAACAGAGAATTAAATTTTGTGAAATAATGAGTTTTCAACTGTTTCTTGAAACTTTCAATCGTTTCACAGGATTTTATACTGGCTGGAAGATTATTCCAAAGTTTTGGTCCTATTGTGCCGAAACTTCTGTCACTGAACGTTTTTCTGCTATTAAAGGGTACTTGGTAACATTTGTCACTGGAATGTGACGATCTCAGTTCACGCCCGCTGGGTTTGGCCAAAAGCAGTTCCGTTAAGTATGTCGGAGCACGTCCAGTGGACGGAGACGTGGACGGGAAACAACTGTTTATAAAAAAGTGTTGATATGTTAAGGGACTTCAGCATTTCTCTCCGTCCATTCACCTTTTCTCTACATCAATATACGATGTCGTTGGTCATCTAAAACAGGTATTGTTTAGGGAAGGATAAATTAAAGTGACATTTCAGAATTTTTTGTCATAAAATTTACCTTTAGTTTTATCTGAATGAGCATATTTCCTTATGAAAATTCTGAAAATTTCAAGCCAAGATATTGCGCCGTTTACGAGAAATTTATATTTTTGTGTTAAAATTGAACAAATTGTTGTGGACAACAGTTCAGATTTATATGCAATTTATCGATTATGTCTCAATTTTATATGCGAATTTCTCGCTAATTGGCAACAACTTAAAAAAAAAAAAAAAAAAAAAAAAAAAAAAAAAAAACTAATAGTATTTATACTCATTAGAATAACTAATCTTGGCATCATAACATACTTTAAAAAATGAAATTGGAATGAAATGTCCCTTTAAAGATAACAATGCTATGCTAATGTACTTATTAATTATTTGATATTAGTTGATTTCATTAAAATCAGAGCGTTTTGATTGCCTGAATTTTTTCATAACTCCATTAAAAATGACATTGCCGGAACTTCTTTCTGAGTCAACAATATGTATAAATGTGCCCTGTACAAATCAGCATATTACGTTCGTTTTGAGAAGTAAACTGCAAGTTTTATCATTAAATCTTACTCTTAACCCTTTCCCAAACAAGACCTGCTTTTGACGTCCCTAATGGAAAAGGCTTGTGAAAACATTTAAACAAAAGAAGAAACTGCTGATAAACAGCAGTTTCTCCTTTTGTCTCAATATTTTCTGCGTCGTATGTTACACATATCCTATCTTTAATAACATCCATTTTGTCATTTGTAGCAGTCTTTGAAGTGGATCACCCTAAAATATTGACGTTTGGGAAAGGGTTAAATAGATTTTCTAGTTGAAACAAACTCAATTTAAAAGACTTTTTGTTTAAAACGCAACTGGAACGTTACGACGACTGAATTCGCTGCAAACAACGTTCCAGTTACGCGTGCTTTTGATGACGCCATTTAAAGTTTTCGGCACAGAAATGCACGTGCGTAAGATCTGAATACCTTGGGAGCGACCAGATATCGCAAATCTGTCCGCTTCTTTAAACATAGTACGGACGATATCTAATTTTTTCTCGTCGCAAATATTACTATTTCGGTAATAAAATGTACTATCAAATTATAAGGAATGAATGCAATTTTATTTTTTTCATGCAGGTATAAATCTATTCAAACTTTTGTATGAACCGCTTCGCTGATTCATACAATGTGATTAGAATTTATTTTTCATACCTCCATGAAAAAAAATTGCATTCATTCCCTAAGTATCCATTATTTATCAAAATAAAGTAACTGATCTTTTTTAAATTATCTCTAAAAATAAATATGATGGACTGATCTATCACGATTCATTGAAGATTGGCTCTTATTTCGTCATGTAAACCCAATCATGTAGACCTACGACTTTAAGACTAAGACACGAATGTTTAATATTGAAAGTACCGAAAATCGAAACGTTGTAACAACTTGAATATTTTTAAAATCCCTGACAATTTCGTATTCAATTTCGTAATCGTGAAGTTTATTTTGATGAAGAATATTATCATTATTTACAATGTCTTATATGGCATGGTCTCTTTCATTGGATGATTATGTTCTTTTTCCAACTATAAGTATTTTACAATCACAGCGAAACGGATTTCGAAAAGGTTTGTAGACATTCAGAAAAAGAGAAACCGTATATGTGAACGACTATTGTAAAGGTGACCGAATAGGATTTAAAGCAGATAGGTGTACAAATGTCACGGATCTGTTGGACATGGTGGATCCTTTAATTAACACTTTCCCAAACGGCAAAATTTTAGGGTGATACTCTTCAAAAACTGCAAAAAATGAGAAAACGGAAGTTATTAAAGATAGAATTTGTGTAAAATGTTGCATGGAAAATATTGAGACAAAAGGAGAAACTGCTTGTTATCAGCAGTTTCTTCTTTTGTTTCAACGTTTTCCCAAGCCTTTTTTAAAACGGACGTCAAAACCAGGTCTTGTTTGGGAAAGGGTTAAACAGAAAGTTATTACGAGGAAAAACTTCTGGAAATCCTCGGTGCTCTCTGATTTTGTCTGTGTCAAACCATTTTCAAATCGGCCAAATAATACAAGACGAAATGTTGGTACGGCGCCAAATTGCTTGACCAAAATGTATCCTATCGATCAGAATTTAAATAAGCCCAAAACATTTACGCAGTAAGAATATTTGAGTTGTTTTCCATCGATGTTTAATTTTGAGAAATCCGCTACACTTACACGTTTGAGATATCCCATGTTATCAACCGGCAACATGACGAACTCTTGTGGACGCATTTAGCCCGAATGAAAACATAGAAAACAAAAAGTGTTGAGATAAACAAAGAATTATGTTGAATAAAATAGACGGAACAGCCACACTATAGCCCGAACTATCGCCAATCGAAGTCGGCAAAAATGTAGTAATGAACAGACGCGGAACTGTTCCATGTCCTTGTACAATTTACACCTCCAGTGATAAAGCTCCAATACCATACCAGGTTTTGAAGATAAGTTTTCTCCACTTGTTGTTGGTGTTTCACGTGGTTCCACGTAGCAATAAAGGTGGACGACCTGTTCCTGCAACGAGAGACTTCATTATTACGGAGACTACAGAATGACCTTATCGGCCATGAGAGACTAGATTCCATTCACAACCCTGGCTTATGTGGAATTAGAGGGGATGAAATAGAATATCCACCATCGCTGTTTGTAAGATTCTAACCAAGTTTGCTAATTTCTCATTGAATAATGCATTAAAGACTCAGACAGTATTGTATTCACAGACATCACGATAGAATTTGCTTAAACCTTTACCAAACAGCAAATTTATTGACTGTCCCAATATGAAAGCCGTTACAGACGAAAAAAAAATGTCGTTGAAGATGGTGTTAATATTCTATGTAGAACAGAAAATATTAAGACAGAGGGGGGCAAATTCAAAGTCTTGTCTAATGGGGACGTCAAAAGCAGGCCTTGTTTGGGAAAGAGTTAAAATGTAGAGTCAAAATTAGTTTAAGCACACATGGGTCAATATGCAAAAAATGTATTAACCACAAAAGTTCGTACGTTTGATGAAGTATAAGAATAAAATGGTATATCGAAGGCTTATGGGAAACAGAAAATGCAGTACATGTACGTGTTTTGACATAATTGAAAAATACCATTCCATTTCATTTAATATAACATCTATCAATTACTTTTAGATTAAAACAGCTTGTATCTTTTGGGAAAATAAAATTTATATCGACAATCATACATAAGAATGTATTTCCGGCAATTTGACAAAAACATGTTATTCTTTAGGAATTGCGAAACAAGTTATTCACCTTTCATGTCAGGATTTTCACAATATCCCATAATTTAATTTTGAAATTCGAGAAAATCATAAATGTAGATCTAGGACTTTATACAGAATGGCGAGTTAAAACGAAATAAATAATACATCTACATATTTACACCAACGAGGGTAAAGCTTCTAAATCTTCCACCGCCAAAAACACCACCACTACCAACAACAAAAGGATTTACTATTTTGTTACATTTTATTTTTTTTCAAGTTGTTTTGAATGGTGCCTCAATAGATTGCTAAATATTTCATTTTAGAATTCTCAAATATGAAAAGAAATATTAAAAAAAAGACTGGACGCACAAAAATAGTATGAAAAACCTTTTTAGGAGGAATGTCAAATCACTCTGGTACCGCGAAAGGACGTGAAAAACACAATATTTGGATCGTTTCATTTCGAGATGTCAAGAAGTTAACAATGCGTTGGCGGCTTGATAGACAGAAATACGGTCTTTTTGTAACTGGCATTATGTAGAATGTCAAACAAAACCTCACATGGCACAAAAATCAAACGTCTGTCTAAAACGACAACTTATATATGGGGCCTAAACTACAGAAAAATATTTTAGACGATTCTGTGTCAATCCGTAAAAATCCAGAAAGAAGCTGAACCGAAAGACAAAAAGCAGCAGGAGCAGAAAATTTAGAAATTTTGGGTACCTTTTAGACATACATAGACATAGACATATCTTTATTTTATTTGGAATTAAACAAAGTTTCTCTTCCATACATATAATATACAAATGTTAGTAAAGGTCTTAACACATATATACATTGAAAAGAAAATATTGAAATGCAGAGAGTATAGTGCTCAACATACAGAGCATTTTTACTAATGACTAATGCACATCTGATATAATCATATAAATTGTTAAGAATAAATTGGTCAGTTTTAGACAACATATCACATAGTTTAACCATGCTAGGTCTTTTAGAGTACGTTTCGGGAATATATCTTTTTCGGAAAAAATTATATTTCTTGCAAATGAAAATATTCCTCAATATCACCATTACCACATATATTGCAAACTCTTAATTGTCTATCAAGACTATTTGTAGCATAACGTCCTGTTTGTATGTGAAGGCTTTGTGCTGAAAGTCACATCTTAGTAAGTTCCTTTCTCTTCCACGATTCTAATAAGTCTAGATATGGTTCACACTTAAATTCATATTTGATAGTCTTATAAATTAACAAAACATTATTTTCTCTTAAATCAGCAGTGCAACATTGTACAAAATTGTCTTTTAAGGACAGATCCTCCATTTATTTCCTACGGTAAGATTTTTTTTATTTTTTCTGTACTGATATTTAAATATATGAGAAGTAAAAAAATGACTTAAAAACTATAGGTCACCAAGCGAAATAAAAAGTTATTGGATTTCAAGGGAGACTACTCTTGTCTAAAATTGCAAAAATGAGGTGTCACTTAAATACCCACAAAAAGGGTGTTCGAAATGACTAGGATTAAATAAATAAGTCTTCATTGTGTTCAATATGTTTTATTCTGTCTAAATGAGTATCAATTTGGGAAAATTTAGTGATGATTTTGAAATTTTTAGTAAAACATTCTTTCAAAAGTAGCTGAAATTTCTCTTTTTTCGCAACGTTTCCGATAATAAAAAATATTCCAGCGGTAAGAATTTTCTCTTTTTTGGTATAGACTTAGTGCTTGGTCATATCTACAAAAGAAAAAAAAGAAAAATATATCAAACCAAGCGTTTTTCTTAGTTATAAGTAAATTTTGGTTTACTTTTTGCAGCTCTGTCCGAAATTGCTTCACTACTTTTATCCATTTTCTTCCTTATAACCAGCTTTTGATAATAAAAAGTGTCGTCTTTTGTGTTCATCTGAAGCGGACTAGCTCATAAAGACGCCACTTTGCTTTTGTTGCTCCGTTTTCTGATCTCTAACGCCACACGTTGAACGTGTAACAGAAAGCGAAATATACCATCCGAGTACTATTACACTTAAATTGACAAAACAGAAAAAATGGAAATAACCGAAAAGGTTCTTGTCATTTATCAACCAAACATTAACTAAAGGTAATAAATACATTTGCTGAAAAGCCCAATTACTGAAACAGCCTTTTTTTCGTTATTCAGGATATGCGCAGTAAGTTGCGCAGTAACAACTGGAGGATCTGTCCTTAATCTTTGCTTGAAAATTTGAATGAAGTGATTTTAGAAAGAGAACAATAAAAATATCAGCCTAAAATCATCAATCGCACACATTTTTATTTTTGAAAACCGGCAAAAGCAATCTATTTTTTAATTCACGTTTCTTGGTGACGCATTTTGTTGTATGGTGATATTAAGCCCAACGTCTCGATAATTTCGTGGTATCGCTGTTTAATACGTCTTTATCGTAATTTCATACAAAAAGCCACGCTTCCTTCTTGATTGACCAGACGTTTTATGTCTAGTGATTGGGCAGATTCACTGGAGATTCGCGCACATTGTTGAGCGATCATTTTTTTCCTAACAAAAACAGTATACAGAAATTCTCTACGTTGTACTATAGTAATTTAAAAAAGCTAGAAACATGACGTGTCAAGTCGTCCTCCGACGGGCACGTTGTCGACGTTTCAAATCAACTGTATTCATCATGCACAATCCAAGCTCGTCAGGGCTAGCTGTACCTGCATCCTCCATCAAAACGTCCGCCATAGTTGTGCTGGGGCGTGCTATGTCCTCCTTCCGTGCTTGGGCCAAAGCACCTATTTACGAGCAAGCAGTTATGTGGGTCTGCGGCAACACCCGGGTAGCCTATTCCTACGGTCATCTGCGAGTCTTTGGGACTTTTTGGTGTAATGTGTCTTTCCTAATGTGCTAACTCGGTCTTATGTCCAGGACTTGTCTGAGTATCCTTGTAGAGACGCCATCCAAGAATCTTTTGATGAGGACCGCAATTGTCCAGCATTCGGAGCCATAAAGTAATACAAACTCTAACGTAGCAAAGAAGAAGCTCAGCTTGATTTCACGAGGCATTGGTGATTGTCCGACTTTTTTCGGCTCTCCATGCGCGGCATTTCCTTGCATTGTAATCTTTCTCTGTTGTTCCAACCCATGATCCTAGCTTATTGAAGTCTTTAACCATTTGAAGGAGGAGCGAGAGTGGTTTTTATGGTTGGTGGTGGTCTAGTGTCAAGTTGAGAGAGGTTACCTCGGTTTTCTTGGCATTCAGTGCCAGTCTAACCTTCAAACATCCCTTCTCTACTCTAGCGAGAGGTATCTGTGCTTGATTTTTGTTATTGGATATGAGGCTGAAGTATAGATCAGTGAGAGTGACTCCAGTCCATGTGTTCTCGGTGACCTTCTGGAAACGTGCTATCAGTATATTCCTCCTTTCTCAATATTTCTAAAATTTTCTTTAAATTTATCGCTAAAACTAGGTATTATTCTTGAAACGTTTAAAGGCAAATTGAAACCTTGTTCAGTTATTTATTTACCGTATTTGATTAATTCTTTTCAATAAAGCGTCAGGGGCAAGTTTTCTCAAATCATTTTGGACGTATTTTGTCTTACCTATCCCCCGATGACAAGTTAGACAAAGCATCGGGTGTGACCATTCTTATGGAGACATAGGAAAAGACATTGGAGTTAGTAATTATAGCATTTGTGAATGATATAGCCTAAAAAATATTGAGACAAAAGGAAATGCTGATTATCCTTATTCATTTTCTTATTCATTTTCTTCTTTTGTCTTTATGTTTTTCAAGTATTGTTATTCCGGGACCTCAAAACCACACTCTATTAAACTTATAAGTATCCCAAGTATACCTCGTTCGTTTCTTACACGAATCTCACGTGCTCAATTTACCCTTTATTCTTTTATGCATCGATGTGCCAATCATAAAAGCATAAAAAGCTTCAGAAATCTCTACAACAACGACCCATAACAATTGGTGTTTTACAAGGTGGTGCAATTCAAGCGTAAGTAATATTTTCATACTCACATTTCCAATCGGTCTAAACAAATTTAATACAAAATGGCGTTCAATACTGTCAAACATCAAATTGTTTGTAACATTTGTGTCATTTTTCAAAATAAACGCATCACGTACCATAAATGTATATACAATTGCTGTTGTATATGCTATCCTATGATACTATGATGCAGTACCTGCTTTAACTAGAGATATCAAATTACATCTCTATATAGTCCATGTACCTAGCTATGTTTAATCAGTTCTGTTAGTTATGCTAGTTCTGTTCTGTATTACTTTTAGATCTGTAGTTGTTCTATATTAAAAGTATATTAGCATCAGGTTGTTCTTCCTTATTATACCACGGACACAACAATTGGCGACGAGGATTTTGAATTTATAGTGTTTCTGATGTTTAGTAATTGACATGGCTTTGTTAGGAACTATATCACCTTTCAATATTGATACGGATATTTGGACAGTGTACCAGGAGAGACTGGAACAATATCTGACTGTTAATAATGTGCGAAATGAGAGGAAAGTAGCTGCATTATTGACATTGTTAGGGGATAGAGCGTATGCACTGTTACGCAATTTGACATCGCCAGCGAAACCGTCGGAGAAGACTTTTGGAGAGTTGTGTGATATCTTAAACCAACATTTATCTCCAAAACCTTTGATGATAGCAGAGAGATTTCGGTTTCACAAAAGAAATCAATTACAATCTGAGTCTGTGAACGACTTTATTGCAGTTCTCAGAAAAATGACGGAACATTGTGAATTTGGACCTACACTTGATGATTCATTACGAGATCAGTTTGTTTGTGGACTAAAAGATGAAGCTATCCAACGAAAAATGTTGTCAACAAAAGATTTGACACTTGTAAAGGCCATCGAAATAGCAAATGCTATGGAAACAGCCATTCGAGATGCTGCAGAACTCCGGGGAGCAACCAATGGGGGACATGTTGAGAAAGTTTCTATCCAGAAACAACCCCAGGTTCAACGAAAATCACGTAAGAACAAGAAACAATCTGACCAATCCGTGAAGTGTGAACATTGTGGAAAGACTAACCATAAATCAAAAAAGTGTAGATTCAGAAATGCAACGTGCTATAAATGCCAGAAGAAAGGACATATTTCTTCAATTTGTACAGCAAATGTAAATGCATTGGACGATTCTTTGGAGGTTAGGCAAGTACACACCATGAATAGCGGTAGACAGAAAATTGAGGTGACAGTAGACATTAATGGCAAGAAAGTAGTCATGGAAGTCGATACAGGGTCATCCGTTAGTCTGATCAGTAATTCAAATTTCAAAAGGTTATTTGGGAAAGTGAATCTAGAACCTCCCAAAACAGTACTGAAAACCTATTCTGGTGAGATAATTCCACAAATTGGAGTGAAAACCGTGACCGTTCTTCATAATAAACAAACAAAATCGTTACGGCTCCACGTTGTGAAAAACAATGGTTCCACGCTTATGGGTAGAGATTGGCTGACGGAAATAAGATTAGACTGGGAAAGGTTGATAACCGTCAATGCGGTACGTTCGAGGGAAAATTTGTCAACCGTATTGTCCAAATACAGCTCAGTATTCAGTGAAGGTATTGGAAGAATCAGCGGGATGAAGGGTTCCTTGACTCTGAAGGAACAGGCAAAACCCAAGTTTTGTAAGGCCCGACCCATACCGTACGCGCTGAAACCAAAGGTCGAAGAGGAGATAGAAAATCTTGAAAAGCAAGGAATTATAACCAAAGTGCACACAAGTGAATGGGCTACACCAGTAGTGCCGATAGTGAAGCCAAATGGAAAAATTCGATTATGTGGTGATTTCAAAGTGACAGTAAATCAAGCTTTGGATATAGATAGGTATCCATTGCCACGTGTTGAGGATATATTCGCGAATCTGTCACCGTGTCAGAAATTCACTAAATTGGATTTAAGACAGGCTTACCTACACTTGGAAATGGATGAAGCAAGTAAGAAAATGCTTACAATTAACACGCATAAAGGGTTATATTCTATGCAGAGACTGGCTTATGGCGTCGCGTCCGCGCCAGCTATTTGGCAGAGAACAATTGAACAAATACTTCAAGGTATAAAGGGTGTTCAATGTATTTTAGATGACATGATTATTACAGGTAGCACTGATGAGGAACATTTACAAACTCTTGACACAGTATTGTCCAGATTAGAGAAATTTGGTTTGAAATTGAATAAAGATAAATGTTCTTTCTTTCAGGATAGAATATCATATTGTGGGCATGAAATTGATAAGCATGGCTTATGGAAAAGCAAAGACAAGGTCGATGCAGTATTGAATAGTCCGCGACCACACAATGTCTCAACATTGCGAGCTTATCTTGGTCTTTTGAACTATTACCATAGATTCTTAAACAATTTATCCACTGTGATCAAACCATTGAATGAATTGCTTGAGAAAAACAAGAAATTTGACTGGTCACAAAAATGTGAAGAAGCATTCCAAATGTCAAAACAATAAATCACGTCTGAGCCAGTGCTGACACATTATGATCCAGGATTGCCTGTTAGATTAGCTACTGATGCGAGTCCTTATGGCGTATCAGCAATTTTGTCACATGTCATGAAAAATGGTGAAGAGAAACCAATTGCCTATGCTTCAAGATCTTTGACAAAAACGGAACAAAGGTATGCTCAAATTGATAAAGAATCACTTGCAATTTATTGGGGAGTAAAGAAATTCTATCCATACCTTTACGGTAGGAAATTTACCCTTATCACTAATTGCAAACCTCTGGTATCAATTTTCAACCCGAAGAAAAATATTCCGGTAACAACAGCTGCCCGTGTGCAGAGATATGCTGTATTTTTGTCAGGTTTTGACTATGACATAGAGTATAGAAATACTCAAAAACATGGAAATGTTGATGGATTGTCAAGGTTACCTTTACCGACACAAATTTCAGAAAGCACTGAAAATTGTGTAGACGTGTTCTGTACGAAGCAAATAGAACAACTTCCCGTTACTAATGACGAAATTAGAAGGGAGACGCAACGCGAAAATGTGTTATCGCGTGTATTTGAGAATACTCAAAATTGGTGGAAATATCCACTGGATAACCCATTGTTGAAAGCGTTTTACAATCGCAGAAATGAATTAACAATTCATAGAGGATGTTTAATGTGGGGAATACGCGTAGTCATTCCGATTAAGCTACGTAGACAAATTTTAGATTTGTTGCATGCAAGTCATCCTGGTATTGTTAAGATGAAAAGTCTTGCGCGAAGTTACGTATGGTGGCCAGGAATAGACAATGATATTGAAAATTTGGTCAATCAATGCACAGGTTGCCAAATGCATCAAAAAGCACCTCCTTCAAGTACATTACATCCGTGGGAATGGCCAACATCGCCGTGGGAAAGAATTCATGTCGATTTTGCTGGTCCTTTCCTAAACAAAATGTTCTTAGTTGTAGTTGATGCTCATTCGAAATGGCCAGAAATTGTAGTTATGAAATCGACTACTGCTGAACGCACGGTAGAAGAACTTCGAACTATTTTTGCACGAAATGGACTACCAAAACAGCTAGTTTCTGATAATGGTGTTCAATTCACAAGCGAAGTATTTAAAAAATTCATGAAGAACAATGGTATCTTACATTTAAGATCAGCGCCATTTAAACCGAGTACAAACGGCTTAGCGGAGAGATTTGTAGGAACATTCAAAACAAGCATGCGAGCAATGGCACTCACATCAAATGATTTGAATTTAAAAATCAGTATATTTCTAATGAGATATAGAAATACTGCACATTCTCTAACAGGGAAAACACCTTCAAAAATGTTTTTAGGTAGAAACTTAAGAACAAGGTTAGACTTGTTAAGGCCTGATACTCACGCGCATGTTACAAATTCACAAATGAAATTAGCTTTAAATGATCAGAAAAAGCTTCGTGAGTTTGACACAGGACAAAATGTGTTAGTGCGAGATTACAGAGGAAATCAAAAATGGTTTCAAGGCTCTGTTGTATCACGAGAAGGACCGCTCATGTATACAATTGATGTTGGTAATGGGTTAAGGTGGAGAAGGCACGCAGACCAAATCAGAAAGTCAGAATTAATAGAGCAACCTTTGTCATCCTTTACTAATAAAAATCGTACTACACCATTTGAAATGTCAAGTGCCAAAATTCCTGAGAATGACAACAGTCCGAGTTTACAGGAAACAGATCTCAAATCTCTGGAAAACAAAGATTTTGAGGATAAATCTGTCAGGTCAAAAGTCACAAATTATGATAAGAATAACGGTGTCCCAATTACAGCTGAAAGACGATATCCTGCAAGGGTGAGAAAGCCGCCCGACCGATTATCACTGTAATTAATAGGTACTTGTTGTCTCGTTTAGCAATTGTACTGCTGATAAACATGTCAGTTAAATGAGCCATCTGGCTGATTGGAATTTCATCGATAGTCATGTGAATCAAATAAACAGTTAAAGCAGACTATGCATACTTTTCGCAGCAAGTTGTCTGAAATTGAAATTTTGTTTGAATTTAATTTTCAAAATTAATAACTTTATATTTGAAAGGGGAGAATGTTGTATATGCTATCCTATGATACTATGATGCAGTACATGCTTTAACTAGAGATATCAAATTACATCTCTATATAGTCCATGTACCTAGCTATGTTTAATCAGTTCTGTTAGTTATGCTAGTTCTGTTCTGTATTACTTTTAGATCTGTAGTTGTTCTATATTAAAAGTATATTAGCATCAGGTTGTTCTTCCTTATTATACCACGGACACAACAATTGCTATCACCCGATTTGTGTCCGAGAACAGACAAACCGGAAGTACTGCCAACCAATCAAGAAAATATTGTGATAGGGCAACAGACCGGAAATAGGACCGTAACATAGCTCTCTCTCGCCTACCTCAGCTGAAGCGTCCAGTGGCTGTCACAGCAAGGGATATATTATACCTTTAAGGGAGACCATTTAGTGTCCAAACTATCCGATAATGGCTCAATTCATCATGCTTAAATATAAGACACAAAGACCATGACCTCACAATTAACATGTTCAAGTTCAGTTGGCAAGGATACATTAAATTTGCTGATTGTGCAAAATTGTTTTACAGACTGGGGCTACACTATTCACTATATAATGATGATCTGACACATGCTGTAAGCGAGCGTAGAGAAACTTACACAGACACAGAATATTATAAGATTTACCCACAACATATTTCAGGAATTACAAATGTAAGTACGTTCCTGATACTATGCTGTTGTGTTAGTAAACAAAGAACACACGAGATATTGACCTTGTGATTTTTGCTACCAACAGTGGTCACCGTGAGCTGCTTCTTGTTCAACTCATGCTGTCGTAACGTTAATGAAAATTCAATATATATGATGGTTATATGGTTCAAGGGAAGTTGTTTTAAATTTGGTTAAGATATGTTATGCTTGTCTCGAGATATGCTCTACGATATACTCGGAGTACTTATAAATTTTGCGTAGTGCGTAGTGTATGTCTTGTTTGAGAAAGGGTTGATTAATGAACAATTATAAATGTTAAGTAAAAGTGACCAAATACGATTTAAAGCAGAAAGGTGTACAATGTCACAGACCTGATGGATTTTGTGGATTCTTCTTGACGAGCAAAACCTTCCAGTAAATCCCTGACCAGTGGTATCTGACCCTGTTTGACCCTGTCTGTCAAACCATTTTAAACCGGCCAAATAATAGCAGAGTTATTAAAGATTTTCTCCATTTGTTGGTGTTTCACGTGGTTCCACGTAGCGATAAAGGTGGACGACCTGTTCCTGCAACGAGAGACTTCATTATTACGGAGACTACAGAATGACCTTATCGGCCATGAGAGACTAGATTCCATTCACAACCCTGGCTTATGTGGAATTAGAGGGGATGAAATAGAATATCTCACATCGCTGTTTGTTAGATTCTAACCAAGTTTGCTAACTTCTCATTGAATAATGCATTAACGACTCAGACAGTATCGTATTCACAGACATCACGATAGAATTTGCTTAAACCTTTACCAAACAGCAAATTTATTGACTGTCCCAATATGAAAGCCGTTACAGACGAAAAAAATGTCGTTGAAGATGGTGTTAATATTCTATGTAGAACAGAAAATATTAAGACAGAGGGGGGAAAATTCAAAGTCTTGTCTAATGGGGACGTCAAAAGCAGGCCTTGTTTGGGAAAGAGTTAAAATGTAGAGTCAAAATTAGTTTAAGCACACATGGGTCAATATGCAAAAAATGTATTAACCACAAAAGTTCGTACGTTTGATGAAGTATAAGAATAAAATGGTATATCGAAGGCTTATGGGAAACAGAAAATGCAGTACATGTACGTGTTTTGACATAATTGAAAAATACCATTCCATTTCATTTAATATAACATCTATCAATTACTTTTAGATTAAAACAGCTTGTATCTTTTGGGAAAATAAAATTTATATCGACAATCATACATAAGAATGTATTTCCGGCAATTTGACAAAAACATGTTATTCTTTAGGAATTGCGAAACAAGTTATTCACCTTTCATGTCAGGATTTTCACAATATCCCATAATTTAATTTTGAAATTCGAGAAAATCATAAATGTAGATCTAGGACTTTATACAGAATGGCGAGTTAAAACGAAATAAATAATACATCTACATATTTACACCAACGAGGGTAAAGCTTCTAAATCTTCCACCGCCAAAAACACCACCACTACCAACAACAAAAGGATTTACTATTTTGTTACATTTTATTTTTTTCAAGTTGTTTTGAATGGTGCCTCAATAGATTGCTAAATATTTCATTTTAGAATTCTCAAATATGAAAAGAAATATTAAAAAAAAGACTGGACGCACAAAAATAGTATGAAAAACCTTTTTAGGAGGAATGTCAAACCACTCTGGTACCGCGAAAGGACGTGAAAAACACAATATTTGGATCGTTTCATTTCGAGATGTCAAGAAGTTAACAATGCGTTAGCGGCTTGATAGACAGAAATACGGTCTTTTTGTAACTGGCATTATGTAGAATGTCAAACAAAACCTCCCATGGCACAAAAATCAAACGTCTGTCTAAAACGACAACTTGTATATGGGGCCTAAACTACAGAAAAATATCTTAGACGATTCTGTCTCCATTCGTAAATATATCCAGAAAGAAGCTGAACCGAAAGACAAAAAAGGAGCAGGAGCAGAAAATTTAGAAATTGTGGATACGTTTTAGACATACATAGACATAGACATATCTTTATTTTATTTGGAATTAAACCAAGTTTCTCTTCCATACATATAATATACAAATGTTAGTAAAGGTCTTAACAAATATATACATTGAAAAGAAAATATTGAAATGCAGAGAGTATAGTGCTAAACATACAGAGCATTTTTACTAATGACTAATGCACATATATAAATTGTTAAGAATAAATTGGTCAGTTATAGACAACATATCACATAGTTTAACCATGCTAGGTCTTTTAGAGTACCTTTCGGGAATATATCTTTTTCGAAAAAAGTTATATTTCTTGCAAATGAAAAAAAAATGAAAATATTCCTCAATATTACCATTCCCACATAATTATATTGCAAACTCTTAATTGTCTATCAAGCCTATTTGTAGCATAACGTCCTGTTTGTATGTAAATCAACAGGCCAACATTGTACAAAATTGTCTTTTAATCTTTGCTTGAAAATTTGAATAAAGTGATTTTGGAAAGAGAACAATAAAAATATCAGCCTAAAATCATCAATCGCACACATTTTTCGGTCGGTCGGCCGGTCGGTCGGTCTGTCCGTAGACCAAATCTTGTCCGGAACATAACTCAAAAAGTATTAAAGGTAGCATCATGAAACTTTACAGGTGGATAGATCTCATTATGGAGAGGTGCAGTGCACAAAAACTGTAACTCTGCCGATCAAATTTTTTGAGTTATTGCCCTTTGTTGATTTTATAACTTGATTCTTGTCCGGAGCATAACTCAAAAAGTATGTAAAGTAGAATCATGAAACTTTACAGGTGGATAGATCTCATTGTGGAGAGGTGCAGTGCATAAGAACCGTAATTCTGGCGATCAAAATTTTGGAGTTATTGCCCTTTGTTAATTTTATAAGTTGATTCTTGTCCGGAGCATAACTCAAAAAGTATGTAAGGTAGAATCATGAAACTTTACAGGTCAAAAGCTCTTATTATGGAGAGGTGCAGTGCACAAGAACTGTAACTATGCTGATCATATTTTTGGAGTTATTGCCCTTTGTTGATCTTAAAAAATTATTCTTGTCCGGAGCACAACTCAAAAAGTATGTAAGGTAGAATCATGAAAATTTACAGGTGGATATATCTCATTATGGAGAGGTGCAGTGCACAAGAACTGTAACTCTGCTGATCATATTTTTGGAGTTATTGCCCTTTGTTGATTTTCAAATTTGATTCTTGTCCGGAGCACAACTCAAAAAGTATGTAAGGTAGAATCATGAAATTTTACAGGTGGATAGATCTCATTATGGAGAGGTGCAGTGCACAAGAACCATAATTCTGGCGATCAAAATTTTGGAGTTATTGCCCTTTGTTGATTTTATAAGTTGATTCTTGTCTGGAGCATAACTCAAAAAGTATGTAAGGTAGAATCATGAAACTTTACAGGTCAAAAGCTCTTATTATGGAGAGGTGCAGTGCACAAGAACTGTAACTATGCTGATCATATTTTTGGAGTTATTGCCCTTTGTTGATCTTAAAAATTTATTCTTGTCCGGAGCACAACTCAAAAAGTATGTAAGGTAGAATCATGAAAATTTACAGGTGGATATATCTCATTATGGAGAGGTGCAGTGCACAAGAACTGTAACTCTGGCGATCATATTTTTGGAGTTATTGCCCTTTGTTGATTTTCAAATTTGATTCTTGTCTGGAGCACAACTCTAAAAGTATGTTAGGTAGAATCATGAAACTTTACAGGTAAATAGATTTCATTATGGAGAGGTGCAGTGCACAGGAACCATAACCTTGCCGATGAAATTCTTGGAGTTATTGCCCTTTGTTGAATTTACACTTAATTCTTAAAATTGCCTATATCTCATGTCTTTTTACACATACAGGCTTGACATCTCACACATAGATACCTCCTATCAACATCGTTCGCATTTGACCATGACCTTGGACCTTGTGACCTTGACCTTGGAGTTTTACCTACTTTAAAAAAAATTAAAATCGGGCATATATCTCATGACCTATTACACATACAGCCTTGATATTTCACACATGGACACCTCCTACCAAGACCTTTCACAATTGACCATGACCTTGGACCTTGTGACCTCGACCTTGGAGTTTGACATACTTTAAAAAAATTAAACTGGGCATATATATCATGACCTATTACACATACAGCCTTGATATTTCACACATGGACACCTCCTACCAAGACCTTTCACAATTGACCATGACCTTGAGCCTTGTGACCTTGACCCTGGAGTTTGACCTACTTTTTAAAAACTTTAACCTGGCCGATATATCATGTCCTTTTACACATACAGCCTTGATATTTGACACATGGAAACCACCGACCAAGACCTATCACATATGACTATGACCTTGGACCTTGTGACCCTGACCTTGGACTTTGATCTACTTCTATGATACATTAACCTCGCCTATATTTCATGTCATTTCACACAAACAGCCTTGATATTTGACACATGGACACCTACGACCAAGACCTTTCACATTTGACCATGACCTTGGACCTTGTGACCTTGACCTTGGTGTTTGACCTACTTCTATAATACATTAACCTGACCTATATTTTATATCATTTTACACATACAGCCTTGATATTTCACACGTGGTCACTTCCAACCAAGACATTTCAATTTTGACCATGACCTTGGACCTTGGAGTTTGACCTACTTTTAAAAAACCTAAACTATGCCTATATCTCGTGTCCTGTTACCTATACAGTGTCGATATTTTATTCACATGGACACCTACTACCAAGACCTTTCACATTTGACCATGACCTTGACCTGTGTGACCTTGACCTTGGATTTTTACATACTTTTAGAACTCTTTAACCTAGCCTTTATCTTATATCTTATTACACCTACAGCCTTGATATTTCACACATAGACACCTCCTACCAAGACCTTTCATATTTGACCATGACCTTAAATATTGCAACCTTGACCTTGGAGTTTGACTTACTTTTAAAAAAAACCTAAACCAGACATATATCATATCATGTTCTTTTACACCTACATCCTTGATATTTCATACATGGACACCTCCAACCAAGACCTTTCACATTTGATCATGACCTTGACCTTGGCATTTGGCCTAATTTTAAAAACTTTAACCTGACCTATATTTCATTTTACTTTAATGTATACGGCCTTGATATTTCACACATAGACATCTCCTACCAAGACCTTTCATATTTGAACATGACCTTGGACCTTGTTAACTTTACCTTGGACTTTGACCTACATCAAATGTAGGCCCTTGAGGGGGCATAAAATATGTTTTACAAACATCTCTTGTTATTTTTGAAAACCGGCAAAAGCAATCTATTTTTTTAATTCACGTTTCTTGGTGACGCATTGTGTTGTATGTTGATATCAAGACCAACGTCTCGATAATTTCGTGGTATCACTGTTTAATACGTCTTTATGGTAATTTCATACAAAAAGCCACGCTTCCTTCTTGATTGACCAGACGTTTTATGTCTCGTTATTGGGCAGATTCATTGGAGATCCGCGCATATTGTTGAGCGATCATTTTTTTCCTAACAAAAACAGTATATAGAAATTCTCTACGATGTACTATAGTAATTAAAAAAGCTAGAAACGTGTGTCAAGTCGTCCTCCGACGGGCACGATGTCGACTTTTCAAATCAGCTCTATTCATCATGCAAAATCCAAGCTCGTCAGGGCTAGCTGTACCTGCATCCTGCTTCAAAACGTACTCCATAGTTGTGCTGGGGCGTGCTATGTCCTCCTTCCGTGCTTGGTGGGCCAAAACACCAATTTACTAGCAAGCAGTTATGTGTGTCTGCGGCAATACCCGGCTAGCCTGATCCTGCGGTCATCTGCGAGTCTTGGGACTTTCTGGCATAGTAAATCATTCCCAATGTTCTCACTTGGGCTTAGTAATATTCAGGACTAGTCTGGGCATCTTTGTGAAACCACAATGCCATCCAAGGATTTTTTTGATGAGGACCGTAGTTGTCCCGCACTTAGAGTCAAAAAGTAATACAAACTCTAACGTAGCAAAGAAGAAGCTCAGCTTGATTTCACGATGAATTTTGTGATTGCCAGACCTTTTTTCGGCTCCATGCGAGGCATTTTCTTACTATGATATCTTTCTCTGTTGTTCCAATCCATGACCCTGGCTATTTGAAGTCCTTAACCTCTTGAAGAGGCGACCGTAGTTTTTATGGTGGGTGGTGGTCTAGTGTCTGTCCGAGAGAGATTACCTCGGTTTTCTTGGCTTTCAGTGCCATTCGAACTTTCAAACATTCCTTCTCTACTCTATAGCGAGAAGTTTCTGTGCTTGATTTTTGTTATTGGATAGGAGGTTGAATTATCGATCAGTGAGAACTTCATGTGTTCTTGAGACTTTCTGGAAACGTGCTATCGGTATATCCTTCCTTTCTCAATATTTCTGAAGTTTTCTTTATATTTATCGCTAAAACTAGGTATCATTTTTAAAAGGTGTAAAGGCAAATTGAAACCTGGTTCATTTATTTTTTTACCGACTTTGATTAAATCGTTGCAATAAAACGTCAGAGGCAAGTTCCCTCAAATCATTTCGGATGTATTTTGTCCTACCTATCCCGCATGACACGTTTAGAAAAAGTATCGGGTATGAACATTTTATG
This sequence comes from Fragum sueziense, assembly GCA_963680895.1. Lineage (NCBI taxonomy): Eukaryota > Metazoa > Mollusca > Bivalvia > Cardiida > Cardiidae > Fragum > Fragum sueziense. Next base: position 65,534,107 of record OY804594.1, on the reverse strand, counting down.
GTAACATAGTAAATGGTATTTGTTTAGTCTTAAACGTTCTATGGGACATTTGTAATCTTCACACTACGTTACTACGTCTTTAATGATCTGGTGAAAATGGCCCCGGACCCAGTGTTTCAATACGTTTAAGTTTTTTAAAGAAAAGAACAACTGACAATCAAAGTTTTCCATGCAATAACATTCATATGACTACGTTGACAATTAGTATGTCGTTTTCAATACACTTATAATCTGATTTGTAATGTTGGAAAGGGTTAAACTTTCTATGGATTCCAAGTGATACTGTAGACTCATTGCAGGCTAAGTCACGTTTTCGACCTATCTGTCCTTATCCAAAACTAGACAATTAAAGTTCCTACTTGTCGAAATGAACCAGCCACGCTCATTTCTTGATTGGCCACAGTCTTCATCGTCCACTGTCTGTGAATTACAAGTGATTCAGGCACGTTCACGACCGATAAATCTTTTCCATTACCGTACAAAAAATGCTGATTACGTAACATGGGGCAGTTTCCCAGACAAATAGCTTTTACACTAGTCGAACCGAGTTTTGGATTTTACGTTCAATAATCATCTCTAAAACAAAAAAGTTGGACTTGTTGAAATTATCTGGAACTTTTTCTCTAAAGGTAATAAATAATGCAAGTACCCACCCCACTCCACAACATTTAATGTCAGAGAGACCAATGATCGACTGTCCCATGTAAGGCTCCAAACGAAACTCCTGTCAAATATTAAAAAAATCGGACAGAAACTTGAGGCATTGTCTGTACAATCATTTTAAATCTAATCTAGGGACAATATGAACTCAAATATTCTCGTTGGAGTTTTGTTTTACAAAAGTTGATTTTTGTACGTCTACTGCTCCCAGCAAACACTTCTTCGAAGTAAATCGGACCGAAACTGTAGGAGGAATTTCTGGACTAAACCTTGTGGACAGACCGACCATGCGATCAACCAGTTGATTCCAGTGTATTCCCTAAACTTCGTTTGCTTTGGATTAAAGAAATAATCGGAGAAATCTTTATGTTGGCATAATTATGTTCTACTAAACTACTTCAATGCTTCCCAAAGCTGTCTCTTAACTGGTTATCAGCAATGTGGCCTGTTTTGGCAAGAGGCGAACAAGTATTAAGCCATAGATGTAAATGACTATGTCAAGAAAGTAAACGAATTTAATTGATGCGGGTGAAAATAAGCTAGTTTTGTCTCAAAATCTTGCATCTCTGCAAGGTAGAAACGGAACGATCACGAGATCTTATAAAGTGGATACGTTTTGTATTTGTTTTAAAAACGTGATTAGAACGGCTGGTAGTTGCAGATTTTGGGCACCACATATGGGACGGACAGACCTTATGCGCGTTCTTTAGAGCGATTTTTAGATTTCTTAAGATATTTAAGTAATAACGGTTTTAAGGCCTAGATTTTGCTCGGGGTGCTCCAAAGAATACATTCTTCATACAAATGACGTCATGATGACGTAATTTGTATGAAGTATGGAGCATTACCATGGTATCATGGAGCATACGGAACATCTCGGTCAATTCTCTCTTATATTGTTTCTACAGACTTAACCGAGGGGTTCCGCACTAAGTAATGGCGTCTCCCATTGAACGTTTTAAAAATCTTGCTCTAAAGAATGCTTTATCCCAAAACATCTTAAGAAATCTCAAGAAATCTCGCTTCAAAGAGCACGCCTCTGGTATAACATGTAGCCGAATTTGAAACGGGTCCTAGTGATTTATTTATTTTTGAACTTAATATAGGTTTAATTCACGTTTTTTAGGTCGTTAACATTCTCAGAGGCCCAAAAAATGCGACCGGAGGTCGAAGGCGATAACCCATTTTGTGGGCCTCTGAGAATGTTAACGACCGAAAAACGTGAATTGACGCTATTATTGCATAAAATATGAAGAATTTGCAAAGAAATGTAATAAAATAAGACGAATAACTAAAAAACTTTGTGAAAATTTAGCCACATTTACACCGACAGATAGGCTACCAGAGTTTTCCGGCATTCGACTCGACATATATCGAGTAAGTATGATATCCACTAGACGGGTCGTTAGATTTTCATCTGGTAGCTATGTAGTCAAGTTTCATCGCATTTTTACTGACATAATTTTCATTTGGGTTGGCGAAATCGTAACAATATTCGACTTAGTTTTCTTTTGGAAACATTCTCTGGATATTCTAACGTTCATTTCAGTGCGAGTAATAAATTTAAAGGTCGGAATTTCCGAGGTAGATCTCTGGACCATCTGATTCGTTTCAGACATTCGTTCATTTCAATAAAAAAAAGTTGTAAAGGAAAATTTGCAGTAACTAAAAGAAGAACAAGAAACACACAGGCTTACCACCACGTTTGACCTAGACCACAACCACTCAATTCTAATTTCTATCCTTCCATGTCCACGAAATCCACTTTTAGTTTAAAATCTGTCAGCTGCCCGTTTGTTTACTTTTTGATTCCAAGAATTAAACCTATGTCACTATATTACGTCATTAGATATGGTTACACTGGGAGACCTAGTTTACTATTTATTGGGGTGTAAACTGGAAATGGGGTCTTACAAGAATTTACAACGCGGAAAAGGGAAATGACAAAATTTCGGCTTTATTTTCAATTTTCTGAAGCACTCACAACAAATCCCCGATCGAGGATATTTGAGTGCAAAACTGGTCCGATATCGCACGTGAATCTGCCGATTAATGCACGATTTCTCTGGATATCCGCCCTGTTTCTGCTCGTTAAACAATGCCAATAACAGACTGAAAACACACATTTTAGGCAATAATAATATTTATGTATTCTTCCTGTTCAAAAACTAGAAGGCCTATATTCCTCCTGCAGACATGTGACCAAAGTTTCTAAGGCGTTTGTTGGCCTCCCCTTTTCTGATCCAAGTCATGGAACAATTTCATGAGGTAGCTAGTAGAGTATTAGATGGTATGGCTGATTTTTTGTTTTGACCATAGCAAGAATGTCTGTTTCGAAAAGTGTATAATATGATATGTATCTTATAATAGTTACTCGTCTATATTTGCAGTGAATGATGGTAGACATGTTATCTAATATTCTGAATTTGCTGTGCTGTTATTATTTACATGTAACCAATATCATATTATTTAAAACAAACAAACTGGTTTATTGGTTGATAATCTTTGCTATAGAAACACAACTACTTAGGTTCTGGTCTGTACAGGTCCCATTTGGTAAGACTAGTAGGTAAATGTCGTTTGTAATGTTCGAATATGCAGTAAATACATTTTACTTAAGCTGTAGTTTTGGTATTTGCACATGAAACTGACCTTACGGTAGGGGGGGTATATGATTATGAATATAATGTATCCAAATCGAATCCGCTCAAGTATCCATTAGGGAAGAATACACGTAATGCGGCCATCTTGAGTTTATAAAAAATCGAGCGGCGTCGTTACTGGGCGGAACCTATTCGGGCGCGGTCGTAAACATTCGGCGGTGGAATGTTTTCGACTTCGCCCGAATAATTCCGACGTCGCGCGATTCTTGTTAGGGGTTGACTACATTAATTTAACTTGTCGTGTTATAGACGAGGCTTTCCAAGGAAAGCCGAACTTGTCAGTTTTATTTCAGACTACTTAAAAGTCTACTTTATCTTTAATCCATCACAATGTCATTTCAAGTTTTAATCTCCTCGGGAAAGACAAGTTTCAGATATATTTTCTTGCGCTGAATCGTCAGAGGTCATGGTTCAATTTCTAGATTCGAAAGAACAGAAACGCAAAGTAAAATGCAAAATCCGATTATTTTCATTGCGATTTGATCTAAGAGGTTTTTGTTTGATTTTGTCCTCAAAGAGATACAATCTGAAGTTTCCATTGGAAAGAAATCGGGCAAGGAAATTTCATATGTTTTCAAAATTTCTTTATACGACCTACATACATGAACGAGGTACGATTTGAGAGAATTAACCAATGTGTTTAAATGTTACCGTCAGCATGTCTGTCTGTATGCCTTTCTACCTACCTTTATGTCTGAAAGAGTCGAACAAATATCGGACAGCGCTAGACCAATAACTCTATCGTGACTTGTCGTTTTCCGAAGCAGTTAATGTGTGAATACAGCTGGTATTGAATTAGAGACGCAGACAATTTCTATTTTGATAAACTCCAGTTGCACATTATGTAGACAAGCAGACTCCAGCTTTATATGATATAAAGTATAAAATCATGTCTTTCACCAAAATGGAATTTTGGAAACCACTATCATAATCTCCAAACCGTGATGGAAGTAATATTTTGAAGTTTCCTGTTCACCCGATAGATCCCCATTTCATGTACTGATCCTACCGTTTCGATCGTTGTTAAACATTAAAGGGGTACATGCTAGGTTTGTCAGAGAACTAAACAACATGCGGATAGTTAGAGTTCCATGCTTGTGTTGTACATTGCGTTATCTAGGGACAAAAAGAAAGGAATTCTAGCGGTGATGCAAATTTTTTCACTATCTATCAAGGTCCAGTTTCCCATGAATGTTACTGTAAATATAAAATCAGACAAATTTGTAAACATACTTAATCTAGAACTAAATAAACTTCATTTGAAATTTTCTTGGACAGAAATAATTTAGCAATGCAGGTTGACTATTCCATACGATATTTCTTGAATTTATTTTTACCTCTGACAACTTAGCATGACAATTCGAGCATTTTTTTCACAAAATTTGAGCCAAAATTGGCACTTCTAGACTAAACAGAGTGATTATTGGCATTTGACCTTGTGACCTATTTTTTGCCATGTATTACCCCGTTTTTTTGACTTGTAAATACTCTATCATGAAAAAAATCTGAGCAATTGTCACTATATTTGAGAATATATACATGTAAGCCCTTCCAAAGCAAAAAAAAAAATTTCTGACATTTGATGTTATGGCCTAGTTTTTTTTACATAACTTGACCTTTTCCGGGATTAAATATCTACAAGAAAAACGTTAAGAGCCATTTTACAAGATTTGAGCCAAAGTTGGCTATTCTAGACCAAAAAGTGGGATTTTTTACATTTGATGTTGTCACCTTGTTTTTTTTTTACCTTGCATGACTAACTTTTACAGGACATTTTTATCATTGAAAACACACCCGGAGCAATTTTCACGACAATTTCACCAAATGGTGCCTCCAGAGCAAAAAAGAAGGATTGTATAATATTTCGTCGGTGTAAATGCAAAACCTGGCATGTCGATTGTTGCGATTTTCAAAGTCAAATATTGTATGCCCAGTTAAGACAATTCTTGCAGGTTGTTAGATATTGTTACTAATCAGTATTAATGACACATTATTCGTGAACAATATGTCCAAATTTCATGTAAATCCTTTCAGTTTGGGAAAAGTTATTACATTTTTTCCCGCCCCCTTTAAAATTTTCCAAAAAACGAGATACGATGTTTTGCATTTACAACGACGATTTGACATTTGACCTAGACTTTGATGTCATATGGCCCACTTTTTAACCCGACTATGATAATCAACAGAAAAAAAAAACATTCTGAGTAGTTTTCACAAGATAAGAGCTAATATTGGTAGTTCTAGAGCAAAAAGAAGGATCTTAAATGATTTAACCAGTGCAATAGTGTTTGACTTTGCGTGACCTACTTTTGAGTGTGACCTAGATATCATCAAGACAAAGGTTCTTGTCCATTTTAACAATAATTGAGTAAATACTTTGACTCGGAGAGCAAAAATAAGATTTAATCTAGTCCTATTTTTTTACCCCATTCGGACGTCGATCCCAAGTCTTTGAAGTATTTTGAACAGACGGACATACAGACGGACGACGGACATTGACCGATTGCAATAACTCACCCCGATTATTTTATGCTCAGGTGAGCTAAAAAAGCGATTCCCTAAGTTTCTTTCGGATTTGCTTCGTACTTGGCAAACGTGTTTAGCAAGATATCTAGATGTGAACGACGCTAAAGTTTCGCTAAAATGCGTCCAAGAATTATTCAGTTATTGATCCTGATTTGACCAAAACGCTTTTCTGGACATATAGTGGCGGGCGTGTTTTCATCACAGATCATGGTAGATTTCTAGTTTGCCGTCTGCTTCAACTTCTTAATGTTTGTGATGGGTTATATTATGTTCTTAGTAGACTACATGTTTAAATGTGTCTGAATAAGGCATTTCTGACAAATAAAACATAATTATCGAAAAGTAACCCTTTGGAATAGAGATTATAAAGATAAGCGATTAAACAAAATAAATGCACAACACACATCACATGGGATTGTTTCGAAACGAAATCCCTAGCATTTTACGAGATATCACTACGCTGCTTTTCAGCAAGTATATCTCGTAACTGCAACTTTAAAACAAGATGCGGTTACGGGGTATTCGTTGAAAAGGAACGTCTAGCATCAAATTTACAGACATCTGTAATCAGATATCATGATATATAGATAAAGCGCTTTACTTATAAAGGAACATGAGACTATTAATGTACGTGAACATTTCATGGTCTGGAATTTTATATAGACTATGGCGGAGAATCACTTGACACAACACTCTTAGAAAATCGTAAATGATCTTGAATGGTATTTTGATTAACAAGGGACCAATTTGAATTTCGTGTGAAGCAGAGAAGGTGATTCTTTAACTTTTTTTCAGCTAATTTCTGAAGATCTGATACATCCATCCAATTCCTGTCGTAATTCCGTCCTCTATGATTCAAACCATTTTCGGCCGCGGCCATAGCGCAGTTGGTAGCGCATCTGCCGCTCATTCGAGAGGTCCCGGGTTCGATACCCGGCCGAGGCAAATACCCTTAGTGACAAAAATGTCACCCGTTAATGGTTTGATATTGTGAACCTATGTGGGGGAGCAGCTGGAGGCTCGGTAAGGGTGCTGTGGTAGTACTGGTATAAGAAACATCAGGAGTCCATGGTTAGGTGCTCCAGTCGCCGCGATATGGCCTTAGTAGTTGAAAACGGCGTAAAACCACAATAAACCAAATCAAACCATTTTCAAATCGGTCACGTATATAAATTGCAGATTTTCTGCAAACTGTGTGATTCCCCGCCCTGATTACCACTAGTTTCGACTCGGGGACATGAGGATATCTATCTTTATCAAAGGCACCCCTGTCTGTGCTCTACATTACCATAATTGTATAATGTTGCTACTCTTCCAAAACTACTTTACGTTTTTTATTCCTAAAGTGACGATATTTAGTGGCATTAACTCTTCATGTGTACATTCATGTCTCGGTGAGAAAACAATAGGTTTTGGCACTCCCCAGCTCGCTCAGTTTAACCACTTGGAAAAAATGTGTAAGCGAGTTTTCAAATTATACCGCAAATATCAAAGATCAGCATGAATCCCGATCAGTACGTATGCACAGACTAACCTAGATGAACATTAATCCCTTTTTCTGATCCTGACAAATTCAAGTTTCTTTACTTCGTTGTCAATTTTCAATAAGTCATATTTTAAAGTGACGCAACACGCGTCTCATTTCGTTACAGTCGTAGGCGTAATTGTAAAATGAATTTTGTGACTAATTAGAAACAGATATTGCCATAATAGATTTAGAGGATCATTTAGATTATTTTGGAAGGAAGGCGACAAAATTACTTCATTTTCTGAAATTAGCACTGCGCTCAGTGGCAGAATTCACTTTAACCCTCTCTCAAACAAGACCTGTTTTTGGCGTCCTCATTAGAATATGCTTGGGAAAACATTGAAAGAAAAGAAGAAACTGCTGGTAACCAGCAGTTTCTCCTTTTGTCTCAATATTTTCTGTGCCCTATTTTACACAAATCCTATCTTTAATAACATCTATTTTGGCATTTATGGCAGTTTTTGAAGTGGATCACCCTAAGAAGGGTTAATTTATATGTTTCGAAATGTGCATGAAGGAGCATTATAAGCATTGTGTTTCTGGTTATATAGAGTGGCTATCTAATGTGACATTTTGGAAACTTACGCAAGATTTCTTCATGGTATTGTTTCCAATATTTCGGCTTAACACTTTTTAAAATGGACCTTGAGGTAAAGAGCACCAGATGCGTTTCTGTTGATGGTGCTATTCCCGGTTCTTTAACGCTTCAATCCAAACACCATGAATTTGTCAAAAATTCTAACGCAATTTTAGGCAAGTATGCACGTTTCCTACTTTCATGGGGCACATGTTTTGCGTTAGAATATAAAAAAGTTGGGTTCAGCCGGGAACGACGCTGTTAAAGGCGCGAACATTGAACTTTATCATAAAAAACCTTATTACTGTATGGGCCGAGAAATTAAGGTAAATCCAATCTAAATAAATCATAGATAGTATCTTTCAGTAACATGTAACGACCACCCGTTAGGGGTCATCTTTCTTTGGACCAATCAGAGTGTAGCTTTGGAAAAGTTGAAAGAAATTTGGCATGCGCACGGGCATGCGCACTACACTTCCGTTTCTAAGGATAAGGAGACACTCCACAACGGGAAATGCTTCCGGGTCGTAGTATACAAACATAGTTCCGTCAAAAATGGATTCGCTCCTTTTGTTGCATTGATTCTGTGTCTATAGAATAGGCAGATGCATGAAATGTGGTTCTGTACACTGGCAGACCATTAGTGCACTGCTAGGATGTGTTTTAATGAATTTGTTGGGAACTAGTTTCTTGCGCGGTCGTGACCTTTCATGGGGGTGTGTCACATGCAGATCCCGAAATAGATGGCAAATTTCAAGGGTGGCTGTGTTCACGGGTGCGTGATTTTAGCTGATGGTGCTATTGGTACCACTTTCTTGGTAGTAAATTAAAGACAAAGAAATGGTCTGTCAGGCAGACTAAGTAAAAGGTGCCACAAAGACTTCTGAGAGGAGCTAGAAGCTGCCAAATTGACCCATTTTACTATATATTTAATAGGCCCGTTTCGTTGAGGAGTGACACCTATATGAGCCAGAAGTGAAAATTACGAAATTTCAACTTAGGCCACATTTTTGTGTTTGAAGTTGCTTCAATTGATCTGAAAGTAAAGAATTTGTGAAAAATAGACCATATTTTCGAAATTTACGTCATATTTTAACTTGAATGTAAACAAATTAAAAAATGTTAAAAAGAACAAAGACAACGTTAGAAACCACATCAAATGGGCTCGATTGCTTGTGTTGTCAATTCCTGTGTATTTTTGGATAGGTAATTCCGTTTAGTACTAGTTCAAGGCAAAACTAGCTTAAAAATATCGTTGGAAAGGCGAAAAACCCTTTATCCCAGAAACACCCCGCCTAAATTTAAAAAGGTGCGTGACTTGATTTTTTCATTGAATTTGATTTGAAATGAACCTTTTTTGCACAAAATGCCCTTTGTTTTGCTTATTGCACAATAGATAAAGCAAATTATTACAAAATTCTGGATTTTAAATCGATTTAATACATATTTAACCATTTCAATAACAGAAAATGACTTTTTAATGTTTAACATTTAGCCCCCCTTTTTTGTATGCCCCCCCCTTTCGTGATTTCCTTCTATTTCCTATAAAAAATCATTTTCAAGTAGGAGAAACACGTATGCAGTAATTATGAATTTAAAAGATATTTTGAAAGCATTTTTAAATGAAAATAGACTGCAGAAACCCTTTATCCTATAAAGACTTATTTTTACAATTGATTTCTGTTTCGTGTGTTTTCCACATTTGTATTGTCTTTAAAACCTTTGTTTTTCCTTCTCAAAGACACGGTTTTCAGTTAACTTAAATATCTGAAGACGGAAAATAGCACGAAGAATCTTGCGTAAAATATTTCAATCGTTTTTAAGATTTTTTAGGTCTACAAAATAACGAATTTTAGTAGAAAATCGATATTTTTGTCATTTTGGCCCCTTTTTACGTGCCCTGTTTCCGCTAATTTGTCACAGGAATTACGAGTTTTGTTTTAAATAGTGTTACTAATTGCATAGTAACGATTTGCTGTATTTCCACATTCAAAACATCGTAGGAAAAGGCGAAAACCCTTAACTCTCCCCAATACTTACTTTGGTCATAATCCGATTTAAGAGGCTTAATTGGCCAGTAGTGGCCATTTCCTGTCCCAAAACAGTCTTTGTTTTTATTCATTTTATTGTAAAAATATATATCTGCACTAAAGTATTACTTTTACAAAATTCGAGTTTAGTTTTTACAGTTTAAAATGTATATAAATGATAAAAATAGGATTTTAGCCTGAAAAGAGACATTTGTCTTAAAATAGCCCCTTTTTCCGCATTGTTTTATGCAATATTTTCAAGAAATGCATCTTACTGTGAAAGCTTAAGGACGACAGAGTAAGTATCTTTTTAGTTTTTGGAAATCTGACCATAAATTCCTGATTTATTCCAATTCAAGTAAGCCAGGGGGGTCTCAACCCAGAATTGCATTAAAGACATCGTTTTGCAGTTAGGGGGGCCCTTTTTAAAATGCCACTTGGTTGTTATTTAGAGACAAATTTTAGACTCTTTTTATGTTTTCTCTTTGGAAACACCATAAAGCACTGACCTGAGACAGATTTGGTATTTTTTTGTAAAATCCTTCATTATATAGGAGACACTCCACAACGGGAAATGCTTCCGGGTCGTAGTATACAAACATAGTTCCGTCAAAAATGGATTCGCTCCTTTTGTTGCATTGATTCTGTGTCTATAGAATAGGCAGATGCATGAAATGTGGTTCTGTACACTGGCAGACCATCAGTGCACTGCTAGGATGTGTTTTAATGAATTTGTTGGGAACTAGTTTCTTGCGCGGTCGTGACCTTTCATGGGGGTGTGTCACATGCAGATCCCGAAATAGATGGCAAATTTCAAGGGTGGCTGTGTTCACGGGTGCGTGATTTTAGCTGATGGTGCTATTGATACCACTTTCTTGGTAGTAAATTAAAGACAAAGAAATGGTCTGTCAGGCAGACTAAGTAAAAGGTGCCACAAAGACTTCTGAGAGGAGCTAGAAGCTGCCAAATTGACCCATTTTACTATATATTTAATAGGCCCGTTTCGTTGAGGAGTGACACCATAACAAGATACGTAAGTACCCATTGTCGCCTCCAGTGCGGTGATTTCACTGCAAAGACAAACGACCAAAGTCCGTTAATTTTGTGAGCAAAGATATGACATTTATGAAAAAGATAGTTTTCGGTATATTTTTCACCAGCAATAACAGTTTTATACGATCATCACGCTATCCCGATATAAAGCGATGTCAACTTATGAACGTATAAAACATATATTGGCAATTTGATATGTGATGATTAGATGTCTGATTAGTTCAGTGGTAAAGCGTCCGACCTGTCATCCATACGAACAATGTTCGATTACCGCGTTGGGTACATTTTTTCCTACTAGATCTATTCTTTTTTTACATTTTTCAAACAAAACGATTCTACAAATCGCGAATAAAGGCATAATTGATAATTGTATTTTTATTACGTTTTTGCAATTTCTAGAATAATTTGTTATGAAAATGTTAATTAAAACAAGAGGCCCAGGAGGGCCTGAATCGCTCCACTGGTTAAAGTTGAAGAATTATCCCATGATTTCTTGTAAGCCTTATACAGCGGCAGCCAAATCTTGATATTTGTGAATAAATTTTGAAGAGAGACTCAAAGAACATTCTTGCAAAGTCTGGTTCAAATTGGCCCTATGGTTGATTTTTAAATAATTTTCTTATGATTTCTCTAAGTCTGATAAGCCCCTTTCTCCCTGCCACGGCCATATTTTTTTGACAAATATAGAAATTTGAGAACAAATTTTAAAAAGAACAACTAAAGGCACATTCCTGCAAAGTTTGGTTCAATCGGGCACACTGGTTGATTTTTTAAGAATTCTCTTATGATTTCTTTAAGTCTGATAAGCCCCTTCCTCCCTGCCACGGCCACATTTTTTGACAAATGTAAAAAATTGTGAATAAATTTTGAAAAGAGAGACTCAAAGAACATTCCTGCAAAGTCTGGTTCAAATTGGCCCAATGGTTGATTTTTAAAGAATTTTCTTATGATTTCTTTAAGTCTGATAAGCCCCTTACTCCCCGCCACGGCCACATTTTTTGACAAATGTAAAAATTTGTGAGCAAATTTTGAAAAGAATGACTCAAGGCATATTCCTGCAAGGTTTGCTTCAAATAGGCCCAATGGTTGATTTTTAAAGAATTTTCTTATGATTTCTTTAAGTCTGATAAGCCCCTTTCTCCCTGCCATGGCCACATTTTTTGACAAATGTAAAAATTTGTAAACAAATTTTGAAAAGAATGACTCAAGGCACATTCCTGCCAGGTTTGGTTCAAATTGGCCCACTGGTATAAGAGGAGAAGATGTTTACAGAAAAAGTTAACGGAGAGACTCAAAGAACATTCCTGCAAAGTCTGGTTCAAATTGGCCCAATGGTTGATTTTTAAAGAATTTTCTTATGATTTCTTTAAGTCTGATAAGCCCCGCCCTGCCACGCCCACATTTTTTGACGAATCAAAAATTCGCGAACAAATTTTGAAAAGGGTCACCCAAGGAACATTCCTGCCAAGTTTGGTCAAAATTGGCCCACTGGTATAAGAGGAGAAGATGTTTACAGAAAAAGTTAACGGACGGACGGACGCACGCACGCACGACGGACACAACGCCATGACAATAGCCCGCTGGCCTTCGGCCAGTGGAGCTAAAAATAGGGGGACAAAAAGATGTAACCGGTGTGGGATTCTAACGCCTAATCTCTGGCACTCAAGTCGGCAGCTCTACCACTGAGCTAATCAACCAACTGGTCAAGAATGCGTCAATGTATAATTTATATAGCCTATGTTCAAAATTAAACACCGCTTTATTTCAGATTAGCGCGGTGATTGTATAAAACTGTTTGTTACAGCTAGTGTCAGAAATATACCGAAAACTATCTACTTCATTAATGTCATATCTTTGCTCTCAGAATTTACGGACTTTGCTCTTTGTTCGGTGTCAAGCGCATATCTATCAACCGCAGCCATTTAAACCTGTGTTTGCAACGAGCGTTTTGATTGGTTGGTGTAAAAATAGAAAAAATAGACTTTCCCATGTCACAGAAGATGACCGCTAATGGGTGATTCTCAGATGTAACATGAAATAAGATGAAATAAGATGCATCTGAATTCATTCAGATTGGGTAAAACCATACCTTAAAGCGAGAGTTGTGAGTGTGTTCGACCCCCCCAAAAAGCCCCGTGGGATGGCGACCCTTTATTATTATTTTGCATGATGATTAAAAATATTACATCGAAATAAGCAAAAATCATTGGACCAACGGACCCCCTGTTTATAGGGATTGTATCTGAGATAATTATGTTGCTTTTACGAAAGTAATGAGTTTTCGTGATAGTAGTTCACTGAAGAAATCAAGCGTGCTTCACTACCGATGGGGATGGAACGATTGAGGCGGACTATTTTAATGAGCACGAGCTTTGTGACGCCAAACAGGTCATCATTTGAACACAATGTAATATTTATAGCAGCATGTGGTTGCTTGTTGCGCAAAATTAATTTCAAAATGCAAATTCTGTGCATGCATTAACCCTTTTTGTCAAGACAAATGTTTAGAAATGCTTAAATTGCAGATGCAAAAAGCATAATGGTTCATGAGAGACGGTAGTTCTAATGTAATGTTGTACCAGTTTAAGGTAGAAGACCTATAATGAAAACCAACACTTTCTAGCCACACGATATGCATCAAATTACACGCACTTGTAAATACACTTCACATAAGTTGATTCATCATGCCGGATTTCAAAGTTATGCTTCAAGAAGAAAATAATCTACAAATATCATTTTACTCTATATTCATATGCTAGGGAGGTAATTTTGACCATTTGTGTCAAATATTTTCATAAGTATGCATTAATTCAAAATTCTAAACGGTTCCAAATGCTTATGTATATATTTGGAATGGAAATGTAACACAGTTTAGGAATTATTGGCATTTTTTCAAAATGTGATTTTTCCCATTATGGGTCTTCTACCTTAAGAAATGATATGGCGCCAAAGGTAAAATTTGAAAGATGAAAACCCAAAAACGAAACCAATTAAATAATCCCTAAAACAAGATGCTTGGAAGTGTAAGTAATCAAAATAATCAGGCAATACGAGGGGCGTTCAATTAAAAGTGGTACTAATGGTCCACCATACCTCACGGTTCTAAAGAACTAGTGGTGCTTGCGGCTATTTGACGGGAAAAATACTGTCTATACTTGGTCAAAATTTGAGACAAATTGGTTGACTCGTTCAAAAGTTATTGAACTTTTAAGTTGGTTCAGTCATATACACTGGCTATTTCGCTGTGCGCAAAATGGAAAACGAACTGAAGTAGGATGTACGGGTCTACATTAAAGGTCGCATAGGCTTTGAAATATCTCTATCACATGTATTTAGGAAGATAATAAAACATGAAATTAGTAAAACTGGCCTGCATGATGCCCCCTCTCAGGCATCCCGGGTAGAGCTAGTACCAAAGCAATTATTGCTGTAGATTCCGACATGACTGAACAAGACGCATGGTTCAATGTGCAAGAAATAGCAGATAAAGTTGGTTTTTCATCGGGGACATGTTGTACAATTTTGACGAAGGGGTTGAAACACAGAAAGGTTTATGCCCATTGGGTCCCCAACCTGCTGCCTAAAGGACAGAGAGCCACCCGTGCAAAATATACTTTGCAATAATGCAATAAATGTGGGCTTTCTTAGCTTTATACATATGATTGAACAATTATCTAATATTATAAGCACCAATGGCGTGTCATTAGCAAGCAATAGTTGCGAAAAGATCAGACAAGGTCCGTAATAGCTAACAAATTAAAAGCGCGACAAAAGTTTTGTACGCGGTAATTTTCAAATGTAACGGGTGTAATGTTCAAATAATTGTTTCAAATAGTACCACTATTGCCGGTCATTCATACAAGAAATGTATGTCGGCGAATGTAAAGAAATATCACGAAAAGAGCAGGTCTAGGACTGACTAAAGAGGTATGTACAAAATCCATGACAACGGAGCTGTCCACAGGTGTCATCTTGTCCAAGACTTCCTGAAAGAGACACATGCTGCACAGCGTCTTCAATCACCCTTATAGCCGGGCTTACGCCTGTATGGCTTTTTTGTGTTCCCCATGATGACGAAAAAAGCTTCTGGTCGTCGGTATAGGCCTTCATGTTCCATATGCAGTGCAATTTTCCAGTGTCTGCGGGGTGTTCCAAAAGAGGCCCATTTATTGGCATATAAGCAATTGATCTCAAAACTTAAGAAGTGTGTGGGTGTCAAAGAGGATTACTTCGAAGGATTGAAGAAACTTAAAATTGAATTGCGACATAACTATGGCTTACAGAACACCAGTTCCAAAATTAATTGAACGTCCCTCGTATCGTCTATAGAAAACGCTTTCGTAGTTTCTGATAGAAGTAACATTGTACATGACAGATGTAAAGGATACCACTTTAGCATCTTTGTACAGCCCACAAGAAACACGGTTGCAAATTCAAGCCAGTTGTTCACATAAAAATTGTCCACCTGGAACATAATTTGATTCTTACTTGCTCTCAAATTTCGTACAATTATAAATAATTGAGCCAGGATCTGGAAAAGGTCCCTTAAGGCTTTTGAGCCCAACATGGTTCCAGATCAGCCTGCGTATACACGCAGTCTGATTATGACCCATGTTGGTCTCCAATAGCTTTTTCGTGACCTGCAGTTAGTGTAAGACAGCATCACGGATCCAGGTCAGACTGCAGTAAGGTACAGGCAGATTGTGAAAAAAGGCTGTCTCATATGCTATAAGGGACGTTTTGCCAGATCCAGGCTCAAATAAATAGAGATGTATTGCTGCATTTCAACATATTTTGAAATGAAGAATATTTTCCAGATCAACAAATACCGTTTTATCATGCTTGCGTTGTGTTTATAAGGACATAATTATGTTAAGATTTTACTCCAGTAGTCTATATTCTAGTATATCCAAGTCTGCTAACACCCCTTACAATTTCGTTTTTTATGTCAAACAGTTGAAATATCGTATCCAACGACGACGATATCTTTTCCATACATTTCGTTTGATCTTAAACACGGTGGAGATTGTGCCTGATGGAATGGGTAAATCTGCGGATAAATTTGCCTCGCTACAGATAAGACACTTTGCAATAAATTTCTTATTTCTGCGTCAAATTTCAAACGTTTTGTTGCATGTACCCCACCTTACTATGACTTGCCTTAAATATTTCTTGTACTTTTGCAAAAATTGATTCTAATCGACCATAGATGGCATTAGCATAGATGGGTGGGGTGTTTAGCAAATTTGCAGGTTATTTGTTTCTACTTTAGCAATATCGGTTTGAATTAGTTTTTCGTAAAACGACAAACAATTCAGATCATTTTTCTGGTCGGTTTGGATCAATGTTTGGAAGAAGTATGTGAAAATAATCGTACATGTGAGGAAAGAGCTCAGTAAGGCAGGATAAATGCAACAAACCGCATGAAATGACTAATAAATAAGACAGTTAATGCACAATTGCTTCCCTGAAGCGAGGCAAATTTTTCCGTAGTCGTTATCATTTCGTTTTCTGGTCGGTTGGGATTAATTTTTGGAAAAAGCGAAATGATTCCACAAGTAATTCATATATCTGAGACAAGTGCTCAGTAAGGCTGAGATTATTTTTGTCCGTAGTTGTTATCCATCCCAAGATGCATAATCTCCACCGTGTTTAAAAAGCTACTTAAAGACAAAACGAGTGTCCGGTGGACCTGTTTCGTCTGAAAGTAGGTTTTTACGGCAATCGTGGAGACCATCTTGTTTCTGGTGCGTTGCCCAAGAATGCCAATTTTGAAAGTATACCGGTCAAAACTTTTAACCCGACACTTGATTTTTATTTCAAATTATGCATTTCTAGACATAATAACGGTAGTTCTTGAATGTCAGTAGATAGAAAAACCAATTTCGAAGAAATAATTATGAAAATCATGTTACTGATATTCTAACCAGAAATCATTGGATTTGATACAAGTTTCACAATACCCCAGAATTAGAAATTAGCATAGATGGGTGGTTTTTTTAGCAAATTTGCAGGTTATTTGTTTCTACATAAGCAATATCGGTTTGAATTAGTTTTTCATGTAAAAAAGAGTTTTCTTAACGGTGGTTCTACCAATTTTGATAGACAATCAAACAGAGTATGTAGCCGAATTATGTCGGAAATTTACATTTAAATCAGAATTTGCTATTTGTGTGAATTTTGAAAATGAGGTATAAAGATGATTAAATATCCAATAAGACAGTTGTAAACATTTTAAAAATACATAAATCAAGTTGGCGGCTTAGAAATTTTGACTTGTACAGTACATTCCTAAATGCTTCTTTATTAGAGAATGCAAAACAAGTCTACAAACGCCATTGGACATTCTGATAAAATTCTAGGTACGTATTATCTGTCGAAATTAAAACTGCAAGCATATTGATGAAGCAGGCAAGCGCCTGTGTTTATTTCTGTATGAATGTTTAACAAAAACAGCATGAAATAATTTGAACAAAAAAAATGACAATAATTTATGGTTTTGGATTTCATTCGATTCCTATAAATCAATTATGACCATGGTTTTCTGTCGTTCATATAGTTACAAAGATTTCAATTCATTAATAAAGTCAAGGATTGCAACCCATCATACAATACCAGACATGTCGTACACTTCGGGATGCCCTCGTCAGTTTGCGTTACAAATCACAAATGAAAACCGAAGATACACGAAACGTTTTGTAGATAACGGTGAGTTGAAATCCTTTAGGCAAATGTGACTCATCACGCTTAAAGGGACCTTATAGGATGTGTGAAAAATATCGACCTGGTCAGTCTGCGCAGACCGCGCAGCCAGACTAGGGCCGATACTTTTCGCCTTTATGTGAAATTCTCCTTGTTCCCTATTTTACTATGTGTTCATTTTTAACATGCAAGATCTGATTCAACAGTACTGAAGCTTATCAGATTGTTAAAATTTGGACTTTGGAATTCTGATAAGGTCCCTTTAAGTGTGACGGGTCACAAATGTAAACTTATCAATGCGAGACTTCACTCTCACTGTCATTCAACACAGATTGTGTTAACTGTAGATTACTTTCCAGATTGATGCGTTCATCAGAAGTGGCATCAATGTTCGAGGTAATGTCATTAGACGTTGAAAGATTCTTCATTTGTATTGTGTTTTTATCTTTATCGCTACTGTTGTATGTAGAGTCTATACTTTCCTCGTAGATCGCCTCTATACTAGGCGAAGGCGTTGGTTTTACAGGAGGAACTAATGAATTGTGTCGACTACTTTCTTCATTTATAGTCGTAGGAATGCTGATCGTTGCTTCCATGAAAGCTTTCTTATGGTAAGATTTATCGTTTGGAGAATCGAGTGGTCCGTTATCATTATATGAAGCTTCAATTATGGCAATTTCAGGGCATATATTAGGACTGAAAAATTGTTGACAGTTTTTATCAAAGTTTTTGTTTTGTGGCGATCTCGGAGATCCCAGCAGTTCGTTCCGTCTGTGAGGCGATGATTTAAAGCTGTTTTTACTTTTACCGGAAGATGATCTAAAGCTGTTTTTCCCGGAGGATGAGCGGAGACTAGTGTTGCTGGATCGTGAGAACTTGATACTCCCGCTCCGAGACACGAGGCTACTACTGGAGAGTATCCTGACAAACGGGCGCCGTGTCAAGGCCGTGGTTGTGTTGTTGTCACGAGTACATCGGACTATCAGGTTCTCCTGGAAATGAGATAAATGTTACTGAGACGAGTTTTAGAAATGAATCCTTTCCAAAACAAGATCAGGCCCCGGTTTCTCAAAAAACTAATTTAGCACGTTCCCAGACTCAAATCTGCGCACCGTACTCAAATCACACGAAATCCACGTGAACTTCAATCGAATACCATTGAACGTTGGAGAATATTCCATTGAAATTGAGCATGTACTCATGAGTATGTACTTAAGTTTTTTCGAGAAACCATGGCCTGGTTTTGACGTCCCCAATGGAAAATGCTTTGGGAAAAATTCACACAAAACACGAAAATGCTGGTTACCAACATTTTCTCCTTTCCCTTACTCTTTATGTATTTTAGTTTACACAAATTCGATCTTTTTCATCATTCATTTTGTCGTGTGTTTCAGCCTTGATTTAAATTCGACTGCTCTAAAATTTCATTATTATTCATTTTTTATCAATTCCTAGAGAGATATAAGAAGCACCAACACAAATGCTAGGACAACTTTAATGTCGATTGAGTAAATACTCTGGAATCTAGAGTGCCCATGATTTGACATACTGACCTACATTTCGCAAGTCCTTTATCACTGTAAGAGCCATTTCAATATACCATAACATTATTTATTCAAAATCTTTGCCAATGTGACTGAGAGAAACTTTAGCCTGTACAGTGTCTACGCAATCAATACAGGTTATATTTTAGCGTTCGTCCGAGTTTTTGGACCAATGTAATTGCATTTTATTTGAAAGTTTCGGCGCTATATTTCACATTAACGCACTGTCGGTCAATTTATGCGACGGATATACATAGCCATGACCCCGTTTCCTGTGCAGTTGTGAAAAATGATGTAATTTTCAGGAAATGATGTAATCTTTGGGAAAATGATGTCATTCCAGTAGATCCGCTTGATAGTAGCTCCGGTCGGAGGCGTCGTTCGAAGAATGACAGTATCTAGAAGCGTATGTTTTAATTAGTTGACGAACACTAAGTCAGATAGAGTCTGTATAGTAGATTCTATGCGACATAAACGTTCAAAGGCTACTTAATGACACATATTTTGTCCAAGATAATTACTCATTATAAGGCAATCACAAGTCGTGAGATTTCAAGGCAGATAGCAGTAGACTTATCCAAGTTAATCAGAACCAATATTTCTTGAAGCGTTAAATTATTCAAATAAAAAGACGCTCGACAGAAAAAAACCCACAAAATACATACATTTATTACCTACAATATGGTCCTGATGCATGCAGTTAATGGACATCCATTGCAAAATGATATCATTTATACAACTGACCTGTCTGACTGGCTTATATCTCTTCTTTTTACAGCGTAGCATCCTAACCAAGAAACATCTAAAGCTGCGACTAGAGTAGAAGTATAGGATAGGATTGAAGGCACTATTTGAGTGTCCAAGAAATATTGTGTATGGTAATATGTCCAGTAGCCGTCTATGTGAGCTGTGAAAGTCCAGATATAAGCTTACACTGTGGTACGGCAACCAACATAAGGCAAATAGGATAGCGAGGGCTATCAACATTTTGGCAACACGTTTACGACCACGCATCATTTGTTTACCCAGTCCACGACTGGTTTCCGATTCCGTCCGTTTAAGGTCTTTATCCTCCTTCCAGAGCTCGGAACCAATCATGCCGTAAGTGGTACACACGACGGCGCCCGGGATGACGTAAAATATAACAAAAAGCACTATGTCATACTGTCGTCTGCTTACTTCATGTGGCCAGATCTCGCCACAGAAATACACTGGGTTCGTTGGAATAAGATCTATTACTGATATTTGTCTCACGTATAGCAATGGCGACATAAGTATGATGGACACTATCCACACTGCTATGATAAGTTTAATGGCGACCCGGTTTGTGCTGACCCGTCTGAACACCATAGGGTGCTTAATGGCAAGGAATCGGTCTATACTCAGTAATGCTATAGTGAACACACTAGCAGCTACACTGACACCTGCAAATAGAAATATAACAGAACATTATTGTGTCGTCAGAAAATAACGCCATTGTCGTAATCATTTCGGAATATACATACACACATGTACATAAGTTAAGATTTAATTGGTCAACACTTTAACACTTCACATATGCAATCATCCGGATATTGGTATATTGAAGATAATTAGCTAGAGTCTATTAAAATAAGAAAATAGTTAGACCTTTAAAAGGATAATAATAAACTTAATTTTGATTTTTGTTCTTTTATCAAAGGCTTTCAACATAACTACTACTAAACCACCCTAAATTGGGAGATATGAAAACGCGTAATTTTTTCATTTAACAAAGTCATTTTTTCTTTTATCGCGTAAACGATATGAATTAAAAGTTTTGATTGGTTTTGAAGCACCAAATATGGGCCTTTGTCTCACATATTTTAATCTTCTTTACTATAATTGTGAAATATACCCTTAAAATCAACAATCTCCTCAAACATAAAATAACAATAGGGCAATAAGCCATATAGTTAATTTTTGGTGGTGTGGTTTTAGAATACTGCACTTCTTTTTGTTGGGAAGAGTGAAAGAGACAAAATTCGTATTTTCAAATTGAAGGTCTTAAACTAAAAGAGTCTATAAAAGATACTTCTAACTGAGCAATCTATTATAGACTTGGGGCAATTAAACTCGGATATTGTGTTGTTTGTGTGGACGTATTTTATAAAAAGTATTTTTGTTCTTTGTACTGAAATACACTTTAAAAACATTAATGCGGGCATTAGATCATAACAGGGAACATCATAAAATGCTGGGATGGAATTTAAAATCGCGCACTCTGTTGTTAAAATGAGAAGAAAAAATCACGTAAAAATAAGGGAATCAAAAGAACCGAAATTCCCTATGAAATTGACAATGGAATGGACAAGGACAATGATCTCATAAAGCGACAAGAGACTACAATAATTGTATTCATTTAAATGCATGGCATTCACCTCAAAATCCGCGCAGGTCATCGATTGTATTTCTAGAGAAGGGATATTGAATCCTATACCTGTCACGACTTGTCAGATTAAAAATGAGTTTTATTTTTACATATTTCGCAAAAAAAATCCTCCGATTAAACTAGTTAGTTTTTCTGTCGTTTCGTGCCACTAAGAAATTTGCACTTCTTACTTAATAAATCATTTTAGAATAAGGACACTGTGTTCTAATTTTGTATAAATATCATTATAATTAAGTTAGCGAGTGTAATTTTAGCTATAAAAGTGTTCTGGAACTTTCATTTTGTGATAGAATTGACAGAAAACTTATTGTTTGAACAGCAATCGTCTTTATTTCACTCGTTATAATCTAAAAAAAAGACAGTCACAGCGAATTATCACTTATCTGTTTAATTCTTTTTTATTTTCCGTCAGAATACGTTCGAAGACCATAAAATGGCATCATGTAATTATCTGGTTTATGTTTGTTGGAACATGAATTTTGTCTATATAGAGAAGTGTCGTTAACCATTTCCCAAACAAGACCTGGTTTTGACGTCCCTAATAGAACAAGCTTGGGAAAACATTGAAACAAAAGAAGAAACTGCTGATAACCAGCAGTTTCTCCTTTTGTCTCAATATTTCCTAAGCTTTATTTCAAACAAATCCTAACTTTAATAAGATCCATTTTGTCATTTGTGGCAGTTTTTGAAGTGGACCGCCCTAAAATTTTGTCGTTTGGGAAAGGGTTAAAAGTGTTTGATCAAGTACAACACCGGCCTTCTTGTCGTGAACAGGCTTCAAAGTTTGAACAAAGTCAGCCCAATAGCACTTACATGGCTAAAAAAGTATAAAGATGTTTCCTACATTTATAACATCATGAAATACGTGGCCTGTCTAATCGTTGGTGAATGCGATTATTTTGAAACGCAGTTTATCAAATATTGTGTACATCAGAATAGTTTTTGTATGTTAAAGACATTTACTTTCTTATATTGATATTTATCTTTATTTAACAAAAATACTACTTGGCTAATGATTTTAGGCCGAGATGCGTTAAATGTGAATTAAAAAAAATGGAAATATGAATAGTATGAGGCAATCATGCGATTATGCCATCATACCGTGATTTGAGTGATGCCAGTGAGTACTGCATAGCGCAACTACAATTTTTATGCCCCCGATAGGGAGGCATCATAAATTTGACTTGTCCGTCCGTCCGTCCGTCCGTCCGTCCGTCCGTCCGTCCGTCCGTCTGTCCGTCCGTCTGTCTGTCCGTCCGTCTGTCTGTCCGTCCGTCATTCCGTCCAAAAACTTTAACATTGACCATAACTTCCTTATTACTGAACATATTCGCTTCATACTTTACCACAACATTCCTTGGTACATTACCTTTCTGTATGCACATACTTTGGTGACCTTGACCCCTGGATGACCTTGACCTTGAACATAGATTGGCCATAATTTAAAATCAAAGCGGTGTCGGGGGCATTGTCATCTTACAGTGACAGCTCTTGTTTATTGTAATATTCTACATAAAAAGTAGGTCAATAGTCCAGGTATGCAGTTTCTGACTTTCAGTTGACTTTTTGATATGAAACAGGCGTGTAATAATGGCAATAAATAAAAGATGCTATGATATTTCTTTGAAGAACATATCAAATCTGTCAAGGATAGAAAACCAAAAGACTTTTAACGAACATGGTCTGTTTAACAAAAAGTTACTAAAAAGGAACTAAAAATAGAATTCACTCAACTGACGGAAGGAACAAAATAAAAAAGGACAATGACAATATTGGTGTCAAAGACAGATTAGATATACGGGTGTGTCACAATCAGATTTACGTCCTGTACCTGCCTTACATTATGCGATAATAGTTGATATACAATCAGAGATAAGAATATAAATAAATTTGATCTTAAATTTATCGTAACGTAATTGTTTTGATGTTTACCAAATCTTAGGAAGAAAGCATGTGTGGTACAGCTGCTATTGCAACAAATGTATAAGAAATAGAGTAAACATCCAATAATGATGTTTGATTTGAATTTTGCTTATCAATCACTTTAAAGTATTGCATGATATCTTTCTATTATTCTACACAACATGTAAGATTCATAAAGTTAAAATATTCAGCTTTCTTTTGCAGGTTTTGTCATAAAGATATGGTAAGAATTGATTAATTTATTACAAACAGACCGAGACCACCCTTTCGTTAAATAATTTCAATTTTGTAGGTGGTCTTTTATACTGCGAAAAACATTAATTTATGATAACGTTGATGTGAAATTTTATCACATTGCATTGGACACATAGTTTTTTATATACAATAACAGAAATATCTTGTCCGTAGACAAAACGTCCTGTCCGTAGACATGTGTAAAAAGCTTCTGCTATGTAAACAGATTTTGTTAGCTGATATTGTAGACATGTTTCTGTTGGATGGTCGTGCTTTTCCATGAAAAATGGTCAAATAGCTACTCACGGACAAAACTACGTAAATGTGTCTACGGACAAGACAGAATTGCATAACAGATACATGTATTATGAGTAATTCATGCCGCATTCTTTATCACCATTTATTATCATCGTTGGCATCCGTCAGTCGAAATCAAACAATCAAATTCATCCCTCGAACCATTTCTCATATTGTGCACTGAACTTTGAGGTAAAAAGAACAATTTAATGATGATAACCATCAGTAATTTTCTTGCTCCCTTAACATTTTTGTGCACTATAACATAAAGATTTTAACATCAATGTATCCATTTCCGAATGTTTCCTGGTGATTTTCAATTGTATAGTAGAGAACAGGAGAAATGTTCTGAAATACATGCCCATACTCATTCACATTCTTTATTCTCCCCATTTGAAAATTACACATATACATTAAACAATAATTGTGCAGGTGAATACATGTTATAGTATCAACAGTTTCTTCTTTTGTCTCAATGTTTTCATGTGCTGTTTCTTTTATGAATGTCAAAATCAGGTCTTGTTTGGGAAAGGCTAAGCTACTCTCGCCTTGGAGAAAGCCCGTGAGTTTACACATAAATTCGCCATAAATTCGCCATGTATCCGTATCTTGTGAAGAGCATTAAAAGTTTTACTCACCTCGGAGAAAGCCCGTGAGTTTACACATAAATTCGCCATATATCAGTATCTTGTGAAGAGCATTAAAAGTTTGACTCACCTTGGAGAAAGCCCGTGAGTTTACACATAAATTCGCCATGTATCCATATTTTGTGTAGAGCAATATAACTTTGACTCACCTTGGAGAAAGCTTGTGAGTTTACATATAAATTCGCCATATATCCATATTTTGTGTAGAGCATTATAAGTTTGACTCACTTTGGAGAAAGCACGCGAGTTTACACATAAATTCGCCATATATCCATACCTTGTGTAGAGCATTAAAAGCCTGAGTCACCTTGGAGAAAGCTTGTGAGTTTACACATAAATTCGCCATATATCCATATTTTGTGGAGAGCATTAAAAGCTAGACCCACCGTGTAGAAAGCCCGTGAGTTTACACATGAATTCGCCATGTATCCATATTTTGTGTAGAGTATTTAAAGTTTGACTCACCTTGGAGAAAGCTTGTGAATTTACACATGAATTCGCCATATATCCATTTTTTGTGTAGAGCATTAAAAGCTTGACTCACCTTGGAGAAAGCCGGTGAGTTTACACATAAATTCGCCATATATCCATATCTTGTGTAGGGCATTACCAACAGCTATTGGTATACAGATGATGGTTACTGAAAATAGAAATGTAAAAAATATAAATCATGTGTCTCATCATCAAAAAGCATAGCTGCTTGTATTGCAGTAAAGCATATATTTAACTTTTTCCCTAATCAGAAGAAATTTTAGACAGTTCAAATCCGAAAGCTGCTGAGGACGAAACATTGATATAAAGACAGGATTTGTGAAAAATGTGCCGAATATATTGAGGCAAAAAGAAATAAATGCTGGTTATCAACATTTTCGTCGTTTTGTCTCAATGTTTTCTCAAGTCGAAACTATAATGCAACTTTGATTTGACCGTGGTTCTTTGTAGTTTTATCGATGTGACTTTCCTCTGTAGCCAGAACCAACAGTTCCGTGATCATTACATATCATTGCTTTTCAACAAAAACCTCGTAACTGCATCTTGTTTTAAGCTGCAGTTACGAATGTTTTGTTGAAAAGCAGCTAAATAGTTGAACTCATTTTTAAATGCCGACAATAAATCTTATCAAAGGCGTACGAGCGCAGGAGTCTGCACTCTTCAATTAGATTTCACATGACATAAGATGTGCATTAGTTAACTTGTCCGTTGCCATCTGCTTAACCTCAGGTTCTAATTTTGTCATTTATTGCGAACTTTACAGGCCAGAATCGGTGAAAATAAACCAAAGACGCTACATTTATGCCTTCGATTTCCTTTGTATAGTTGCTATTTTAAGACAACGGCATTACCCTTTCCCTGATAAAATAATTTGAAACTGGCCCAGATTCAAAGGTGATGTATATTAAACAATGGATGTCATGTATCTCGTGAAAATTGAAGTCCGTTTTAAGCATGGAAAGCATTGTGCTTGAAAGATAAAGTATAGGTTATCGATGCTTTCCAAACCTTTTCAAAAGGTACGTCAACTCCAGGATTTATGTAAGGGAAAGAATTCCGTCGCCCTGAAGGAGCCTACGTACACAGAGATCAAAGTAATTAAACAAGTACGTGTCGTCAGTGACCTCCCAATAATGATGTACTTCTTCGAAGGAAACAATAAACGGGCAAACGTACTAAATATATTATGCTATATATCGTAACTTTCTCTTCGAAAACCTCATGAATGCAGCTTGTTTCAAGCTGCAGTTACGACGTTTTTTGATGAAAAACGACGATATGTACACGTGCATAGTCTGCTTAATGTCCTTTTTGTGAACAATCATTCTACTTCTTCCTTTTCTTTCTGTGTTTATATGCTACAAGAAACACATTTGTGACCCGTCACGCTAAAAGGGACCTTATAAGAAGTGTGAAAAATATCGACCCTAGTCAGTCTGCGCAGTCTGCGCAGACAGACTAGGGCCGACACTTTTCACTTTTTATGTAATTTTCTAAATTCGGAATGTTTTCCCATCTTACTATAATATGTCTATTTTTCGCATATGTGATCTAGTTGACCTGTGGTGAGTCTGACAAGTTTGTCAAAATTTGATTTTTTGGAGTTCGGATAAGGTCCCTTTTAGCGTGACGGGTCACATTTGCAAAAACCAACAGATACACTTTTTACAAACAGAAAACCTTTCAATTTGAACCAAAAAAAGAGGGAAAAAATACTGATCATTATAGAAGCATATGCATTTTTCTCCGGTCCCTCCATACCATTAATTTTGCAATAACTGTTTTGTTTTGATACATTATCTATTATCAGCTCTTTCGTTTCGTCTATATAATCTGTCCAACTTAAATCTTCAATTCCAAAACACGCACGTTGCCATTGCAGACCCGTAGGAACAAGGGCTGTCACAAGAAATTCTTTTAATTTTCGCTGAAAATTTATGAAAAATCCAATTCAGCCCCTCCAATATTCAGACACTGGCCCAGACAGGGTTTTAGCCACACATAGGCAACTGCTTCGTACTTGACCTGCATTGGATACTACCTTAAATTTAGGCCAGTTTATATTAATGTCGTTTTGGAATTTGTTAGATTTTTTTGTTACCAGAAACATGAAAGGACAAAACCCATTTCATGCTATATCAATACCACTTCTAATTCTTCATGATTTAATCTTGGTAAAAGCCCAGAATTTCAGATCTAACCCTTTTTAACGACGCCATTTGACATGATTTCGCAATGTATTTCTGTTTTCCGAGTATTGAGAAACTTAACGTTATTTTTGTGAAACACTTCGTTTTTTTCTTTGGTGCCAAATCTATTTGACAGAAGAGAATCAATTTGAAGATGGGATATGCTGATTTCACCGAAAAAATGTCAAATTCGTCTTCCCTCGTTCATATAATGTACATTAATCCGAATTCAAAGAATTAAAAAGAAACACTCGTAAAATCAGACAATTAAGACTAGGTTAAATAGAAAACGTTGACTAGAAACAGATAGAAATGGGGGCTATTACCGTGATTTTTTCATTTTAACAATGTTGGACGCAAAAGTCATACGTTGTTTTGAAATAATTCACGACAAATTTTAAGATTTTTTTCCATTCAAGTGAGTTGCAAAACCATGCGTTATTATGAAAATGATTAAATCGTTTTAACTGCAGACATACCATTAGATAAATATTAAGAAAATGTTTAGAAAGATGCTGCAAACGGCAAAACAGCAGTTCATAAGGATATGTTTTGTGTACAAGGTAGAACATGAAATTTTGAGGCAAATGAGAAAATGCTTTTTATGACCTGCAGATACTGGTTTCTAACATTATTATGATTTCAATGCATATTTTACAAATGATTTAAGTAGCATAGTTCCTTAGTAAAGGCTTTTGTCGATTTTGATGGTATATGTATTTATCGAATTGTAGTTGAAAGCTCATGTAGTGTGGACAATAACATATGCATAGCTACGATACTGCTACATAAATAGAATGCGCTTCGCCATTGCAGGTTTGAGAACAGGGATGTAAAAACTACAGCTTGTTGAAGCCTCGATTAACCCTTTCCCAAACGACAAAATCTTAGGGTCACTTCAAAAACTGCTACAATTGACAAAATGGATGTTATTAAAGAAAGGATTTGTGTAAAATATGGTACAGAAAATATTGAGACAAAAGGAGAAACTGCTGGTTATCAGCAGTTTCTTCTTTTGTTTCAATGTTTTCTCAAGCCTCTTCTATCAGGGACGTCAAAATCAGGTCTTGTTTGGGAAAGGGTTAAGACGTCTTTGATGCCAGGTCTGTGGAAATTGCATCAAGGCATTATCAAACAGTTTTGTTATCCTTGACATGATCTGTAAAATGATCACGCCAATCTAACATCTGTTTGACACAGCTAATGACATGTTTTTACGCGATAACGCATCGTTTAATTTGATTTCTAACCTTGATGGATTAGAAGAAGAATCATTGTGGTGGAAACAAAAACATGATTTTGTGACTTTTCATGTGATAACGAATGAACAAGTGAATCAATTGTCTGTTTGAGAGCTTGATAAAATTTTCATTTTAGATCAACATGTTCCTGATGGAAGAAGCCCTTTTCCAAACATTGAAATTTTAGACCAGTCAAATTTGAATGGAATTGCAGAAGACAAAATCATTAATTAATGTCAAACATTGAAATCATTTTGTTAAAGCAAAGAAAAGATAGAGGGAAAACGAAAATGCTGGTTCCCAAGTAAGCAAAGAGACCCAAGTAGTCAAAATATACACAAGAAATATCATGGGCAGTCGGGGCCTACTGGTCAAATGCAACAAGCATTATTCGAAGAAAGCGCGTACCGTGAGATGAAATCACATTACCCATCTCACGTGGATGGGTCAATAGTTAAAGTACATTTTCGTCTCAATATTCAAAGACATACTAAACAACTTCATGGACTAGCATGTCTTGCTTTTTAAGAATATGTATAGACTGTTCATCTAAAATGATCAAACAAAAACAATGGATTATTGTTCATATAATTTCTGCGTGACGATATTCTTTACAATGATAACAGACAGGAAGAACTTTATCGCCAATGGCTTTTATTTCTTATATTGACATAATTAACGTAATCGTCTGCGAATCTCCTTAATATTTATAAACCTGACAAGGTCAATTACTAAATGGAAGACGAGCCATTTGGACTGGACGAATAATTTAGGATCTCTAGTTTATGTCTGCGTAATAGGAGACTGGCAATATAGTTGATATTTTAGGTAACAAGAAATATAGCCTTTTACTATCTGCGACATGGTTTCGCTTCGACAAATCTAAAATCTTGTGTCTTTGTCGATGCTATAGGTCTCCATAATCTACCTGGCAAAGCGTCTCTAGCTATTAGTTTTGCCAGGTTCATTATCGGGACCTATCATAGGGTTAATTCAGGTTTTTGAGGTCGTTAACATTCACAGAGGCCCAAGAAATAGGTAAACGCCCGAGTGCGAAGCACGAGGGTCGTTTTCGTTTTTTGCGGGCCTCTGCGAATGTTATCGACTTAAAATACGTGAATTAACACTATTATTGCATGAAAAGCATAACATTCCAATGATTGGGGTTAGATAAAAAATGTCCGCCATTGTAGTTTTGTTCTGATAAATCTTCCGAGATTCCGTTATGCGTGACATCGATAAAATGACGTTACGTCATAATTTGGCGCCAAAGGTGAACGTCGCTAATTTAACGCAAGATGTTGAGAATTTTGCGGGAAAAGAGACAATTATTTATTTTGAAGGGTCAAATCGATGATACTTGTATGCAAAGCCGGTCCGATATTGCACCTGAATTTCCCGAATAACGACCGGTTTTCACGATATCAGCCCGGTTTCTTCTCGTTATTCAATGCTGATAACGGCCCGGAAACACACATTTTATGCAATAAAAAGTTTTAATACTTTCTTTTTCCTTTACTTGACTTTATAAAGTCGATCAAAATCTTATTTACATGTTTCTATCCTTACATTAACAGAATTAACGTGATGGTCTACGCATCTCTTAAATATTTATAAACCTGACAAGATCAATTACTAAAATGGAAGATGAGCCATTCGGACTGGACGAATATAATTTAGGACCCATATTTCATGCCTGCGTAATATAACCTTGATCTTATTGTCCTCGACATATTTGTTGGTGTTACGTTTTCTCAATAAGATGTCTAGCGTACTATAAACAACATAATGTTTGAATTAATACTATTAAAAAATAATGCCTATTTTTCATTTATTTATTAGATGAAAATCATTTGTTTTTGACAAAGTCAGAAACTAAATGCTTTACTAGACCGAACGATAACTTGAACTATATAGCAGTTTTGTTCTATATATAACAAGAAACGGATTTTTTACCCCCTTTTATCACCATTTCCCCCTCAAAGGCAAGCGTGTAGCTCGAACGAAAAGCATCAGTGACATAGCACGAAAAAGAGAAATAATAGTAAGGTAGAACACACGTGTTAGAGAAGAATAATGATCTATTCCATGTCGACATTCTTCGAATACTCAGAAATCGCGCTTCTTATTCTTATAGGGCTGACCCCATTTAACCCTTTCCCAAACAAGACCTGGTTTTGACCAGCTAATGACATGTTTTTTCGCGATAACGCATCGTTTAATTTGATTTCTAACCTTGATGGATTAGAAGAAGAATCATTGTGGTGGAAACAAAAACATGATTTTGTGACTTTTCCTGTGATTACGAATGAACAAGTGAATCAATTGTCTGTTTGAGAGCTTGATAAAATTTTCATTTTAGATCAACATGTTCCTGATGGAAGAAGCCCTTTTCCAAACATTGAAATTTTAGACCAGTCAAATTTGAATGGAATTGCAGAAGACAAAATCATTAATTAATGTCAAACATTGAAATCATTTTGTTAAAGCAAAGAAAAGATAGAGGGAAAACGAAAATGCTGGTTCCCAAGTAAGCAAAGAGACCCAAGTAGTCAAAATATACACAAGAAATATCATGGGCAGTCGGGGCCTACTGGTCAAATGCAACAAGCATTATTCGAAGAAAGCGCGTACCGTGAGATGAAATCACATTACCCATCTCACGTGGATGGGTCAATAGTTAACCCTTTCCCAAACGACAAAATTTTAGGGTGATCCACTTCAAAAACTGCCATAAATGACGAAATGGATGTTAGAAAAGATAGGATTTGTGTAAAATATGTCACAGAAAATATTGAGACAAAAGGAGAAACTGCTGGTTATCAGCAGTTTCTTCTTTTGTTTCAATGTTTTCCCAAGCCTTTTCCATTAGGGGCGTCAAAACCAGGTCTTGTTTGGGAAAGGGTTAAAGTACATTTTCGTCTCAATATTCAAAGACATACTAAACAACTTCATGGACTAGCATGTCTTGCTTTTTAAGAATATGTATAGACTGTTCATCTAAAATGATCAAACAAAAACAATGGATTATTGTTCATATAATTTCTGCGTGACGATATTCTTTACAATGATAACAGACAGGAAGAACTTTATCGCCAATGGCTTTTATTTCTTATATTGACATAATTAACGTAATCGTCTGCGAATCTCCTAAATATTTATAAACCTGACAAGGTCAATTACTAAATGGAAGACGAGCCATTTGGACTGGACGAATAATTTAGGATCTCTAGTTTATGTCTGCGTAATAGGAGACTGGCAATATAGTTGATATTTTAGGTAACAAGAAATATAGCCTTTTACTATCTGCGACATGGTTTCGCTTCGACAAATCTAAAATCTTGTGTCTTTGTCGATGCTATAGGTCTCCATAATCTACCTGACAAAGCGTCTCTAGCTATTAGTTTTGCCAGGTTCATTATCGGGACCTATCATAGGGTTAATTCATGTTTTTGAGGTCGTTAACATTCACAGAGGCCCAAGAAATAGGTAAACGCCCGAGTGCGAAGCACGAGGGTCGTTTTCGTTTTTTGCGGGCCTCTGCGAATGTTATCGACTTAAAATACGTGAATTAACACTATTATTGCATGAAAAGCATAACATTCCAATGATTGGGGTTAGATAAAAAATGTCCGCCATTGTTGTTTTGTTCTGATAAATCTTCCGAGATTCCGTTATGCGTGACATCGGTAAAATGACGTTACGTCATAATTTGGCGCCAAAGGTGAACGTCGCTAATTTAACGCAAGATGTTGAGAATTTTGCGGGAAAAGAGACAATTATTTATTTTGAAGGGTCAAATCGATGATACTTGTATGCAAAGCCGGTCCGATATTGCACCTGAATTTCCCGAATAACGACCGGTTTTCACGATATCAGCCCGGTTTCTTCTCGTTATTCAATGCTGATAACGGCCCGGAAACACACATTTTATGCAATAAAAAGTTTTAATACTTTCTTTTTCCTTTACTTGACTTTATAAAGTCGATCAAAATCTTATTTACATGTTTCTATCCTTACATTAACAGAATTAACGTGATGGTCTACGCATCTCTTAAATATTTATAAACCTGACAAGATCAATTACTAAAATGGAAGATGAGCCATTCGGACTGGACGAATATAATTTAGGACCCATATTTCATGTCTGCGTAATATAACCTTGATCTTATTGTCCTCGACATATTTGTTGGTGTTACGTTTTCTCAATAAGATGTCTAGCGTACTATAAACAACATAATGTTTGAATTAATACTATTAAAAAATAATGCCTATTTTTCATTTATTTATTAGATGAAAATCATTTGTTTTTGACAAAGTCAGAAACTAAATGCTTTACTAGACCGAACGATAACTTGAACTATATAGCAGTTTTGTTCTATATATAACAAGAAACTGATTTTTTACCCCCTTTTATCATTTCCCCCTCAAAGGCAAGCGTGTAGCTCGAACGAAAAGCATCAGTGACATAGCACTAAAAAGAGAAATAATAGTAAGGTAGAACACACGTGTTAGAGAAGAACAATGATCTATTCCATGTCGACATTCTTCGAATACTCAGAAATCGCGCTTCTTATTCTTATAGGGCTGACCCCATTTAACCCTTTCCCAAACAAGACCTGGTTTTGACGTTCTTACTAGATAAGGCTTTGGAAAACATTGAGGCAAAAGAAGAAAATGCTGATAATCAGCATTTTCTCCTTTTGCCACAATCAATGCTGATAGTCAGCATTTTCTCCTTTTGTCACAATATTTTCTTAGCTATCTTATACACAAAACCCTTTCCTTTTCAACGTCTATTTTGTCGTCTGCAACAATTTTCAAATAGGACAACCCTTAAATAATCGTTTGGGAAAGGTTTAAATAATTTGGTCACAAATATCGGACGGATGTAATTAACTTGTCCTCCGTCACTCATCTCGCGTGCACAAAGATCAAAGAGTGTTCCATTTATGCAGAAATGCAGCCATTCAATTAGAATTTAATGTCCTATTTTCGTTTGATGGTTTTTCCTGGCTTTGATCCGATTATTGCTTATTGATTTACAATCAAAACTTTAACCAATGCTCGGAAGTAAATTATGTGAAATATTTTTTTCAAAGTTTATTAACCCAGAATATTTCCTTCGGTTTAACGTTTGCCAATTGCGAAAATGGTTGCA
Source organism: Fragum sueziense (assembly GCA_963680895.1). NCBI lineage: Eukaryota > Metazoa > Mollusca > Bivalvia > Cardiida > Cardiidae > Fragum > Fragum sueziense. The sequence goes on along the minus strand of OY804594.1, from coordinate 65,500,230 downwards.
TTTAAAACTTAAGACATATTATTTCGCAAATCATTTACTTAACCCTTCCTAAAAAAAAGAATGGGTTTTGATGACCCTGATAGATATGTCTTAGAAAAGCAAAGACAAAAGAACACAACCTGTATTTTACATCCGTTACTCAAAGTTGTCGTTGGAAGATTTATAGCCAGCTACCAATACTCGACTGAGAACTCATTTTGGCATTTTGATCCTTACCATAAAGTATACAAACCTGTTTGACACGCTGCTTTACTACAGGGCAAATATTGATGATAGGTGATTTTTTTCCATTCGAGAGATGAATATGAACGAGTCTTCTTAAAATTTGATGGAATCCAACTTGCGTAATTGTTCTATTGCATTAACCCTTTCCCAAACAAGACCTGTTTTTGACGTCCCTAATAGAAAAGGCTTGGGAAAACATTGAAACGAAAGAGGAAACTGCTGATAACCAGCAGTTTCTCCTTTTGTCTCAATATTTTCTGTGCCATATTTCACACTAATCCTATCTTGAATAACATCCATTTTGTCATTTGTGGCAGTTTTTGCAGTGGATTACCCTAAAACTGCTGTTTGGGAAAGGGTTAAGTACCTCAAACACGATAAGAGGTAAAGAGACACACCAATATTTTTTGAATGTTCAAACTTTCCCCTCTGGAAATTTGTTATGTGTATTTATTGTGCCGATTTTCGTTTTTGCCTATTTTCGAAAATCGGCAAATCCCTGCAGAACTCATTTGCCTAATTTCGAAACTCGGCGAAATAGCTAATTTATAATTATTTTATGGTATGTCGGGCCATTTTCTGTGCAGAACTCATCTTCAAAATATCCGTTTTTAGGGAGGTATCACAGTTAGCACTTACAAAATCATTTTAAGCCGTTTTTAGTCCAATAAAAATTCGGTCCGGAACAGCTAAAGTTCCGTACCGAACAGAACATACGGAACATTCTTCTTCCGTTTGCGCGGAAGTTGATTCGTACCCTAAGCAATTCGCACCTTATCTTTTATCAGAGACATAGATAAACATTATATTATATGTCTCTGCTTTTATCAGTTCGTTTACACGTTCAGCAGGACATCAAATTTATAGATAATATTGCCATAAAAACAATATCTACACCCGATTTCATTTATTTATTCAAAAAGTTGCAGTTCCATATTTTTTCGGAGCCTGAATTAGATCCATTGCTTTGGGCTTTCTAACTACCGAAATTAAAATGGTTTCACTAAGTTAAATATCGGCATTTTAGAAATGGTTCTTTTAAAGCAAACAAGATTTATTACGAAGCTTATCATCTGCTCAATATATGTGATCTACCATAGATCTGCATACTTATGTTAATTAATTTGATACGTTCTAATTTGATTTAGACTTTGAAGATAACTAAATCAAAATAGTGAGCCCACCATGCTGGCCAGAACAAGCGACCAAACCAGCCGAACAAACCTATCCTTCCCACATTGCTGGCTAGAACTAGCGACCAACTCAGCCGAACAAGCCGATCCTTCCCACCGTGCTGGCCAGAACAAGCGACCAACCCATCCGAACAAGCAGATCCTTCCCACTATGCTGACCAGAACTAGCGACTGACCTAGCCGAACAAGCGGATTCTTCCCACTATGCTGGCCAGAACAAGCGACCGACCCAGCCGAACAAACCGATCCTTCCCACCATGCTGGCCAGAACTAGCAACCAACCCAGCCGAACAAGCCGATACGTCCCACCGTGCTGGCCAGAATAAGCGACCGACCCATCCGAACAAGCAGATCCTTCCCACCGTGCTGGCCAGAACTAGAGACTGACCTAGCCGAACAAACGGATTCTTCCCACTATGCTGGCCAGAACAAGCAACCGACCCTGCCGAACAAACCGATTCTTCCCATGTGCTGGCCAGACCTAGCAACCAACTCAGCCGAACAAACCAATCCTTCCCACCGTGCTGGCCAGAACAAGCGATCGACCCATCCGAACAAGCAGATACTTCCCACCGTGCTGGCCATAACTAGCGACTGACCTAGCCGAACAAGCGGATTCTTCCCACTATGCTGGCCAGAACAAGCGACCGACCCAGCCGAACAAGCCGATCCGTCCCACCGTGCTGGCCAGAATAAGCGACCGACCCATCCGAACAAGCAGATTCTTCCCACCGTGCTGGCGAGAACTAGCGACTGACCTAGCCGAACAAGCGGATTCTTCCCACTATGCTGGCCAGAACAAGCGACCGACCCTGCCGAACAAACCGATTCTTCCCATGTGCTGGCCAGAACTAGCGACCAACTCAGCCGAACAAACCAATCCTTCCCACCGTGCTGGCCAGAACAAGCGACCGACCCATCCGAACAAGCAGATCCTTCCCAACGTGCTGGCCAGAACTAGCGACTGACCTAGCCAAACAAGCAGATTCTTCCCACTATGCTGGCCAGAACAAGCAACCGACCCAGCCGAACAAACCGATCCTTCCCACAGTGCTGGCCAGAACTAGCGACCAACCCAGCCGAACAAGCCGATACTTCCCACCGTGCTGGCCAGAACAAGCGACCGACCCATCCGAACAAGCAGATCCTTCCCACCGTGCTGGCCAGAACTAGCAACTGACCCAGCCGAACAAGCCAATACTTCCCACCGTGCTGGTCAGAATAAGCGACCGACCCATCCGAACAAGCAGATCCTTCCCACCGTGCTAGCCAGAATAAGCGACCGACCTATCCGAACAAGCAGATCCTTCCCACCGTGCTGGCCAGAACTAGTGACTGACCTAGCCGAACAAGCGGATTCTTCCCACTATGCTGGTCAGAATAAGCAACCGACCCATCCGAACAAGCAGATCCTTCCCACCGTGCTGGCCAGAACAAGCGACGGACCCATCCGAACAATCAGATCCTTCCCACCGTGCTGGCCAGAACTAGCGACTGACCTAGTCAAACAAGCGGATTCTTCCCACCGTGCTGGCCAGAACAAGTGACCGACCCAGCTGAACAAACCGATCCTTCCCACCGTGCTGGCCAGAACTAGCGACCAACCCAGACGAATAAGCCGATACTTCCCACTGTGCTTGCCAGGACAAGCGACCGACCCATCCGAACAAGCAGATCCTTCCCACCGTGCTGGCCAGAACTAGCAACTGACCTAGCTGAACAAGCGGATTCTTCCCACAATGCTGGCCAGAACAAGCGGCCGACCCAGCCGAACAAACCGATTCTTCCTATGTGCTGGCCAGAACAAGCGACCGACCCAGCCGAACAAACCGATCCTTCCCACCGTGCTGGCCAGAACTATCGACCAACCCAGCCGAACAAACCAATCCTTACAACAGTGCTGGCCAGAAAGAGCAAGCGACCCAGCCGAACTAGCCGATCCTTCCCACCGTGCTGGCCAGAACTAGCGACCAAACCAGCCGAACAAACCAATCCTGCCCACCCTGCTGGCCAGAACTAGCGACCAACTCAGCCGAACTAGCCGATCCTTCCCACCGTGCTGGCCAGGACTAGCGACCAAACCAGCCGAACAAACCAATCCTGCCCACCCTGCTGGCCAGAACTAGCGACCAACTCAGCCGAACTAGCCGATCCTTCCCACCGTGCTGGCCAGAACGAGCAACCGACCCAGCCAAACTAGCGGATCCTTCCCACCGTGCTGGCCAGAACTACAGAATGAGAAATGGATCTTATACTATTATAATCATTCTAATAAGTATGCATGATTCTGCTTACAGTACGACCTCGCAACGTAATGATGACATCATTTATCCTGTGACCTAATTCTATCAGAAAATTCAGATAAAATGTTGCCGTATTCCTATCATCACACAATTCTGACTGAATTTTTTGCATGAAATCAAAATAATTAGGCTTCAGAGGATATTGATTCGCCCCTCCCCGAACCCCCGAACCCCTCTGAATCTGCCAATGTCTCTGCAGCCTGATTATTTCATTTCAATGCAGAAATTCCGAATTGAATTCAGTCAAAATTGTGTAATATATAGGCGTAGGAAGAGGGGGTGGGGGTGCTGCCCCCCCCATAGTTTAGAAAAGGGCCCCCTATGCCTCCATAATACATTCACCTTTCCATTCACTTTAACAATTGCCCACCCCCCCAACATTGTAAACCTTCCTACGCCACTGCAATACTGGGCAAACGAACCTCTCTATTTGTAAATTCGAATCCCATCACAGACATCCTTGATCCGCCGCAGCAACGAGTACGTAGGAAGTGTAAAAAATCAGAGTAAACCTTACAAATGGGCAAAAATAATCAGTTCGGACGTCGTTTGATTCATTATCAATAAATCACTGAGGAAAACACGACAATAAATCGACAGAAATAGTTCTGCATGGCAGTTTCGCAGTAAACCGTAAATAATATTAACATTTCGGGCGTTTGTATGATTCAATTATCAATAAAACGTCGAAAAAGATCGACAGAAATAGTTCTGCATGACACACGGAACTTACTGAATCATAATTTCAAAAATGGATGGCCAATTTCGAAATTGGGCAAAGTTCCGTGCCCAATTTCGAAATTGGGCATGCCCAATTTCGAATTTAGGCAATAATCTTAAAATCGGCACAACATATTCATTTCAATCGTCTTCAAGAGAGAATTTCATTAGGTGTAATAACTTACACATTAAAAATGTTGAAAGATACTTTGAATTTTGAAGGCTATTTCTGTTACAACGCGTTTTGTAATAAACCCGCAAAATGTAATATGTATTACAAAACGCGTTGAGATGACATGAAATGTAATTAAATTATGTACAACGCGTTATGTAATAAAGTTGCAATATGTAATAACTTTTTTCACCGATCTATCCAATACTTTCAATGTCCATGATCTTTGAAACACTGAATTCTCTAACTTGGGTTATTTAGAACTTTTTTGACAAAAATAATTTAGAATTGATACCAGATGATGTGAAGTTTTTTTTGCAATATTCGCTGTGGTTTATTGTTAAACCACCTGCGGTTCACAATTTTTGCACCATTCTCTGTGCTGAAAGTGACATTTAGAAGTCCAAATGGACGAGACTTAACTTTTGGGATACAAAAATAGAATATTTCTGTATGCATATTTATGGGACATTGATTCGTTTATAATACTTTTTTTGTTTACCAATTTGTTTTTGTTGATAGATCACAATATCAAAATACTTACCATAAAATATTCATTAACATATCATTGAAAAGGGAATTGGTGTGCAATGATGTGTTCTCACATATCTGCTGCTGATGTTATGTAACTGCGAAATGGGGGCATTTTATTGATACAAATTCGTTTACGTCATATGTCAAAGGTTGCAAAATCAGTATCAGAATGACAAGGGTTTTGTTTCCAGGGATTAAAAAAACAATAAAGTTCCAGACTTGGCTTCCACCCACGGGCAATTAAAGCAGACGACAGTGTTGATTGTTTTATTTCCATCATTTCGCGATATTTAATACTCGTTTGTCCTATTATTTTCTGACCCTTCAATTTTCTTCCGTTTATACAGACGGATCATTGCCTCTATGAAAATGTAAATTGTCCGTATTTTTTCATTCATTTGCTGATCATTGATTAGTTTCTTCTTTTCTCCTTCGCGTATTATTTCTTCATTTTGTTACAAATATTGGCTTGATTTTGGTTAAATCTCGACATCTGGAACACCTAAACATCGATTCCTTGTATTTTTCTAACCAGTAATACCACGAAATCCAACCGAGCCATAAGCTGCTCTCTCGCTTAGACGTTTCATATCCATATGTAAGATAGGTAAGAGTCAACTGACTCTTGTCAAATATCAGAAAGGATTTTGCTCAAATCGGGCTTCGAACCACTGGATTGATATACTATAAAGTTACCTTATGTTGTGGGTAGTCATTTGAATCGTCTCGACGAGACGATTCCGATGCGTACTCACAACAAACTTTAAAGTGACATTTCACATTTATTTCATTCTTTAAAAGTATGTCTTGATGAAAAGATTGTTTATGCTAATGCGTTGTTCTAAATGCTATCAGTTTTTTGAAATTATTATTTATAAGCGAAAAATGCGCCTTTAAAGTTGAGACAGAAATGACAAATTCTATATAAATCTAAACTGTTGTCCACAACAATTTGTCTAATTTCAGCACAGAAAAATATATTTCTCGTAAACGGTTCAAAATTTTGACTGGAAATTTTCAGAGTTTCCATAAGAAAAGGTGCTCTTTCAGATAGAATAAAAGTATAATTTATGTAAAAATAATCATGAAATGTCACTTTAACGGGTGGATAAATATTTAGTGAAATACATCTTTTTGAAAAGCCGATCACTCCCACGTATCTCTGGCTCTGGTCAATAAATATTTTTCCAAAGTAGAAGAAAGCACACAATAAAGCGATTTCGAACATAAAATATGGAAATGACATAATGTAAAAGGAATGATAGCGATCAAATATCCCCTTCCACATTTACGAAATTTTAGACACCTCTAAATTGAAAGGAGTTGAATTATATTATAACAAAAACAAAACATGTGTTTGTTGTGAAAAAAATATTGAGACAAAAGAAGAAATTGCAGAATGATCGGTAGGTTCTTCTCATTTTAAAATGTTCCCCAAACTGTTTCTTATATAATGTTATAACATTGGCTTGTTTGTGATGCTGTTAAAAAAGAAACACAATTAAATATTATTTATGTACTTTTATTTACGGCGTTTACGATTTTACAGTTCCATATATAGAAAAACATTCATGAAAAATATATACAATATTATATTTCTGCAATGAAAAAGTGATTATAATCACGATGTACTTTTAGAGAAGATACATTCATTTTTGGAAGAACTTCATTTGTGGAAGGAAAATAGCGCCACAGGAAACCATCGTCGCTTTTCAACAAAAACCTCGTAACTGCAGCTTGTTTTAATCTGCAGTTATGAGGGTTCTGTTGAAAAGCAGAGGTATAACGCTCATGTTTAAAAAGTATCGATGTCTAATCTTCCTGGTTTTTGTATCAGTTGCGTAAATATAGACTAACACTAGAAAATGAATGCCAAATTCGCGGACTTTCTCCATTAATTCGTAAAATAATGAGCTGATTGTTTGGCGTCTATTTTCCGGAAGGTTTTTTGTGTGTCGAAAGAGATAACTGGATCTCACTCATCGTGGTTCGATTTGTTAAAAAAAGATAACATATCGTCGCTTTTCAACGAAATCCTCGTAAATGTAGCTTATATAAAGCTGCAGTTACGAGTTTTTTTATTGCAAAAGATAACATACGTTCGGTAATTCATACCCCAAAATGTCTGGTTTTGTCGTTCCAAAAAGAAGGGTATTTGGATACCGTTGATAATCAGATTAATTTCCCTTTCTCATGATATTTTCTATTCTAAAACATTCTGCTAGCGCTCTATTTTGTCTTATCTACATATTCTTAAGGTAGAATAACCGTAATGTTGCCGTATTGAGATTCATAAAACATTGGCTTTTTCCGAACAGCGTCGTTACGTATCTGGACCTATTCGGGTGCGGTCGTAAACATTCGGCGGTGGAAAGTTCCACTGCTGAATGTTTTCGATCGCGCCCGAACAATTCCGACGTCGCGCGAATCTCATTGGGGTGGACTACCTTAAGTAATTTTAAGAATTACAAACTGTTATGAATATTATGGAATGTCTCTCTTTGCCATTAAAATTCGTGAAATAACGGGAGGATTGTTTAATGTCTATCTTCAGTTTATTTGTGTTGAAACAGATAACGAGAGATCTCTCATCGTGGATCTATTTGGCTGAAGGAAAATCATGTTTGTTCCTTAGCCCTTTCCCAAACAGGACCCGCTTTTGACGTCCTTAATAGGAAAGGCTTGGGAAACATTGAGGCAAAAGAAGAAAGTGCTGACAACCAGCACTTTCTCCTTGTGCCTCAATATTTTCTGAACTATTTTGTACAATTTGTTTCAATTTGTACCGCCCTTAAATATTGTTGTTTGGGAAAGGGTTAAATATCGATGCCCTAGTGCTATAAAGTTCAAACTGGGTAACCATTTCATAAGCGTCTACATGTATGATGTTACCGTACTAAAACAAACTTTACCTAAGATTTTTCTATTGAATGGAGAATAAGCATAAAGGTGGGTTCACATTGACGAATTTTCCTTACGAATCCTTACGAATTGGACATTCGTAGGCCATTCGTGAACATTCTTAAACAATACGTTAGCATCCGTAAATAACTCGTAAGAATAAAATGCCTTTTTTCTCAATATCAACTACTGAATGATGATATAGAGATGATATCTTATTGTTTACAACACAAAATTTAAATGACATTGTAAAAAAATCGTGCATAAACATATATTTCGTTTTCAGTGGTCCATACGGAACGGCATACGTAAGTATTCGTAAACAATACTTAAACATTCGTAATTAACTCGCAATAAATCGGCGACTATCGCAATGATTCGTGTTCATACGGGGAAGTTTTTTGGCATGTCCAAAATGTTCTCACGAATGTCCACGGATTGAATGTCCCGTTATTCATTCGTAAATGACTCTTAGTTTATCGCAAATCACTCGCAAATTATCCGTGTGTGATTCACGAATATATACGATAACTTTACGAATATAAACGAGTCGGGATGTTTAAAAAGCGCGCTTATGGTATGAGAGTCCGAGAATGGTACTTAAAACAGACCAGGCTCCGCAAAAGGCCTGATTAGGGTTATGTTTGATGGAGAAGCTGAAAAAAGGGCAGTGTGAGTCCTGGTAAGACATTGTGTATATGCAGAGTCTTATGATGATAGACATCCTAGATTATAACAGATATGAACTTCATCGTTTGTTATACATGTATGTTTTGTTTATTTGTGAATAGTTCGTATATCATTTTGTACATGATGTGAACAATAAAAATATTTGATTTGATTTGATTTGATTTGATTGAGTATGTCAAAATTGTTGACAAATGAAATTAATGATATAGGAAATACTATTTAATGTTTTGCTAAACGTCAAATAATTTCTAATTGAATTTGCAAAAAATGACGACTAAGAGCCCATTTTTTTCAATGCGTTTATATGCACTGGAGTCATTTTTTATCCCAGCTCAAAACTGACGATAAGCCCTTCAAACGTTGTTCGATGTTCAAGACAATTTGACTTATTATCGACGAATATTAGATAGAAAAAGTAAAAAAAGTAAACGCGCATCGGAGAACAACAGTAATTTGAATATAGCAAGCATAGATATATTTCTGGGGTTATAAATGACCCCAAACTATGTATGAGAGTTTATACGGTAGAAACATTCAGGGTTTCTTTCCCAAACGGCAAGATTTTTTTATTGTTTCAATTTGAAAAGAGTTACAGACGACACAATTAATTGATGTAAGAAGTGGAAACTTTGTATGTTATTGAATAGAAAATTCTGAGTGAACAGAAAGAATTGCATTGCTGATTATTAAGCAATTTATTCTTTTCTCAATATTTTCCAAAACCATGGGACGTCAAAACTAGATTTTGTTTGGGAAAGGGTTAATTGTTTTGAAGAAATTGTTGGTACAGCCTAAGCTTATTTCGTTCGTAAGACATGTTGTCTTGTCGATTGTCTTTCTTACAACAACAACAACAAAATAATAACAAAGGACTCGCAAACATTCGTAACTAAGTCGGTAATACTCCTATTGATTCGTAAATAATCCGTAACCAGCCCGTAAACTAGTCGTAGAAATACGTAAACCGTCCGTTATATTCCCTCAAATCGTAACAATACGTGTACCTTTCGGCAATGTGATTACGAATGTCCAATTCGTAAGGAATCGTAAGAAAATTCGTCAATGTGAACGGACCTTAACACTGTTAATAAATATTTATTAATTATCCAACCGGCGATCCTTTTGGTTCTTAAAGGAAACGTTACTGAAGAAGTAACCTGTGATTGACAAGATCAAAGACTTTGGTAAGATCAAGGAAAATGGTTTCAACAGAGCTGCTTTCATTAATTGTGCACAGATAAGCAGTTGTCAACAATAGCTGTTAGGACGGTTTCATAGGAGTGGACCTGGCCCTGGTTTCTCGAAAAAAAAAAGAAACAACTTATGTATATACACATGAGTTCATGCTCAACTTCAATTGAATACCAATCAGAGTTGATTGGTATTCAATTGAAATCCACGTGGGGGTCGTGCGATTTGAGCACGGTGCTCTGATTTGAGTCTGAGAACGTACTTAAGTTTTTTCGAGAAACCAGGGCCTGGAGTGGTTGATCCGAAACCGAGACTGGCTGGCATAAAATAGATTGTTTGTTATAACATACTATTGAAGATATGGTTAGAAACATGCCTTTCGATTATTTTTTGTAAGAATTGATAAAATCGAAATTGGTTATTATTAGTATTGCCACAAGATTCTTGGTTATTATTAGTTTTGCCATAAGATTATGTCGTATTGGAAGACCTTAAAGAATAGTACATGTAACGTATTGCCAAGTACTGTACATGAGAGCATGTAAATATTTTGATGCAGTCTAAAAACTGTTGTTAAAACCCCCGATTTCTTCGCCTTGTTTACACATTTTTCTTAAGAAAGAGAGAGAGAAAAAAAAAACATTGAAAAAAGTGAATGTTTAAATGTGGTTTGACGCAAAATTGAAGTTTCCCACGAATTCTTAAATTATCTGAGAATTGATGTTCTTGATCTTTGCTCCCAGCTAATTTGTTTTCTATTTTGTGTCGGAAGAAGATAATTGGCGGGTTTAAAAAAAAGTCATCTTTTACATAATTTAACCCTCCATGAAAAATATTAGTCCGTTTGCCTCTAACACCTCAAATCTTTCCCTTTTCCTCGAAAAAAGGTAATTTTGACTTTTTTTGCAATAATAAGCGAATTGTGCTTGAAAGAATCGGGTGACTAAGGATTGAACAAATACTGTACCAAGGAAACATTATCGACGATAAACATAACAGAAAAAAGAATGATGTATTGTAAAAAAAGAAAGAAAAACACATACTCGTTATGGCAAAATGTCTGAATACACATTAATTTTTGTTTTGAAGTGACAAATATAGTCCTAATCTTTTCAATTGGAGTAATATAGCGGACATCTGCCAATTTATTAAATAAGACCATAGAAATTCAGTGAGCTAAGTAGCAATATTATTCATGTGTCTTCTTTGGATATCCTGGGGCATTTTGACGGCCTTCGTGACTTCAATACACCGAGAGTCAACTTTAATAGTGTGAAATATTGTCGAATCTGTTCGGTACTGCTTGTAACCTTTGGCTGAATATATAGTAGTCTCAAACGACAGACATTTGCTGCTGGTGACAAAATGGGTGATCATGAAGATATGATTTGTCTGTGATATAAAATGCCGATAATTCCGTCTTGATTCTTTCTATGTTAAACAATATAAATCTTTTCAATTTCGAAATGGCGTTGGCTTTGTCATTTGAATCTTATTTCGATTTCAAAAGTTGTGGTAACTCGAAATTTATTTCGATGTAAACGCATATAGTTGCATATAATGATAGTCAAAACTGTAGATACGACCTTTTTAATGCAACAACAACATTATTTAATGCTACTCTCTAAAGCCGAGGTCTATTAATTAACCATCAAATGTGACCTCTGCCGTTTTTGATAAACCAACAGCCTATTTGGACGTCATAATCTAATTATAGCACATCGTTTGAATCATCGAATCAAAATCATTCAGTTTTATCTTGCATGATCATTACGTATACATTACGTCGCTTCTATTTTTGGCTGAAGCCGGTAACATTTGAATTATCGAATCAAAATCATTCAGTTTTATCTTGTTTGATTACGTATACATTACGTCGCTTCTATTTTTGGCTGAAGCCGGTAATTTGAAGCGTCAGCCAATGAAAGTTTGTATCAGTTTTTTTAAATTGTTTCGTTGTGTATAGCCAACTATTGGATACATGTACCGAAATCCCGCCAAGGCCCCGAGATTAGACGTGAAATGACCCCGCGAGAACAGAGCATCATTCTATCGTAATGGAATGACAATTTAGAGAATGTGCTCTGTTCGTAAGAAAGTAATTTGATGTATGCATGCGGCTATAAAAAGAAGCTGTAAAAGTGGAATTTTTCCTGAAATCTAAAGTACAATTTACTAAAGAAACCATAAAAAGGCATCTGTCCTATTTCGTTTATCACAAAACGATCTAGGAAATTGTAGTTTATATGCCACCCTTACACAAGCACTTATTCCTACACAGCTCATTACTTCGGAAGGTAATCTTTGTATTTTTTCGTGGTATTGTTTCGTGTTATTTTGTTACATCGTAAAGCCCAGCCCTTTCCGGATAGAAAATTGTACATGAACATGCACCTCGGATTACATTGCTTACTTAAGTCTACAAACAAGAATCATAAGTGTTCGACCTACTTTTTTGACCAATGAAATTGCAGTGTATTTAAGGTAGCTGGATACCCCTGACGTCAAAAATGCGACTTCCTCTGAATCTAATGAAATTCTGGGGACATATACTTTGGTATATGCGCTTTACGATGGCGGTCTTTAAAAGGTAATTGATACGTGCGTCATGGCGTCATTTTGTGACGCACCGTCTTTTAGGGGGTAGCGTTAAGTAAATCTCAATATCTCGTAAATTAATACATCGATTTTGACCAAACAAAAATTAATAAATCTGTAAATGGACATTAAAGAAATTTCATTGGACGTTGGAATATAATTATAGCGTAATTTTACACGATCGCACGTTACAGTTATTTTTATCGCTTTTTACGCGTCTATTCTGAAAGAACACTTTTTTACATGACGACGTTTATCTCAAAATTTAGTTAGAAAACCTATGCTGATTTTTTTCATACGTTTAAGTTTGGCCAATTTTCTTTTAAAAAACGAAATAAAAAAGGTAAGTCATCGAGTTAGATTTTTTTTAAATTTTGATTTTTTAAAGTTTTGCTTACTTTTGACGCGCTATTTTGACGTCAACGTTACGTTAGTGTGACGTTTTGATATTTGTGGTTGGTAACATGCAATTGATACTCGGATGAATTTCAATTTCTCTCCGTAAATCAGTGTTATGTTTATGTATAGATGGAATAAAATAATGTAAAACCGGTAAAGATTTAAAATTTTCGCAAATTCACCGATGACCCATAAAAGAATACCTTGAGAAAATGCAGATGTTCCAAATCATTGTATTTTTTGTATACATCACGATTGCTACCATTGATAACTATTGATCAGTAATTTTTCAATAATAATTATCAATAATTTTGCTTCTTACATCAGCCCTCAAAAATTACCACCACATTAGGCCTACTGTTCTGGAAAAGGGTTAAAGTATTAAGAATGAATATACAGCTTAAAATATCAATGATATGAAATAGAAGAAAATATGCTTACGAAATATTACAGGATATTTCAAATTGCTGGTCACCGACAATTCTTCTTTTCTCTCATTTTCCCCAATGCTGTTACTCTTTGGGATATTTTAAAAATATGTCCCGTTTTGAAACGGGTTTATCTGCAAAGAACATATCGCTGATGTTTTTTTTTTTTTTTTTTTTTTTTTTTTTTTTTTTTTTTTTTTTTTTTTTTTTTCAAGAAAACTGTCATAACCGCAGTTTAAAAAGCCGGCAGGAACGAGGCTTTTGTTGAAAAGCGACAAGATTTTTCTAAACGTAATTCACCCCAATGTTATTACTCGACAGTTCTGAAGATAGAGGAGCTAAGGTTATTCTAGATGGTGGCTGGCAGAAGCGGGGGGGGGGGGGTTAGAACGAACAATAGCATGTCAGGTAAATATATTCAACCCTTTCTCAAACAACAAAATTTCAGGGTGCTATAATTTGAATGCTGCTACACAAAAAATACCGGTATAGCATAGAAAATATTGGGGCAAAAGGAAAAACTGTTGGTTATAGCAGTCTCTTCGTTTGTCTCAATGTTTACTTGAGCCTATCGGATGTCGAAACCAGGTCATGCTTAGGAAAGGGTTAACAAATATCACATTACGTCTGGTCATCGAAATACTATCAAACATAAAACAACGATCATATTGGGCGTTTATTAGAATATTTGTGCTCATTAGAATAATTACGGTACAAACAGGGTGTTGCTATTTCTATGCTGTATATTATACTTGTACAATTCTTTACATTAAAAAAAAGAAAACAAAATGCTGTTAAATTAAAGTATTGTCCAGCAAGATTAACTCGGGACATCTGCATATGCAATGACCCCACTTCGGCTTTGTTTTGTTAACACGCTCAACTAACGGACGGTGCGCACGAAAATTAAGTTGTCCCGGGTTAACCTTGCTGGACAATATAAAAAAAAAAAAATAACTCATCGGCTATAAAAGTGGAGTTGTATACAAACACTTTACTTCTTGTTGTTGATAAATGGCCCAACACAAACACTTCCTCTTTTGGAAATAAAAGAATTAGGACATTAATTCGCTCGTATAGCTCACGATAAATGGTTTGGTAAATGTTAAAACTATGTATTTGTTTTTCAGTGTTTGTATTCAAGTCTACAGTTATAACCGATAGACTATATATATTCCAATTATGAACGTATTGAGCAACAAAATAATTATCAAAACATGCCAGTTCAACCGAAAATGAACAAAATTCGGATCAGTCTTACTCTCGTTATTTCGAATTACAATGGCATTCCGTTCGACTTCGACATAACGAGTTTCAACTATACAATATTCTCTGACTTTCGATTTCAGAATATTTTATCATTTTCCAGGTATAAACACCAGCATTATACAAATGGCGATGACGCATGCAGAATCTAACCAAACATTCAGCTGCTATGTAAAACCGAAATGTGGATTTATACCAAATAATATCACAAAACTGACGGGCATAATGTTGTGCAACAACATTATGTATCATAATGGAATTGAAGTAAATCCGCTGGGCATTAAAGAAGCATGCCGACAAATGATGCAATTTTTAAAACAATTCGCACCTGTTATTCTAGTTGCTCACAATGTCTTGTTTGATTCAAAAGTGCTGATACAAAACATGAACGAATGCAGTTTAACTTGTGATGGGTTGATAGACGGTTTTGGAGACACTTTGAGATTGTTCAAAAATGAGTGTCCCGAGAGAAAAACCAATGGACAAAATTATAAGCAAGAAGACCTGGTTAGGGACATTTTAGGGAAGGATTAAAACGCACATAGCGCAATTGCAGAAACCAATGAATTGTTGCAACTAGTGAGAAGAAAAGCTTCCGGTGTATGATAACATTGAAAACAGAATAAAGAGATGTTCGAACCAGGCAAAGTACAGTGAGTCATATGCAGACATTGTTGGAAAATGCTATTTGTCATCTGCGGCCAGTAAAACACTAGCTACAGCCGGATTATAATTTCACCATATCAAAATTATCAACTCACGCTCTGGTGTTGATAGCCTTACAGCTTTATGTAAACAAATTTTGTCAAACCCTCAGAAAGTCGCTTCTTCTATAAGTAAATATCTTTCATAATTATTTGCACAAATTTTCTCCGTCTCTTTTCTTCTGTATTAGTAGTTCATGTGAACTGCTTTTAATACTTTACTCATTAGAAGTTTCTATCGAAACTATCGTAGATATAAACGGCTTTCATTTGTCTTGCGAGCGTTTTACATCGACTCTACAATTCTTTAAACACGAATTATCACTGGCGGTGAACTCGGCCAAAGCGAGGGACGTTTTTCGCTACAACAAGGTACATATATTTTGCGTTTAAATGTGAGTTTAAAGAACTGGTTGGATAGTATTTCTAATAACAATGAATTTGTTCTAAAATAGACCGGATTTACCGATATGTATTGACAAACCGGATGTGTTGTTATAACGTCTCGTATACACTACGGCTGTATCGAAGCTGTAGTTACGATATTTTATAACAACACCGACGGAATGCTATGATCGCGAAAAAACGTCCCACGCTTTTGCCGAATTCACCACCAGTGATTATGCTTCTATTCATTCAATCAGTCATTAGTTTCGTCATATAAGATTTTCCAACACATGTATTTCGCTCTTTCACGCATTTGTTCAGTTGTTGAATGCTTTGAACCATTGAGTCACACATTGTATAATCAGTTGAAAAAAATGTACATATAAATAATTGTTTATTCGTTTTAATGTACGAGGTATAGTCAAAAAGTTCCCGGACTGCCTTTGAATTGTATTTTTTCCGACGTATTTGATTAAAGTCTTTATTCAATAGGTAATTTTGAAATGTAAACTACCACTTTGATAAGTTTTTGTGGTTTTAAATTGTTAAAAATCAAAATTTTCTAAGTCGTTAGAACATGGTGTTCAAGAGTACGGATCACTTTGAAATAACGATTGCTCCCAATATTCTTACTATTATTCAAAGGACCATATCTTAAAAGTTACAGGCACTTTAACATGAAGCCTCGATATGGCATCACACTAATATATTTTCTGAACAATTTCAAAATTTTAACGTCGTGGCATAAAAATTCTGCGTTTCATACATATTTCTTCTAGCAATGGATGAAAGTCAACTGAAATCAAGGCGACGTCATCGCAACGTACGGAACAAATCTCCGCTATTAACGTCTATGTGAAGGCCGACATGACGCCTATGGAAATTTAGAAGTTCTTTAATCCAAGGAACGGCTTCAGTGCATATTCTAGGACACCTTTGTTTAATTGACATAAGAAATTTAGGATTTACCGCGCGAAAATAAGCGATGATCTTAGCAATGAGTGGCCTAAAACGTGCTCAGCCAGACATGAAGACCGACATTCTCACGGACCTGTGAAAATCATTCGACAATGTAGCTAATATTGTTGGAATATTTGTAGTGGCGCAATTCATAAAATAATTTCGATGAATAAAATATGTCTAAATCATACGCAGGACGGGAGGCGCGGCTTTAGACGGATGATGAGCAAATGACCCGCGTCGTGTACACAATGCTTTTTCTTTGAACGTTTCCTAAGAAGCGTGTGAACGCTGATTTTACCAGGATAATATACCTTACCAACCTAATACATCCATCATACCGATATGAAAATAGGAACCACATAATTATTTTCTAAGCTATGAAAGACTGTCCCACATAACACGCAATGCAGCCCGGACTTAGTAAAATGTCATTTCAACATTCCCTCGTTTATTGAAATTTCCCTGATGTTGCAGGTTTGAGTCAAACGAAGAGCTTTGACCTGCGACCAGGTCAGCTGTGAAATGTTATGACACCGAATTCCATCGTTTACTCCATATGTGTATCGCGATGGGAAGTATCTAGATAATTTTGATGAATAATTTGAAAAGTTGTAAACTAACCCGAAATCAGTAATGTGGGCTCTGTAAAATAGGCTACGACGTTATGTAGACGTCGCTGTGCGACGTCAAAGTGATCCGTACATTGTTAATGTATGTTTTTGCGACTGTAAAATATTATGTTATATGTATTGTATCAATATAAATGATATATCTACTTATCGGACATGAATTCATCTTTTTAGGTATATAAGTTTTAGAAAAATCCGAATGCATATAATTTACGTACGAAGACAGCCCGGGAACTTTCTGACTGTACCTCGTAATAATGATTGTATAAATTTTGTCTCATAATTTGATCATTAAATTTATATTCGTTCAATTACTTAGGCCCATGGAATAAATGATAATGTCGTAAAATGCTAAAAATACCCCTTTTCCTACCAAAAGTCTTCTGTTTGGTATCTCAAATAAACATATTTATATGAAACATCGGTGGAAGAGATAAAATGCTAAAATACGTTCTCTGCATTTCCATAAATGTTTTCAACTTCAATATTATCAAATGCAAATTGCATGCAGCTGAGGAATTATCATATTTGTCGAGTAAAACTACCTTTTGAAAGAGTCCAAAATACTGCCGTTTGGGAAAGAGACATATCATTGATTTGTAAATAATATTGTATGTTTAATTGGAATATCGTTATTGAAATGCAAAAGGCACGTTTTTGTATTTTGATTTTGGTAAAACCTGTAGATTTTGGAAACCAAATAGTTAAAACTTGCTTTCCTTAAAAGACGATCTTGGCACGTCTAAAACAACAGAAACAAAAGCCTCTGTTGTTTCTATACGTGCGAAGACGGTAGAGTGAACTTCTCACATTTGCTACGTATATTTACAAAGCACTATTCTTTATTTCTTTCTTTTACAAATATACAAAAATATTGCCTAAAATCGCCATAGCCGAAAACCAAAACATAGTATTGATACACTGTAGCATGTATATATGTCTATATTATTATGCATAATGGATCATTTGTCTGATATGTAAATAAATATTTTAAAAAATCATTATTTCAATCAACCTCGTTTGTTAAAAAATCCCTAAAGACGACTGTTTATAGATTAATTCATGCGGCATGAGGAATTGAAAGATACTTGACGGATCACAGAAAATGTTAATTTATATTTTAATGAGAACGAGATCAGTATAATATAAAAGCATATGACGTTATCAAGTTTTACGCGACGTTGACGTCAAAATAGCGCGTCAAAAGTAAGCAAAACTTTAAAAAATCAAAATTTAAAAAAAATCTAACTCGATGACTTACCTTTTTCATTTCGTTTTTTAAAAGAAAATTGGCCAAACTTAAACGTATGAAAAAAATCAGCATAGGTTTTCTAACTAAATTTTGAGATAAACGTCGTCATGTAAAAAAGTGTTCTTTCAGAATAGACGCGTAAAAAGCGATAAAAATAACTGTAACGTGCAATTGTGTAAAGTTACGCTTTAATTATATTCCAACGTCCAAAGAAATTTCTTTAATGTCCATTTATAGATTTATTTATATTTGTTTGGTCAAAATCGATGTATTAATTTACGAGATATTGAGATTTACTTAACGCTACCCCCTAAAAGACGGTGCGTCACAAAATGACGCCATGACGCCATGACGCACATATCAATTACTTTTTAAAGACCGCCATCGTAGAGCGCATATACCAAAGTATCTGTACCCAGAATTTCATAAGATTCAGAGGAAGTCGCATTTTTGACGTCAGGGGTATCCAGCTACCTTAAAATTTCGCCGCTATATTTCGCATAAACCAGACGGCCGGCTAGTTTATGTGACGTATATACATAGTCACGCCCCTTTATCAATACTCTCTTACGAACAGAGCGTATTCTCCCTACATTCCATTTCGATAGAATACTCTCTGTTCTCGCGGGGTCGTTTCACGTCTAATCTCGGGGCCTTGGCGGGATTTCGGTATCCAATCGTCGCCAATATACTCATAAACAATCGAAATTTCTGATACAAGAAATGATTGGCTAACGCTTCAAATTACCAGCTTCCGCCAAAAATAGAAGCGACGTAATGTATACGTAATCAAACCAGATCAAACTGAAAGATTTTGATTCGATAATTCAAATGTTACCGGCTTCAGCCAAAAATAGAAGCGACGTAATGTATACGTAATGATCATGCAAGATAAAACTGAATGATTTTGATTCGATAATTCAAATGGTGTGCTATAATTAGATTATGACGACCAAATAGGCTGTTGGCGTACCGAAAACTGCAGAGGTCATATTTGATGGTTTAATCAATAGAACTCGGCATGGAGAGTACTTTATCAAGTGAACGCTAGCGAACACTAAGTCAGATAGAGTCTGCATAGTAGATTTTACGCGATACAAACATTCAATGCGCTGCGCGCATTTGAATGTTTAATTCGCGTAAAATCTACTATACAGCCTCTATCTAATACATAAAAACAAAAACTTTATACCTCTTTTCCGGGTCAAACTTGGAATCTGTCGGAAACGACATTTCCTAAACAAGACATGGCTTTGACGCTTACAATACACCATCTGCATGATATTGTAATTCATTTTGTAGATCTGGACAGTATTGATATTAATTCCTGATCAGAGTTTTCATACATGTTGGCCTTTATAGCCACAAACACGGTACTATAAAAAACCGGATTTTTTTACCCGAATTTTAGTAATTTCTAGGAGCATACCATATTCGTAAAGGCATGTTTTAAGTGCTTCTTTGACGTCAGATGTTATGAAACCAAGTAATTTAATAAATTGATTTTTAATAACAGAGAGTACTAGAAAATTAGATGTTTCGTATCAATTGAGGGGCTTAAAATTATGTCAACTTGGGTTATTTTGGTCTACATTTTCCTGGAATATACAGTGTTTCCCGATTTATTGCTCTCCAAGTAAAATGTAAAACGGTCATGACAAGGACCAAATTTCAGCTAAATTTTATCTTCTCCGTTGACAATGTTTTAACCTTTTCCAAAAAAGACCTTGTTTTGACTGCCCTGGTAGTGGTAAAAAGGGCTTGCAAAAACATTGAGGCAAAAGAAAAAAATGCTGATAATCAGCATTTTCTCCGGTTGCCGCAATATTTTTCATGCTAAATTGTACATAAATCGCCCCTTTATCAGTGCCAATGTTGTCATCTCCAGCAGCTTTGAGTGTCAAATTGGAGCAGTCTGCAATTTTGCCCTTTGGGGAAGGGCTAAGAACGTCGTCTTGTGGTAATCATTTAACGAGTTTATCTCCTTGGAAACGAGAATATAATTTTATATCAGCACCGAAAATTTGGTCTGGTATGGTAATGTTTCATATGATTTATTACGGTTACCGAATAATAACATATTACAGGCTTGAGTTTACGCTGAGTACAAGATGGATTTTCGTTTGACCCTGTAATGATCGGGGCATTATTCAATTGAGGGGTAGCTATCCATTTTAAGACCACTTTTTTCAGAGATAACAAAAACAATCTGACAGTCTGAACCATTTTAAAAAATCAACAAATAAGTGATTTTGAGTATGATTTGTAAATGCATTTCCTCCATTGTGCATTCTTAGAGCAACTTCTATCAAAAAATCCCTTAACATATAAAATTATGTGTAAAGGAAGTGCTTTGATTGAATAGAATTGATAAGTTATTTAAGGTTTAACTACGTTGGAATATACAACTTGTTTAGAGGCTCACATACGTACAAACTACAAAGAGAAAGATATTTGGAATTAAACAACTATTTGTTTCCAAACATTTTCCCTCTACCTCCAAATAATTGGTTAACTAGTTTGATAAATAACCATATCTCGAGATGCATGTACATATGCCCATTTGTAGCCCGGTGAGTATGTCAAAGTGATAAACCTTTTTCTTCAGAAACAAGCTGCAGTTACTAGGTTTATGAAGAAAGACGACGATAAATTGATGACAAAGAACAGGAGATGAAAGAAAAACACATTTTGCTGGCCATTATTAAACCAATCGACTCCTGGGTAGCGATTAGCAGATATCGTGAATGAAATTCCTTTGACAAGTGAAGCCTGTCTAATTCACATTAAATCCAGAAGCAGGCATCCCTAAATTGCTTCTTATCATGATATTATCCGGAAGTTCAGACGTAAACACCATGGATCTAACAGAGAAGAGCACCGGATGTTGTCCAGTTGGAATTGCGTCTTTGGTAGATAAAGTACATGTATTAGTGATTGGTTAAGGGCATTTAGTTATATGTGAACGAAGGATCGTAACAGCGGCTAGCTAAAGCTGTGTGTTTTGTTTTGTCATATTTGTGAGCCAAACGGTCACTGCTCTGTCACAAACTGTTTTAGGTGCAAACAACCACAAAGAAATATCCAGGAAGCATGGTATACGTGCAGGGATCATAAAGGCTATATTTTCAATAGATCATGGCCGGCAGACGATGTCATACTAGTATCAATAACACAAATTTATTATGAAACCGTTACATGATTTATGTTAGTTACAAAAGTTCATTGGCTTTTCGTTCTAATGAGGTTTCGATTTCACCATTAATTATCTACAAGATTCCATGTTTGATGTCATAATCTGCTATTATTAATAACAAAAAACTATTAAATTTGAACCTCGCAAATGTATTTTTCAAGATTTCTTTAAGAAGTTGATAGATAAAAGGCTTACAAAGGTTTTGTATTACTTTTCAGAATTAATATTTGCACTTTACCACCTACAAATGGGCAGCTAAGGATTCATCTTGTTCGCATTACCGGTTTTAGTGCGCATTTTTTGTTGTCAATCTGACCGTTTTCATATGTTTACGTTATATTCATTAGACCGCTTGCTGAGTGCTTCATTAGCCAAGCTTCCTGTTACAAGTTTGATATTGGTAAGATTGGAGAGAAACCAAAACCTTGTAAAGACATATTGAATAAGTTTAACATAGGACATTTGAGTCGCTTACTGAAGTCGCCGAGATTAAATCGGGGACAACATTATTATCTAAAATATAACATCATTTCCTTGTTGTTTAATATTTGTTATGATGCAGTTTTAAGTACATACTGACATTGCGAAAAGAAAAACAGTTTTTTTTTCGAAGCCAGTGATATTTGATTTTAAAAAAAATACGGACGACGTTATTTCTTTCTAAGATGAAAACATATGCTAGTCTCGTTCTACTTTGAGAGCTAATGCAGACGACAAAATGGTTGTTTTTCAGGAAGGATTTGTGAATGAAAAATATAGGGCAGAAAATAGATTGGACTATGCTAAAGTTTGACTGTTTGGGAGAGGGTTAAAGTAGGACGAAGAAGAAACGTCGTTATCCAACCCCGTAATCTGGTTAGTCTGGGACGTGATCTATTTATCGTTTATCTGGACTTGTAACATTAACTGGGACTTTAGTAGACAACAAAACATTAGAGTGGTACGGTGTGACAGCTGATACAGATGACAAGATTGATGTAGCTCAATTATTGAGCTATAGTCCAGCCACCATTTTACACGTTTACAAAAGTTACCTAAACATGGAAAAAAGAACGATTTTATCCAGTGAACCATGACGTTATTTCGGACAAATAATTATTTTTTTTCCGAAGGCGCTGTTATTAAATCTGGTAACTACGGAGCCCTTGATTCAAACCGTAGTTACGAGATTTGACAAAAACACTGACGCTCTATGAATACAAAATGGTATACATAATCCTTTTTTTTTTCAGCACTAAAAATCATTGCTATTTCAAAACGTGTCTATATTCGGTGTTTCGTATCATCACGTGCAAAATTACAGTAGTTTCGAGTTCGAAATTGTGGTGTTTATATTGGTAAATGTTATAAACATGTGCCATATCATCCAATGACTTCTTTAGTACATTCAGGAACTGTGCGAAAGCAATCTTGTGACTTATCAGACTACTTGTATAAACGGGATAATTTGGCTTATTGTTGGTAAAATGACACGCTAAATTTCATTCTCAAATTATTCATTGGTGTAATCATGCATTTTTTGAGTAAGAACATTGGTATAAGAATAAATGTTAAGAAGTTTAATAATCAACACTATATGAAATTTTGACCTCATAAGGCCGCCATGATGTAATGCAGCCATTCCACGAAAATTGACCCATTTACTAAAAATGCATGTCGCCGACATTCATTGCATTATTTAACACCTTTATCAATTAGGTACAACAAAAAGCAAGATATCTTTTTTAACGGGACATAATTTGCAATAAAGTAGTATGATTTTTAAGTTATTCAAACGATTTTATGAATGTGCTTGGTTGTGTTGAATATTGCAAAAACGTCAAAATGTTGATGTCGCCGCACAATTACCGTCCAAATCAGCCGTTTTTTTACTTAGACTTTGTTCTCTTGGACATTATTTTCCCCAAACCCTACTACAACGACTAAATTAAGTATGATTCCATCATCATACATTAAATAGAATTTAAACATGTCTGTTCGTATGTCGCCAGATTTGCCTATGTGACCGTAACGAACTTTCAAAGGCTTGTAAGAAAGTCAACTTTTCTTTCCGCTTAATTGTGTTTATCTGTGAATTCACATAGTAATATTCCGTTACGGAAGCATATACTATATTTTATGGAATATTGAGCATACACTGCCATCTGTAGGCGATAGATTAGCAAACATACCCCTTCAGGTTCTATCTAAGCATGTTACACAACATGTCTGAAACAGTTTGTGGCTTCTCAAGTAGACGGACATGGTTACAGCAGCCTATTGATTATTGCGAGCGAAACACATAATTGTCTAGGCCATAAAATATGCCCCTTTTGGTCCAAACGCCATTTCCATTTTTAATTCCACCATTAGACATTGTTCAGCTTTGTACTGGTTGTTCTTAGAAAACCTGCATACATCGCTTTTGTGGCAAATAAAAGAAGACACAAACATTTTCCTTTTCAACTGGGCCAGACGATAATGTTAACAGGAATAATTTTCTGCAAACGTGGCTTGCAACTCACTTGTCACAGTTTAGTCCCCAAGTTTCAGGAGCAGGTATGCAGGGTGCATTTTCCCTTCTTTTTTTGTAATACTGATATTGAAGTAACACACCTCAAGACTGTGTTGTTGCACATTCTCTTTAGTTTTCATTAATCCTGACATCTTATTTCCCGAAACTAAACCTAGATATTTTAATTGTCGGGTCTTGAATAGTATGTTAAGAAATGGCTTCTCTATATTTCTTTTCCGAAAGCTGGTGCTCCCTTCTACTAGGTAATTGGCTAAGACAAATTACACCGCTCTCTCACCATTGGAATTACAAATACTGATCCTTTGACACAAGTTCACACGCTAAAAGCCTAAACCTTGTGTAAACCATGGCCAATCCAATCAATCACCAGGGGGTATGGCAGTCTAAGACGCTGTGATTTTGGATATCAAGCTTTGGATCTAGTCAAAGTGACTGTAACATCCCAACATTTATTCTACTCCCAGTTCGTTTGCTACAGTTTTATTGTCAGAATCAACATTCATCTACTTTCAGAATTCGTCTACTTCGACTTGGTCTACAATATATCATGCATTTTTCATAACTAGACCTACAAGATTCATTTTAATTTTTATTTCAATATTTTGATATATATGCATTTTTCTTTTATTTCCTGTCAATAAATGGAATAATTATGCTTGACATCAAATTGTATCAAATGATTCATTTTTATTTTTCCACTTTGTAATTTATGGTTTAATTGTATTTTATGGAGTTATTTGTTAACGATTTTTGAGAGCCATATTTTTATTTAGGGATATATGATTCGCATGAATAACCAATTTACTTTAAAATAGTATGTGTTCTTATATAAATGATTTAATTAGAAATAAAAGAAATTCAGAAGAGAAGCGGACGAGTAATTGCACAATTACCGAAAATTGTTCAATTTAACACCCCTTCAAATTGAAACATTCTTACAAATTTACACGACTAATGCACACATGTCTAGCACACCATCGGTATATATATTTCTAGATACCCCCCCCCCCCGAAATTCATATCTTATAACATGTTCCTAAATTAAGAAAAACAACGTATTGATTTTAACAAAAAGTAAGATATCATACTGAAATATGAAGCAGGCAAATTCAGGCGAAATGGAAATGGTATAAAAAACCTGAGTAGACAAGGTGGCACTGGTTTTCAAAATAGACGAATTGGGATTAGTTGTTGTTGGTTGGTTAGTTGTTGTAGATCAATCGAAATTGAATCCTAGAAATTGTCCATGGTGGTACCCGGTTGACGACTTTGTGGTGCATATACAGACATATCTGTGCAGACTGTTTTGCCCGATGCTTACAATGTAATTGTTACTGTGAGTGTGATATTAAATAATAGCAAAGGTACCAGTTCGGCAATTTTGCCAATGAGATTAATAGTTTAAGGGTACTAAAAGAAACGTCTATTGATTCATTCGTATTATTGAATTTAGAATTTGTTTTATACCAATTTGTTGTTTCTTTTTTGTAAGGACCTTTACGTTTAGCGTTTAAAGTTCTTTGAAAGAAATGGCACTAATGGTAATAAGGTTATGGAAATTATCTATTTTCCGTAACACAAGGGCCATTTTTCCACGATCATACATACTAAGAAATAAAAGATCGAGGGCCAGATATACTGGAAAACATAACCTGAAGAGGCATTACTATCGGAATATTTACTTTTAATTTTACTATGCAAGATGGCTTCAAAAAGAATACAAACGATCACAAACACTTTTAAAATGCTCAAATATTGCGTAAAACAGTGAAATACTCGTTTTTGTATCACCACATAGGGTTACTGCTGAATTGTTATCATTTTGTCCTTGTAAGTTGTACAAATGGTTGATGATGGTCAAACAAACAATCTTTTTGATGTTGGGTTATAACATTGGCCACAGCTCACGCTATATGTATCTCGAGTTGCTCTATATGCTCCGTAACAGGTAGGTTATAGTGGTATATTTTAAAATGCGATATCTGAGCAGGACTTGAAATGATGTGGGTAAAAGTTTAATCGTACATTGTAGACATGTGACACTTTTTTTTAACATAAAATTTGTGCTCATGCAGAAAAGTTCATTTTTCAACATTTTCGTTTTTGTAAATGAGTCAATTTTCGTGGAATGGCTGAATGGAACGTTAGCCTTCAAGGCTCCCCGCATGTATTTTATTCATCTTTGATATTTTTTTGACAAATTGGACATGCGCAAAAAACTCAATAACTGTCAGTGTTAAAATTCCATACATACGGTACTAATAACAGTTTTAAAACTTCGAGTGTTATACCTAAAGATATCATATGTTATTGATACTTGTTTGACATCGTATGGCAGCCATGATGTATTAAAAATATAGCCTTTGTGATCATTGTAAGCATTCCATTCACTCTGAAAATTCATTTTTAGACCGGCATTATCTAAAGATTTTTTTCCCGTTAGAGTATAGAATAATGGCGACACTAACAACAACAGTTCCTGTGGTCACATTCGAAGATTGGTGACAACTAGGCTATGCTTTAATGTGTCCTAATTGATACCAACAATTTGCATACTAAACTCAACAAAAAATTTCTTTGAAGATCAAACATTGACAAAAGATATTAACCATGACACTACTATTATCTTTGTTTAATATGTGATTCTTCGGATCCGACATCTCCGGTGCCGACATTAATTTTCTAAACTGGTTCTATGTATAGCCCTTCTAAAGAGACAACATATGTATTACAGACCGGTCTTTGTCGATGCTATTTGCCGACAAAGCCAATGCTTTGGGAGAAGGGAGAACATTTGAATATCTCTTTTTTCGTGAAATGTCTTTCTCTACTCGGGGAGTGACGTCAGATATTGTTCGAGAAAAGGCAACTTCTTGTCTAATTCTATATAACAAAATTAATAACAATATGAAACTTTTCTCGAATATAATAGATCTAGTAGGAAATATACACATTCACCACGATATCTCTACAGGATCAAAGACAACACCAAATTGCCACCAAAATATCAACTCATCGAAATCATATCTTTATTTTATTTCAATACGTGTTAAGTCAAATTAACGCAGACTTGCTGAAAACATTCGAGGTAAAACGTTTTACTTACGTATAATAAAGTAAATGAGCTTAATATGCAAGTATAGATTTGAATAAAATTACGTCTCTTGAAAACGTTTTCTTTTCACATCCGCAATAACATTCTTTATCACGCTCACTAACTCTTTATATATTCAATGAGTTTATCTATACGATGCATTTATATGTCTGGTTCAAGATAAGGCATCTATCCCGTTCGCATGAAAGGATTCGGTGATTGGGTAATCAACGTACATTCACATAGAATTCGTCAATTTATCCGCCACTGCACAAGAAATTGTGTGAATACAAGCCAATTTGTATAATTCATATCGAGAATTTAATTGCTTTGAAAGCTGCAACAACAGTCTCGATGCAGTGATATGTATGGGGAAACATCTTTGTCTCTGAGGATGGTTTGAAGTCATATCAATCATAAGCAGAATAATAACTGAAGATTGGCCGCGCCTTTAGCAGGAAATCTTGTATAACCTATGTAAGGATCGAGGCTTGATTGTCTTTCATTAGTCCCACATGAGCAATTGACATTTGGAAATATTACATAATAGTGTGTTTGTGTAAGTAATTGTCTCCAACCAGTTCTATTTATAAGTTTGAAAAGGCAGTAGTTATGGTGTTTTGGAATCTTTTGTAGCAATTGTTCTTATGCTTCTATCAGTGAGGTCAATTTAATTGATACTCAACACCTATACATTAAGAAAGCATAGTTCAATTAACTCTGGAGATTTATGTTACATCTCAAATATCATCATACGTAATCCAGGACAATATCTACCAACCTATAGTATAGCTACCTATAGGAAATAGGTTTTGAATTGTTATATACTGTGCAATCAGAAGAGAGTGTCTCATGAGCCAAAACTTACTCGCCCTTTCAAAAGGGTAACACTATAAGAAAACAAGCCTTTACCTCTACCTTTATATATGAATTCAAAGTTTTTTCTACAAATGCATTTGTATATAATATGTTATGATTCCTAAAACAGATTAACCCTTTCCCAAACAAGAGCTGATTTTGAGGTCCTCAATAGAAATGTCTTGGGAAAACATTGAGCCAAAAGAAGAAACTGCTGAAAACCAGCAGTTTCTTCTTTTGCCTCAATATTTTCTGTGCTATATTGTACACAAATCCCTTCTTTACTAAAATCAATATTTTCGTATACATCAGCTTTCAAATAAGATCACCCTAAATTATGCTGTCTGGTAAAGGGTTAATGAGCATTTGTTTGTTTCAGATTCCATATAGGTAAGCGTGCGGTAGAGAAAATGGTGACCCACAAAATTGAAGATTGTCGTAAACTAAAATTATTTCTTTCAAAAACTTAAAATGCCATTTGTTTTGGGATTCTGGAATAAGTGACGATATCTCATAGTCCTTTACGTCTTTTCGATGATTTTGAATACGTTCTGGTCAGTTTCTAGCTTCTTATTTGGGCATAGGGAACAATGTATTTAAAGCATGTCGCAAAGCTCACGAATGCTTTATATTGCACAATTTTGGGTTGGAATGGTGTCCATCTTTAGACCGCTTTTATAAGTTGTGATATTTAATCAATGGCAAATCGGAAATTTAAAGAATGATTTTGAAATAGCGTTCTGTTCAATATCAGATAGGTTTGTCGGTCTTATGTCCTTCCCTTATTCTGCCTGTGCTTCATTTACGTACAGTTGTCAAATTGAGAGTTCATGTTTAATACTTGCATTATAACTGCCTTGACATTCAAAAACTATAAATTCCAAAATGTAAAGAAACTCAATTCTGGATAAGTAAAACCTTAACTTAAGGTATAGTACAGGATGTATTAATTCGACTCTTATGATATAAAGGTTTCTATTTACAAAGATAACGCCATTTACACGCAAATTTTTCGCAAGATATTTTCTCTCATGCTTTTGTAACATAATTCAAACAAGAACATGATTAATCATTTGAGACATAAAACTTCTGCAGATATTATTCATTGCTGGATGGTCCGTCTGAAGTCAACGATCAAATCATTTATATGTCGTGGTCTTGTATTAGGTTATGAAAACCTTGAAAACGTCCATATCGAACTGTTTGTATAAACCTTTCCCGAACAAAACCTGGTTTGGACGTCCCTGATAGAAAATGATTTAGAAAACATGACACATAAGAAGAAAATGCTGATAATTAACATTTTCTCCATTTGCCTCAATGTTTCCAGTGCTATATATTTCATAAATTGTATCATTAGTAACATCTTTTTGTCGTCTGCAGCAGCTTTTAAATTAGACCATCCTAAAATATTGTCGTTTGGTAATGGGATAACGTGTGGGTGTGTTGTGTCTGCATCTTAAACAGTTTGTTCTTAGAATTTAAACATCTTTACTGAATCATTTACAAGACAACGTGATTGCATTTTTTCCTACTGAAAATTTCTTAACAAAGGTATATCAAATGTGGATCTTACTACTGGAACGAACTCTAACAACCCGAAAGTTACTCTAAAGGTTTAACTCTGCTTGGACATTCCTCATATCGTTTCCATCTAAGGATATACAGTGTTCATCTTTTTCAAATGAGAAACTATTTCCTGGCATCACAACAAAAAACAACTAGGGATGAAAGGAGCGTCTCTACATAGGAAAATAATAAGAGTTTTAAGAAAAACTCTTCGGTCGCTAAAAGACCTACATTCTCTAAGATGTACAAATAGAACACCAATGGTCAATGAACGGAGTGTTCATAAAGCGTAGAAATCGTTTCCTGGCGCAGAGGTGAAACCAATCACATTTTATCTAATACAACCGTTTGATTTAATCGGCTTATCTTTTAAACTAGATTACCTATTTCCTTGGGTCATGTCGCGTGATTAACAATTTTCAATTATTCATAGTCAATATTAAACTAGAGAACCATATATTCATGCTCTGATATCGGGGATTTTGCTAGTAATAAATCTTAATGCGTTGCTTGCGTCAAAGAAAATAAGTTAGCATGTAAATATTACTTATGCAATTTTTGTCCTTAAGGTAGAAAAAAGATTAACAAGTACAAAAAAGGCTGTTATCAGTGGTAGTTTTCACTTCCTTTCAGAAATGTCTCTAAAACCGCTTTGTTTCATTTCCGTCTACCATGCGGACAATAAAAACTGATCAAAATCTTTACTTAAGCCTTTCCCAAACAAGTTCCGGTATAGACGCCCTAACAGGAATAGCTTGTGAAAACAATAAGATAAAAGAAGAAAATGCTTATAGCTTATAAACACTATTGTCGCCTTTTGCTTAAACATTTCCCTTGCTTGAACACACATCTTCTACTTTTGTTCATGTCAATAACTTCGCTGACTGCATTTCTTTTCACTTTTAGAACAGCCTAAAAAGAACTGTCTGAGAAAAGGTTCGATTAGATGGCTTTTCACCTGACGAAAACATGTAAAAACAAATTATTTAGGAGACACAGAGTAGTTAAAGATAACACATCACTCTATTTAATGTCGGTAGAAAATTGTTCTATTTCACTAGGTCGATTGGAGGCAATAAAACGATGTTTAAGAACCAAACATTGTCTAATAGCATCAATCAAGCTTAATGTAAAATGTTTTATGTTGAGCAAAAACAGACGACCGTGTTTGGCAATTAAAATCGTTCACTGAAATCACAATTGACATACATTTTTGTATATCTGTTATGAAACGGAGATATAAAGGGGATCAACAAGTCGTCGGTATAAATGCAAAACCTCGTATGCCGAGTTTTGCGACTTTCAAAGTAAAGTCTTGTTTGTCCAGTTAAGACAACTCTTGCAGGTTTTTTAGATACATTTCCGGTCAGTATAAATGACGCATTATTTGTGAACAATATGTCCGAATATCAAGCAAAACCTTTCAGTTTGAGAAAAGTTATTACACTTGTATCCCTCCCCTTTAATATAATCTTCCAAAAACGAGATACGGGGTTTTGCATTTACAATGACGAAGTGCTTTGTGATATTTAAAAGCAGCGTTGAACTTTCTCTGGAACTTTCAAAAGGTCCAAAAGGTTTGTTCGAAGTCGATCGGTATTGCTTTGCTTGTACAAATATTTATGATGCCGGTATTTCTATACACGAGTAGTACGCATGCAAGTATTTGTAGAAATACAAGGGTTGTATGGATGTAATATTGTCGAACAAAACCGTTTTGTTTAAAAAATATCCCTTATGTCGTCCCCAAAAGTCAGAAAATAAATACTTCTCGGTACCCAGACAGTACTTGAAGTTTTCAATGAAATTAAACTACAGACTTCTTTCTATTGATGTGATTTTTGTCGACATCAGAAAAGAGGTTTTTAAGCTCACCTGTGCACAAGTTGCTCAAGTGAGCTATTGTGATCACCTTTTGTCCGGCGTACGTGCGTCGTGCGTCATCCGTCAACAATTTCTTTAAATGACATCTCTTCCTTAACTACTAGGCTAATTTCAACCAAACTTGGCAGGAATGTTCCTTAAGTGACCCCCTTTCAGAATTGCTAAAAGAATTGGAATCCTTAAAAACTCTGGTTACCATGGCAACAGAAAAGGAGAAATTTGACTGAATCTCAATACTCTCTTTGAACGACATCTCCTAAACTACTTGGCCAATTTCAACCAAACTTTGCAGGAATGTTTCTTAGGTGACCCTCTTTCAGAATTGCTAAAAGAATTGAATCCATAAAAAACTGTGGTTTCCATGGTAACAGAAAAGGAGAAATTTGACTGAATCTCAATACTATCTTTGAACGACATCTTCTGCTAAACTACCAGGCCAATTTCAACCAAAATTGGTAAAATATTCCTTAGGAGGTCCTCTTTAAGAATTGCTAAAAGAATTGGCACCAGAAAAGTAGAAATTTGACTAATTCTCAATAATTTCTTTGAACAACATCCCTTCCTAAACTACTTGGCCAATTTCACCCAAACTTGGCAGAAATATTTCTTAGGAGGTTCCTTTTTAAAATTGCTAAAAGAATTGAAATCCTTCAAAAGCTCTGGTGGCCATAGCAACAGAAAAGGAGATTTTCCACCAAATCTCAATGATATCTCCTCCTAAACTAACAGGCTAATTTCCACCAAACTAGGCAGAAATATTCCTTAGGAGGTCACATTTAAAAAAATGCTAACAGAATTGCAATTTATAAAAAACAACTCTGGTTGCCAGGTCAACAGAAAAAGAGAAATTACATGAAATCTGTCAGAAGCACTTTCTCAATAACCGCAGAGCCAAATTTGACAAAACTTAATATTTGCATTACTTATGATATTGCTAAGAGGTATTTTTCTTTACTTTTCAAAACCTCGTCACAGAAAAAGGGATCTTCTTGTAAAAATCTGCTTATCAGGGGCATAGCATCTACATTTATGCATGGATTTAAAAAATGTATGGGTAAATGTGTTCTTTATCATGACTAGATGTTCTTTTTGAAATATATATTTAGGTAGGTTCAAGGTCATAGATCTAGGTCAATTTGTATTTCTGTTTGTTTGTCAGTCTGTATGTTTCATTTTAATTCCATCTGTCCAAAGCAATTTCTCCATCACCACATAGCCGAATTAGATGAAACTTCATACTTGAGTTACATATGATATTGCACTAAGGTAGTTTTCTGGGTTTTCTATGGTTTGAAATCGCATAGCGGCGTTCATATGATCTTTGACTTTTTATTGCATTACATGTAAGAAATCTGATCTGTTATAAAATCCCATCTCAGTTGAGCGAACAAGGGCCAGCGGCCCTTTTGTTTGTCAGTATTCCTTGTTGTTGTAATTTAAATTATGTTATGAAGTTAAATGAAAAATGGGTTGTGTATCTTTTGGCATATCATTAAAACACATAAGCTAATAATGAATTAATATCATAATTATTTCTGTTGATTGAAATATTATTGAAATATTGGATTGAAAACATCCTCTGAAATGTCTCCCTTTATCACTGCTTTTCATCGAAGACAAACTCCAGTGACAAGGTTTTCGGTGAGGATACGCTGCATCGCTATCTCCTAAAACTATAAACCAGAATAGTGAATTTGTTTGCCAAATGATCTATCAATACAGCTATTTCTTACTGGTGATAATATTTCCTTCGCATGAAAAGGGCTCAATAACACCAGTTTTATGACGATCGCCGATAATTTCCAGCACTATCATTGTTGTAGAATTAAAGCAAGCCATTTTACATGGTTTTATCCAATGAAACGACATAATTACGGTATTATATTTCAAATATATATATATAGAATCAGTTGTATAAAGTCACAAGGGCTTAGCGTTTCCGGCGATCAGGAGAGATTATTTGTTTGATATTGTTGTTTTGTGTAGTATGTCCACTTTTCCATTCTTTACATAACACATACCTAGACAATTTCCTCCTTTGACATCGATCATGTCGCTGTCTCCAATTTTTCACATTTCCCCTCCTAAAATTTAGCTGTTTATGACAGGATGAAAACAGGACGATCGAGAAGGGTCGTTATTCAAACCTGCAATCTGTTTTTTCTGGGACATGATCTATTTTCCGGACTTGTATGTTTGTAACATTGATAACAAAGATTAGACCAACCTAAAGTTTAGCTGTTTAGGAAAGGGTGAAAGTAGGGCAAAAGAAAAACGTCGTTATCCAACCATGTAATCTGGTAAGTCTGGGTTGAGTTTGAGTTTATTGGGGTATTTACGCCGTTTTCAACTACCAGGGTCATATCGCGGCGGCTGGAGCACCTACCCATGGATTCCTGTTGTTTCTCAAACCAGTACTACCACAACACCCTTACCGAGCCTCCAGCTGCTCGCCCACTTAGGTTAACGATTTCAAACCCATTGGTGGGTGACAATTTTGTCAGAAAGGGTATTAGCCGCGGCCGGGTATCGAACCCGGGACCTCTCGAATGAGGGTCAGATGCGCTACCAACTGCGCTAAGGCCGCGGCCCGGTTAGTCTGGGACGTGATCTATTTATCGTTTATCTGGACTTGTAACATTAACTGGGACTTTAGTAGACGAGAAAACATTAGGCTGGTCCGGTTTACAGCTGATAGAGATGACAAGATGAATACATCAGGCATCTTTTTACAACGCTGCACTACGAAACGACCGACCTCTGTTATTTTGAAAGCAATCGAGTCTGATCTCGGGGCATTGGTGGGACTTCATCATCCGATCGTGGGCTGCAAAGGGTTCAACAACTAAATTGTTTATTGGCTGAATCCTAATTTACCGTCATTACCAGAAAAATAATATAGACGTACATGTAATCATAGACAACATAATGCATAACCAATAAACGGTTTTGAATTAATTGCATTGGACGATTATCATTGTTTTGATATATGACCGAGTGCTTGATCGCTATATTATGAAAAATTCTGTTAGATTGGTTCTATCTAACTATCTAAAGAAATAAATTGTTTGCTGTTAGACTTAGAGTATAGAATGATAACAACAATGTCTTCGGTCTCACTCGAAAATTGGTGACACAGAGGCTATGTTTCAATAAATTCTTATTGACACGTTTAACTTGCGTACTAAACTCAACAAAAAGGTTTCTTGGAAGATTGAACATTTACAAATGAACAGATTCTAGTAATCACCACACTGATCTTTGTTTAATATGTGATCATTTGCCACCGGCGTTCATTTCTAAACTTGTACTTTACAGCCTGATTTAACTCTTTCAAAAAGATAATAAAATATATTACAGACTGGTCTTTGTTCGATAAGCACGATATGCAAAGTATTGAATGGTGATATTTACAGGCAACATTGAGGGAAAGGGAGAATATTTTGATCATCAACATTTCTTCTTTTTCGTCAAATGTCTTTCTCTAGTCGGGGAGTGATTTCAGATCTTGTTCTTGTTGTCTAATTCTATATAACAATTTACAATGTAATGAAACTCGGGTCGAATCTAAATGTAGGAAATAGACACGTTATTTGCAGGACCAAACACATCACCAAATCACCACCAAAAATATCAAGTCATAATAATCATATCTGTATTTTCTTTTCATATGCATGTGAAGTCAAAGTAATGTAAATTTGCTGAAAAAAATTGCGGGAAAACGTTTTCTTTATCTCGCTTACTAACTCCTTATATATTCAACGAAATTATGTGTAGGCCCCTACGACGAATTTATATGTCTAGTTCAAGATAAGGCATCTTAGTATCCTGTTCGCATGAAAGGACCCGGTGATTGGGTAATCAACGTACATTCACATATAATCATTTTATCCACCACTGCACAAGAAATTGTGTGAATACAAGCCAATTTGTATAATTCTTATTCAGAATTTGTTTGCTTTGAAAACTGCAACAACAGTCTCGATGCAGTGTAACGTATGAGGCACATCCGAGTCTCTGAGTATAGTTTAAAAATCGTATTAATTATAAGCAGAACAAAAAAACGAAGATTGGTCGCGTCGTTTACCAGGAAATCTTGTATAACGTCGATTTTATCGAAAATTTTGTATCTGCAGCTTAAGACAAGCTAGAGATACGAGGTTTTCGTTGAACAGCAGCAATAAACTATGTAAGGATCGAGGTTTGATTGTCTTTTATTACTCCCACACGTGCAATTGACATTTGGAAACATTAAATAATAGTGTATTTGTGTACGTAGCTGTCTCCAACAAGGTGTATTTATAAGTTTGAAAAGGCAGTAGTTAGGATGCTATTAGAATCTTTTATAAAAATTGTTATTATGCTTCTATCAATGACGTCAATTTAATTGATATTCAACACTGATACATTTAGGAAGCGTATGTCAATTAATTCTGTAGTGATTTATATAACATCTCAAATATCATCACGTAATCGAGAAAAATCTACTATCCTATAGTATAGCTACCTATATGGAAAATGTTTTGAATTGTTATAAACTTTGCAATCAGAAGAGAGTGGCTCATAAGCAAAAACTGGCTGGCCCTTTTAATAGGGGCGACACTATAATTAACAAGCATTTACCTCCATCTTTATATAATTTCAAAGTTTTTCTACAAATACATTTGTATATAATAAGTCATGATTCCCAAAACAGATTGAATAATAATTTGCTTGTTTCAATTTCAATTTCAATATCGGTAAGCGTGTGGTAGAGAAAATGGTGACCCACAAAATGAAGATTGTCGTAGACTGAAAACTTTTTCAACATCTTAAAGTTCCTTATGTTTAGGGCTTCTGGAATAAGTGACGATATCTCGTGGCATTTTGCGTCTTTCAATGATGTAAAGACGATCTTGTCAGTTTCTATTGCTTCTGATTGGGGCATAGGGAAAAATGTACTTTGAAGTATGCGTCAGAACTCACAAGTGCTTCATATTTCACAATTTTGGGTTGGTATGATGACCACGTCTATCTTTTGACCGCTTTTATGAATTTTGATATTTGTACAGGGTTAAATTCCAAATAGTTTTGTCGGTCTTATGTCCTTACCTTATTCTGCCTTTACTTCATTTAATTTGAGAGCTCATGTCTAATACTTGCATTTTAACTGCATTGACCTTCAAAACCTATAAATTCAAAATGAAAATAAACTCAATTCTGGTCAACCTAAGTCAAACCTTAACTTAAGGTATAGTACAAGGTGTAATAATATAACAATTTGGACTCTTCTGGTATAATTGTTTCAATTAGAAGAGATAATGTCATTAACACACAAGGAATTCGCAAGATATTTTCACACAAGATTTTGTTACATGTACATCATACAAACAAGAACATGATTAATCATTTGGGACATAAAACTTCTGTAGACATTATTTATTGTTTTAGTGTCCGTCTGAAGTCACCGATGAAATCATTTATATGTCGTGGTCTTGCATTAGGTTCTGAAAACCTTGAAACCGTCCATATCGAACTGTTTGTATAAACCTTTCCCGAACAAAACCTGGTTTTGACGTCCCTGATAGAAAATGATTTAGAAAACATGACGCAAAAGAAGAAAATGCTGATAATCAGCATTTTTTTCCGTTGCCTCAATGTTTTCTGTGATATATTATTCACATTTTAACTTTAGTAACACACGTTTTGTCGTCTGTAGCAGCTTTCAAATTGAACCTTCGTAAAATGTTGTCGTTTGGTAATGGGATAACGTGTTGGTGTGTTGTGTATGCATCTTAAACAGCTTGCTGTTGTTACTTGTTGCTATGTTGTTACTGTCTTACATCCTAGCTTACATCATAGTGAATCATTTACAAGACAACATGATTGTAAATATTCTCTACAAACATGTCTAACAGTGGTATCTAACCACTAAAATGAACTCTAACAACCTGAAAGTTACTCTGAAAGTTTAACATTGTTCGGATATTCCTCACAGCGTTTCCATGTAATAATGTGCAGCGTGTGTAAATTTCAAATGGGAAACCATTTCCTAACATTCCGACACTAACAAAGTAGGGGTGATAGGAACGTCTCTACATAGAAAATGGCAATGAATCTTGTGCTTAAAGGGGCTCATTCTATGTTTTTATGCTTCCGAACTGTTCGGGAACTCATATTTGTGCATGGAAAAACAATTAGCAATGCATAAAAACCTCAATCTCGACGAATAACCATCTTTCCTTTGCTATAGATCAATTCTTTACAAGCGTGTTTACACATTCTATTTTTACTTCAAAACAAGACAAGGTCAAGGTCAACGAGACACGCCTCCGCGTTATTAACACACCGTACAACCGGCTGTGTCGATGACTGTGACCTTATTTGCGAGGAATATGTGAAAAGGTATATTTTGTACAAGCACTGAACATTTATACGCGTATTTATCAACTATAGAATACCAAAGATCCTTTCGTTTATTTATAAAAGTAAATTCATTTGACCTACCATGCACATGACATCAGATGCCGAATCTGTCTTCGCTGACTTTTTACGCAGCCGGTTGTACGGTGTGTGAAATCTCGCTGAGCACAGATGACGTA
This sequence comes from Fragum sueziense, assembly GCA_963680895.1. Taxonomy (NCBI): domain Eukaryota; kingdom Metazoa; phylum Mollusca; class Bivalvia; order Cardiida; family Cardiidae; genus Fragum; species Fragum sueziense. The sequence goes on along the minus strand of OY804594.1, from coordinate 65,461,978 downwards.
TCTCTGACGTAATTGATTTTTGAAGGTTGGGCATATGTAGCCGTTACAAAACAAAACAAGGACGACCAGCATGTTATTAATTGACTTGGATTTTAATACTTAATAAAGCTCGTGGAGTGCTAAAAATGGACATAAATGATTCAGGTTGGTAATTTCATACGTTATTTTTGGTTTGTAATTATTGTGCCATTTGCATTTTCGACAGCCTAGCTCGTCCCCCTTTAAACAGAATGGGTTTATCGTTATATTTTGATGAACCGTCGGTGTTGTTATAAAGTCTTGTAACTACGGCTTGATAGTAACGAGATTTTACAATAACACCTACGAAATAGGATTGTTTGACCGAAATTACGTCACAGTTTACTGAATAAAATCATAATGAAATACTCTTCGGTCACCGAAAGACCTACATTCTCTAAGATGTACAATTAGAAGCCCTATGGTCAATGAACGGAGTGTTCACAAAGCGTTGGAATCGTTTCCTGGCACAGAGGTGAAACCAATCACACTTTATCTAATACAACCGTTTGATTTAATCGGCTTATCTTTTAAACTAGATTACATGTTTCCTTGGGTCATGTCGCGTGATTAACAATTTTCAATTATTCATAGTCAATATTAAACTAAAGAACCATAGAGTCGAGCTCTGATATCGGGGATTTTGCTTGAAACAGAATTAAAGTGACATTTCAGAATTTTTTGTCATGAATTTTACTTTTACTTTTATCTGAAAGAGCATATTTCCTTATGAAAATTCTGAAAATTTCAAGCCAAAATATTGCGCCGTTTACGAGAAATTTATATTTTTGTGTAAAAATTGAACAAATTGTTGTGGACAACAGTTCGGATTTATATGCAATTTATCGATTATGTCTCATTTTTAAATGCGTGTTTCTCGTTTAGTGGCAACAATTTCAAAAAACTAATAGTATTTATACTCATTAGTATAACCAATCTTGGCATCAAGACATACTTTAAGAAATTGAAATTGGAATGAAATGTCCCTTTAAATCTTAATGCGTTACTAACGTCAAAGAAAATAAGTTAGCATGTAAATATTACTTTTGCAATTTTTGTCCTTCAAGTAGAAAAAAGATTAACTGTTATCAGTGGTAGTTTTCACTTCCTTTCAAAAATGTCTCTAAAACAGCTTTATTTCATTTCCGTCGACCATGCAGACAATAACAACTGATCAAAATCTTTAATTAAGTCTTTCCCAAACAAGTTCTGGTATTGACGCCCTAACAGAAATAGCTTGTGAAAACAATGAGATAAAAGAAGTAAATGCTTATAGCTTATAAACACTATTGTCGCCTTTTGCTTCAACATTTCCCTTGCTTGAACACACATTTTCTTCTTTTGTACATGTCAATAACTTCGCTGACTGCGTGTCTTTTAACTTTTAGAACAGCCAAAATAGAGCTGTCTGAGAAAAGGTTCGATTAGATGGCTTTTCACCTGACGAAAACATGTAAAAACGAATTATTTAGGAGACACAGAGTAATTAAAGATAAGACAAGACTCTATTTTATGTCTGTAGAAAATTCTTCAATTTCACTAGGTCGATTGGAGGCAATAAAACGATGTTTAAGAACCAAACATTGTCTAATAGCATCAATCAAGCTTAATGTAAAATGTTTTATGTTGAGCAAAAACATACGACCGTGTTTGGCAATTGAAACCGTTCACTGAAATCACAATTGACATATACATTTTTGTATATCGGCGGTGTAAATGCAAAACCTCGTATGTAGATTCTTGCGATTTCCAAAGTACAAACTTGTGTGCCCAGTTTTGACAATTCTCGCAGGTTTTGAGATATTTTTACTGATCAGTATTAATGATACATTATTTGTGAACAGTATGTTAAGATTTCAAGTAAAACATTTCAGTTTGGGAAAAGTTATTACACTTTTTTCCCATCCCTTTGAAATTTTCCAAAAACGAGATACGAAGTCTTGTGTGTCCAGTTAAGACAATTCTTGCAGGTTTTGAAATTATATTTCTGGTCAGTATTAATGACACATTATTTGTGAACAATATGTCCGAATATCAAGCAAAACCTTTCAGTTTGAGAAAAGTTATTACACTTGTATCCCTCCCCTTTAATATAATCTCCCAAAAACGAGATACGAGTTTTGCATTTACAATGACGAAGTGCTTTGTGATATTTAAAAGCCGCACTGAACTTTCTCTGGAACTTTCAAAAGGTCCAAAAGGTTTGTTCGAAGTCGATCGGCATTGCTTTGTTTGTACAAATATTTAAGATGTCGGTATTTCTATACACGAGTAGTACGCATTCGAAGTATTTGTAGAAATACAAGGGTTGTATGGATGTAATATTGTCGAACAAAACAGTTTTGTTTAAAAAATATCCCTAATGTCGTCCACAAAGGTCAGAAAATAGATACGTTTCGGTACCCAGACAGTACTTGAAGTTTTAAATGAAATTAAACTGCATACTTTTTTCCTGTTGGTGTGATTTTTTGACGACATCAGAAGAGGGGCTGTTTTGTCAGTATTCCATGTTGTTGCAATTTAAATTATATTATGAAGTTAAATGAAAAATAGTTTGTGTATCTTTTGGTATGTCATTAAAACACATAAGCTAATACTGAATTAATATGATAATGATTCTGTTAATTGAAATATTGTTGAATTATTGGATTGAAAACATCCTCTGAAATGTCTCCCTATATCACTGCTTTTCATCGAAGACAAACTGCAGTGACAAGGTGACGATACGCTGCACATCGCTATCTCCTAAAACTATAAACCAGAATGGTGAATTTGTTTGCCAATAGATCTATCAATACAGCTATTTCTTGCTGGTGATAATATTTTCTTCGCTTGAAAAGGGCTCAATAACACCAGTTTTATGACGATCACCGATAATTTCCTACACTATCATTGTTGTAGTATTAAAGCAAGCCATTTTACATGGTTTTATCCAATGAAACGACATGATTATGGTATTATATATGTATTTCAAATATACGTATATAGTGTTTCCAGCGACCAGGAGAGATTATTTGTTTTGATATTGTTTTTTTGTGTAGTATGTGCACTTTTCCATTGTTTCCATAACGCTTACCTAGACAATTTCCTCCTTTGACATCGATCATCTCGTTGACTCCAATTTTTCACATTTCCCCTCCTAATTTTTAGCTGTTTATGACAGGGTGAAAACATGACGATCGAGAAAGGTCGTTATGCAACCCTGCAACCTGTTTTTCCTGGGACATGGCCTATTTTCCGGACTTGTGAGTTTGTAACATTGGTAGCCAAGATTAGACCAACCTAAAATTTAGCTGTTTAGGAAAGGGTTAAAGTAGGACTAAGAAGAAACGTCGTTATCCAACCCTGTAATCTGGTTAGTCTGGGACGTGATCTATTTATCGTTTATCTGGTCTTTTAACATTGACTGGAACTTTAGTAGACGAGAAAACATTAGGCTGGTCCGGTTTGACAGCTGATAGAGATGACAAGATGAATGTACTCTCTATCCATCAGGCATCTTTTTACTACGCTGCACTACGAAATGACCGACCTCTGTTATTTTGAAAGCAATCGAGTCTTATCTCGGGGCATTGGTGGGACTTCATCATCCGATCGTGGGCTGCAAATGGTTCAACAACTAAACTATTTATTGGCTGAATCCTAATTTACTGTCATTACCAGAAAAATAATATAGACGTACATGTAATCATAGACAACATAATGCATAAACCAACAAACGGTTTTGAATAAATAAATTGCATTGGACGATTATCATTGTTTTGATATATGACCGAGTGCTTGATCGCTATATTCTGTTAGATTGGTTCTATCTAACTATCTAAAGAAATAAATTGTTTGCTGTTAGACTTAGAGTATAGTATAATGGCGACAATGATAACAACAATGTCTGCGGTCTCACTCGAAAATTGGTGACACAGAGGCTATGTTTCAATAAATTCTTATTGACACGTTTAACTTACGTACTTAACTTAACAAAAAGGTTTCTTTGAAGACTGAACATTTACAAATGAAAAGATTCTAGTAATCACCACACTGATCTTTGTTTAATATGTGATCATTTGCCACCGGCGTTCATTTCTAAACTTGTACTTTACAGCCTGATTTAACTCTTTCAAAAAGACAATAAAATGTATTACATACTAGTCTTTGTTGGATATGCACGATATGCAAAGTAATGAATGGTTTTGTGATATTTACAGGCAACATTAAGGGAAAGGGGGAATATTTTTATCATCAACATTTCTTCTTTTTCGTCAAATGTCTTTCTCTAGTCGGGGAGTGCTTTTAGATCTTGTTTTTGTTGTCTTATTCTATATAACAATTTAGAATGTAATGAAACTAGGATCGAATCTAAATGTAGGAAATAGACACGTTATTTGCAGGACCAAACACATCACCAAATCGCCACGAAAATATCAAGTCATCAGAATCATATCTGTATTTTCTTTTCATATGCATGTAAAGTCAAAGTAATGGAAATTTGCTGAAAAAATTCGAGGGAAAACGTTTTACGTATTGCATTCTTAACCGCTCCAACTAAATTAAAGTAAACGAGCTTTATACACAAGTATAGAATTGAATAAAATTACATGTCTTGAAAAAACGTTTTCTTTTCACATACGCATTGCACATGTTATTTAACATTCTTTATCCCGCTTACTAACTCCTTATATGTATTCAACGATTTTTTTGTGTACGACGAATTTATATGTCTAGTTCAAGATAAGGCATCTTAGTATCCTGTTCACATGAAAGGACCCGGTGATAGGGTAATCAACGTACATTCACATATAATTCGTCATTTTATCCACCACTGCACAAGGAATTGTGTGAATACAAGCCAATTTGTATAATTCTTATTCTGAATTTGTTTGCTTTGAAATCTGCAACAACAGTCGCGATGAAGTGTAACGTATAAGTCTCTGAGTATAGTTTGAAATCTTATCAATTATAAGCAGAACAAAAACCGAAGATTGGTCGCGTCGTTTACCAGGAAATCTTGTATAACGTCGCTTTTTATCGAAAATTTCGTATCTGCAGCTTAAGACAAGCTGCAGATACGAGGTTTTCGTTGAAAAGCAGCAATAAACTATGTAAGGATCGAGGTTTGATTGTCTTTTATTACTCCCATGCGTGCAATTGACATTTAGAAACATTAAATTATAGTGTGTATGTGTAAGTGATTGTCTCCAACAAGTTCTATTTATAAGTTTGAAAAGGCAGTATTTATGATGTTTTGAGATCCTTTAACCCATTACCACACAAAGACTCTTTTTGACTCCCTATAAGATAATGGCTTTAAAACATTGTGGAAAATGAAGAAATTGCTTGTGACAAGCAATTTCTTCATTTCCCACAATGTTTTCTATACAAAATGACCAAAAAAGTTTATAATTCATTGACTTGAAATTGTCGTCTGCAAAGTCTTTGAATTTGGGCCAGTCTAAAATTTTGTTGTTTGGTAATGGGTTAAACAATTGTTCTTCTGCTTCTATCAATGACGTCAATTTAATTGATACTCAGCACTGATGATACATTTAGGAAGCGTGTGTCAATTAATTCTGTAGTGATTTATATAACATCTCAAATATCATCACGTAATCGAGAAAAATATACCAACCTACAGGGTAGTTACCTATAGTAAATAGGTTTTGAATTGTCATATCGAGGGCTCGGTGCAAAACTATTGTAATTACATATTTTCAAGAAATTCACTTTTTTGCATTTTCTGGATCTTTAGGAAGCAATACATCATGTGTTCTAATATTAAGTTTCAAATCTGTATACCTAAAAAGATATTTGAATTTTAAAAACATTTTTTCTTCTTTAACTTTGAGAAAGTCAATAAGTTTTTTCCCTCTCCAGTAAAATTTTACAAAATGTAGTTACAATAGTTTTGCACCAAGCCCTCGAATTAGACTGTTCAATTAATGGAGAGTGTCTCATAAGGCAAGACTGGCTGGCCCTTTTAATAGGGGCGACACTTTAATCAACTAGCATTTACCTCCACCTTTATATAATTTCAAAGTGTTTCTTCAAATACATTTGTATATAATAAGTCATGATTCGAAAAACAGATTGAATAATCATTTGATTGTTTCAATTTCCGTATCGGTAAGCGTGTGGTAGAGAAAATGGTGACCTACAAAATGAAGATTGTCGTAGACTGAGAACTTTTTCAACAACTTAAAGTTCCTTATGTTTAGGGCTTCTGGAATAAGTGACGATATCTCGTGGCCTTTTACGTCTTTCAATGATGTGAAGATGTTCTTGTCAGTTTCTATTGCTTCTTATTGGGGCATAGGGAAAAATGTACTTTGAAGCATGCGTCAGAACTCACAAATGATTCATATTTTACAATTTTGGGTTGGTATGATGACCACGTCTATCTTTTGACCGCTTTTATGAATTTTGATATTTGTGCAATGGCAAATTGGGAATTTAAAGCATCATTTGAAAATAGCGTTGGGTTAAATTCCAAATAGTTTTGTCGGTATTATGTCCTTCCCTTATTCTGCCTTTACTTCAATTAATTTGAGAGCTCATGTCTAATACTTGCATTTTAACTGCATTGACCTTCAAAACCTATAAATTCCAAAATGAAAATAAACCCAATTCTGGTCAACCTAAGTCAAACCTTAACTTAAGGTATAGAACAAGGTGTAATAATATAACAATTTGGACTCTTCTGGTATAATTGTTTCAATTCGAAGAGATAACGTCATTTACACACGAGGAATTCGCAAGATATTTTCACACAAGATTTTGTTACATGTACATCATACAAACAAGAACATGATTAATCATTTGAGACATAAAACTTCTGCAGATATTATTTATTGGTGGAGGGTCCGTCTGAAGTCAACGATCAAATCATTTGTATGTCGTTGACTTGTATTAGGTTATGAGAACCTTGAAAACGTTCATATCGAACTGTTTGTATAATCCTTTCCCAAACAAAACCTGGTTTTGACGTCCCTAATAGAAAAGGCTTTAGAAAACATGACGCAAACGAAGAAAATGCTGATAATCAGCATTTCCTCCTGTGGCTTCAATGTTGTCTGTGTTATATTATACACAAATTGTAGCTTTAGCAACATCCATTTTGTCGTCTGTAGCAGCTTTCAAATTGAACCACCCTAAAATATTGTCGTTTGGTAATGGGATAACGTGTGGGTGTGTTGTGTCTGCATGTTAAACAGCTTGTTGATGTTGCTACTGTCTTACATTATTGCTAAACCTTTTGCAAGACAATAATACTATACATTTTTCCAACTGACAATTTCTTAACAATGATTAATCAAATATGAATCTAACTACTAGTGTGCGTTCTTATTACTTCACTTGACACGGCGCTGACCTTTATACAAAATATGTTCCTATTTTGCAAATAGCGTAACATACTTCAAAAGACTTGTATCATACTAAGGTATGCAAGAAAATATTACTGAATCGTTTTTTAGTAAAAAGCACAGGCGTGTAATCTATGGAAAAAAGTCTGTGCTTTGTCATACGGAATCTGTAATACAATCTTAAAATTACTCTGAAAGTCAAATATTGTTTGAATATTCCTCATATAGTTTCCATCTAAGGATGTGCATTGTTCATCTTTTTTAAATGGGAAACCATTTCCAAGCATCCCGGCGGCGGTAACAAAGTATGGATGATTTAGAAGTCTTTAAAGGGTCAAATCGCTCATTTTCATTGAAAACCTCGTATCTGCAGCTTGAAATAAGCTGCAGATACGAGGTTTTTGTTGAAAATTGATGATAAGAAACATTCTTCGGTCACTGAAAGAACAACCGTCTCCAAGGTGTAAATGGTCAATGAACGGAGTGTTCATAAAGCGTAGAAATCGTTTCCTGGCGCAGAAGTGAAACCAATCACACTTTATCCAATACAATCGTTTGATTTAATCGGCTTATCTGTTAAACTAGATTACCTGTTTCCTTGGGTCATGTCGCGCGATTGACAATATTCAATTATTCATAGTCAATATCAAACTAGAGAACCCCTACTTTGTAACATAGAGCCAGACTCTAATATCGGAGGTTTAACTTGAAACAGAATCAAATTTTAATGCGTTGCTTACGTCAAAGAAAAGATGCCAGTTAACATTATTTACGCAATATTTGTCCTGCAAGTAGAAAAATAGAGATTAACAAGTACACAAAGGTTGATCAGTGGTAATTTCAACTTCCATTTTCAACATACATTCTCAGTTATTTTCGGGGTAATTTTCTGTAAGATTAATTGTACGTTATTAATATATGGCCTTTAAATTTTCTCTTCACAAAATTTCAGCCCCGTCTGACCTATATTTGCTTAGATTACGACGGATATAAAACCCCATATCACATCATTTCGTAAATACTATCACACCAATAAACATATTTACATAGTTTTACACCGCTGCATCGTTTTCGATTTATGTTATTAATGTATGAATCTTGTATTCTGTCATATAAAGTCTATAAACGGTGTAACAACATGATAAACTCCTGTGGATCATTAGGGATTATGACCTAGGAATACTAATGTCCCTTTAACCCTTTCCCAAACAAGACCTGGTTTTGACGTCCCTAATAGAAAAGGCTTGGGAAAACATTGAAACAAAAGAAGAAACTGCTGATAACCAGCAGTTTCTCCTTTTGTCTCAATATTTTCTGTGCCATATTTTACACAAATCTTATCTTTCATAATATCCATTTTGTCATTTGTGGCAGTTTTTGAAGTGGATAACCCTAAAATTCTGTCGTTTGGGAAAGGGTTAAACTTCTCTACAAAGGCTTAATTTCGATTCTGTCGACCATGCAGACAATCAAGACTAATCAAAATGTATACTTAACCGTTTAACAAACAAGTCCAGGGGCCTGTTTCATCAAACCATTTAAGTCGTATTTTTGACTTAAAAAACGTCCTAAATACATTTAAGTCGTAAGTCGCGTTTCATCAATGTCTCAAGACTTAGAAAGTTCCTACTTTTTTACTTAAATTTAAGACCAATATTTTGGTGACTTAAATCCGACTTTTGACTTAAATTTTGTCTTAAATGGTCTAAAATTGATGACTGGCAACAGCTTTACTTTTGGAATCGGAGGCTGATGGTCAAAGACTGAAACGACATGGACATATACAAGACATGTGAATATCCCATCCTCGGAAACCCCGCGGTCATAGCTACGCTACATGACCCCTGGGACATTTGGCCAGAAAGACTTTGAATTGGCCGCTCCCAAATGACGCCGTTTCATTGGTTCCATTATCATTTCATGATGGGCGAGTAGACCAATGAATCTGGCCGATACAAATCGCTAACATCTGAACAGTGATTACGTCAGAGATACGTAATTTAATCCTGATTCAAGGTAGATAACTGCGTAGGAGATTGACAAATCGCTTCGGGTAAGTTGTCATTAAAGAAGATAAATATCGTTTAGCGTGCGAAAAATTTGGGGTTTTTTTTTTCGAGTTTAAAAGACTTCCATTTAAATAACTTTCCCCATCTTTCTATTTTAAAGCCGTATAAGATATCAGCGACCTGTAATTTTTATATAGTTGTCACACAAATAACAACTTATCATGAGCGCAGCCATCGTGGTTGTAATTGACAACGCATTGACTTATGAGAGCTGTTATTTGATTGGGTCTTGCGCTCACGCGTTTCGTATCGATTTTCGGCGGCTAATTCAAAGTTTAACTGGCCAAGTGCCCCATGGGTCATGTAGCGTAGCTATGACCGCGGGGTTTCCGAGGATGTGAATATCCAGCTACATGTGCAAATAAAATAAATCACTTGATTAAAACATCTATTACACCGCTTCGAACCCACCAACTCTTTAACGTTATGTCAAGTTAGACCTCCTTGTGACGTTCTAGATAAAAACACCTTCAACAACAAAGAGAGAAAAGAAGAAAATGCTGCATTTTCTCATTTATTAAAAAATGTTTTGTACTATGATTATGTCCAAACTCCATCAGCATCCATTTTGTCAGAGACTGGGCTCACTTTGTCTGAGTATGAACAAGGGCACACATTTCTAAGCGATATACAAAACGAATATTATTCGTAAATACGAGTCTTTTTTCTGTCTTTTAGATGAATGAAAAATATTACTTCTGTTAAGTCGTAATTCAAAGTCTGATGATGGGCATTCAATCATGGATAGAAAACAGGACAAAAAGGGGAAATGAAGGATCCTTGATGCTTTTTTATGTAAGTCTTTGACACTTGACGATGCTCCAATTCAAGTACATGCCCTTACTGCTAAAAGTTAGAATCCCAGACTGGTCAGTTAAAATGATAGCTGGATCAGTATAGGCCTAATATGAAACAGACAGGTTAGAAATACAAGTATTTGACACAAACAGAAGTTGCTTTCACTCAAAATTTCCGTGGTATGTAAATGTTTTTGTATAACTCAGCTTTTAAAACCAAAATTATTTGCTTTAAACATCTTCAACCCGCTTCATTTACCCCCCCCCCCCCCAAAAAAAAGAGAAAAACAGAACAAAACACCATTATTTACCCTTTAAACCCTGTGTCTCATTACACATTGCCGCTCACTTGAAATGTCACGAGTTCGATACCCGGCCCCGGCAAATGCCCTCTCTGACAAAATTTCACCCACCAACGGTTTGATATCGTGAACCTATGTGGGCGAGCAGATGGGGGCTCGGTTAGGGTGTTGTGGTAGTACTGGTATGAGAAATAAAAGGAATCCATGGTTAGGTGTTCCAGTCTCCACGGTGTGACCAAAGCAGTTGAAAACGGCGTAAAACCACAATAAATTCATTAGAAAAATAAACTGTGTCATTCCTCTCAAAGACAACTTTAATAACATTGAGGGAAATGAAATTGCTGTACTTTCTCACTTTTTGATCAATACACGTTCTGTACTATTATTCATTAACATTTTGTTGTCTGCTTTAGCTTTCAAATGGACCCAATCTAAAATTGTCTTGAATCGTATACAGGTCCTATCATTGGCAGAACTTTACATTATCCCACGGAACGTTAGAGACTTGGGGTGAATTTTGTCTGAGGATTGACAATGACAACATATTCAACATCATCAATCTAGCCATAAACAAATACTGATTATATTGTTTATTTTATGATTTTAGTCCCTGTAGAGTCCACTTTCAGCATAATAAAATGTCGTACATGTATACCGAATTAATAAATTTTCTGAGAGATGTTAAAACATCAAAAGCGACTACAACAAAAAAGTTGTTTGCTTTCTTTAAATTCATTTACAAGAAAAAATGGCATTATCTTATTGAACAAAAACAAAATCTGTCATAAAAAGTAAAAAGCATTTTCCAAATCTTTTTTTTTTGTCCGGGAGTAGGTCTTTCATAATATCTTCCCATTCTGGCTTCCCTAGTGTATGGACTTTTTTGCAGAATTATTTTGATTTGGGGAGTCGGATTAATTTTTACATTATTGCACGACGCTTCCTTAAATCTTTTTTCCACAAAAAGATAATTTCGCTAGCAGAAACGATTTTCCCCTTGTCCAACAGTGCTCAAATCCCAAGTGTTGAATTTTCGTTTTTCTTTGACGTTTGAATAGTTTCTATACATTTCAATGACAAAATTTAGCTAAAATTAGGACTGCACGTGATTTTCTGGGGCCTTTTGATCGAGCATAACTAAAGTAGGACACATTTTGATGAAACGCAAATTTAAGTCGTAGGAACTGCTTAGGACGTTTTGATGAAACTGACTTACGGACGTCCTACAAAAGGTCTCAGGACACTTTTAAGTCATGTCCTAGGACGTTTTTGATGAAACCGGCCCCTGGTATTGACGCCCCTTAACAGAAATGGCTTGTGAAAACATTGGGATAAAAGAAGAAAATTATTATAGCTTATTTTAATTTAAACATTATTGTCTCCATTTGCTTCAAAAATTCCCTTGCTTGAACACACACGTATTCTACTTTTTACAGCATTAACTTCGCTTACTGCATTTCTTTTAAATTTTGGAACAACCCAAAAAGGGTTGTCTGAGAATGGTTTAACTTCAATAAGATGGCTTTTCACCTGACGGAAATGTAAAAACAAATTGTTCAGGAGACACAGAGTAGTTAAAGATAAGACAACACTCTATTTAATGTCTGAGGAAAATTGTTCAATTTCACTAGGTCGATTGGAGGCAATAAAACGATGTTTAAGAACCAAACATTGTCTAATAGCATCAATCAAGCTTAATGTAAAATGTTTTATGTTGAGCAAAAACAGACGACCGTGTTTGGCAATTAGAATAGTTCACTGAAATCACAATTGACATATATTTTTGTTTATCGCTGCTTTTCTCAAAACAAGCTGTGGTAAAGAGGTCTCTGATGAAAAGTGACGACATTTTTTATGTAATGGAGAGACAGAAGGGCACCAACACGTGCTTTATAATGTTACCAAACGGCAAAATTTTAGACTTGTCCAAATTCAAAGATTTTGCAGACGACAATTTCATGTGAATAATATTTAAATTTTTGAGGTCTTTTTGTGTAGAAAACATTGTGGTAAATGAAGAAATTGCTTGTGACAAGCAATTTCTTCATTTTCCACATTGTTTTCCCAAGCCATTATCTAGAAAGGAGTCAAAAGGAGTCACTGTGTGGTAATGGGTTAAAAGCAGCGCGGGATCATAGATACTGGCAGATAAAGAATGATGTTGTCTCAGCATTATTTGTTGAAGCTAGCGAGAGCATATAGTACCTTGGTCAGGCTGTCTGTATATAATCACAATGCATCACTTTGCAAAAATTTATGTTTTTATACGAAATACATGCACCATGAGCGATTGAAATGTCGTTCCATATGCTACGCTGTATCGTTATCTCCTAAAACTATAAACCAAAATGTTGAATTTCTTTGCCAATAGATCTATTAATACAGCTATTTCTTACTGACGATATTATTTTCAGTGTATGGCAAGAGCTCAATAACACCAGTTTTAAGAGGAACATCGATAACTTTATGCACTATCTTTGTTGTAACATAAAAGCAAGCAATTTTACATAGTTTTATCCAATAAAACGACATGATTGTGGTGTTACATTTAAAAAAAATATATCGAGGGCTTAGTGCAAAACTATTGTAACTACATTTCATAAAATTTTACAGGAGAGGGAAAAAACTAATTGACTTTCTAATAGTTAAAGAGGAAATATGATTTTAAAATTCTAGATATATTTTGAAGTATACAGAATTAAAACTTAATATTAGAACACATGATGTATTCCTTCCTAAAGATTCAGAAAATGCAAAAAAGTGAATTTTTGAAAAATATGTAGTTACAATAGTTTTGCACTGAGCCCTCGATATACAATCAATTGTATAAAGTCACAGGGGCTTAGTGTTTCCAGCGATCAGGAGAGATTAATTGTTTGAGTTGTTTTGATACGGCTGTTTTGTGTAGTATGTGCACTGTGCAATTCCTTCCATAACGCATGCCTAGCAATTTCCAAATGAAAGTATTTGTGATGCGTCACGCGAAAGAGGACCAACTTGGCAAATCCCAAAATCCGAAAAAAAGATTACATATTTTTTCTTCAGACACAAACAAAAATTCATACCATATTATTGTCTTTTTTATGGGGTGGGCGGTGGGTGAAGGCGACTGTGGGAATCAGAAAAAATATCAAAATTTGTATTGGTGACCCTTTTATTCAATATTTACTATGAATAATTGAATTTTGTCTGTCGACCAAAGAAAACATAATCTAGTTTTAACCGATAAGCAGATTAAATAACATGATTTTGTTAGATAAAGTATAATTGGTTCAATACCTCGACCGGGAAAATTTTAGAAGCTTTAGGAACGGATCGTTCAGTCACCCCCGCGATTCAGTGCTTCTGGAATGTTACCGCTGAGTGTCTTAATAATGCACTGATGCTGCGGATCAACGTATTAACCACTGATATAAGCAATTTGTTCGTGAACGATATTTGGTATATTCTGAAACATTTCGACAGGCAAATCATTATTTTCTCTATTTGAAAAACGATTTTAAAAACTGTGCCAGTCAGTATTCGATGTTAATCCAAAAGATTAAATAAAGGAAAAAAGTGAAAGCTCGTTTGAAGTATGTCCTTGTGACGTTTTCATACCATGATTACAGAAAGTGTCAAAGACAATTTAACAAACAATTTCTTACTCGTCATCTATGTTGGTATCAAGTCTTGGGCTACGAGATGGATATTATATTTATAATCTACATACAATATTGAAATTTATTTGTCCACAGCAGAAGGTTCATCAAACATGCAAAAACCAACCATAGCAAGCTGTTCCAAGTTATCACACAAAACACCCACGATGAAAACAGTTCGATATATAAATTGGATGCTTCAAAACCTAATACGAGACTACAACATATCTTTTGTGTAAGATAAAGAACAAGAGCTGTCCGAAGACAGCGCGCTCGACTTTCTAAGTTGCTTAGTATAAAGGGGACATAACTCCAAATAGGGTGGTCCCAGGGTCATGGGCCCTGATGGTAAGGTAGAGGGTGTCATGGTGAATAAGTATACCAAGTTTGGGTTGAATCCCTTTGATAGTATGGAAGTTATTTATGTTTGAAAAAACTTTAACCTTTGTTGCAACGCCAACGCCAACGCCGACGCCGACGCCCGGGTGACAGTATAAGCTCTCATTTTCTTCGAAAAGTCGAGCTAAAACTAAGCTTGTAAAGTCACCAGTTGTTGATCTCCCAACGACAATGTGAATGATATCGCCATTCATTGCAAGGAGACCACAAGCAATAAATAATATCAACAGACGTTTTTGTGTGAAATAATCCTGTTTTAAATCAAGGTAATTACAATCGTGTAGGAGTACAAAAACGCCTTTACAATAGTCCCAGCCGAAAATAACAGTAACGTAGGCTAATGTTTACTGCTGCAAAACCAATCAATTAGTCTGATTTGCACCGTTACAAATACGAACAGAGTTGATTGGTTGTCAAGTAGTAAACATTAGCCTACGTCACTGTCATTTTCGGTCGGTACTATTGTACTTGTAAATGTGTGTTTTTATGTATTGATGGAAAGGTGTCTTGTATGACATTTTGCATTCCACTAGTAAAAGTATAATCTACACACGGTATCGTGGCTTTTGTTTACAAACGCTACCTATGTAAACAAGAGAGAAAACCCGTTCATAATCAAATATCATTTGCGTGATTTGATTCGAAACCTTCATGTGCGAGGCACCTGCAGGATTTGAATAATCACATCCGAATATTGCAGAAGTTTACAGATCGATATTGTATTATTTACATACACATGTACAAATGTGCGATGGTCTCGTGACTGATTGAGGTACAGAGTATGACCTATTGTTAAACCGAAGTTACCGTGCGCTGTGAATATTTATAAACAAACGTAATCGTTTGCAATATTGATAATAATGAGCGCACGGTAACTTCGGTTCAACAATACATGGTAATTTTGACTTTTATTTGTGTAACGCGCAAACAAACAGTTATTAATTGAATTCAGTGCGCACAGTCTTTAAAGATGATTACATTCGTGAAACATTCAAAACTCGAAGTCTAACATGCATTATATTATTTGTATAGATGCACGATGTTTCGATAACATGCAAATATCACGGTCAGAAATCTAAATATCTAAATCTGTTTGAGAATTTGCTGTCTTAATTTATTATTTTGAATATCAAAGCCATTTTTTGCTTAAACAACCGAATGTAAAAAAAGTATAACTACGTACTACTACGTATGATATATTTCTGAACATATAGGCAAATGAGAAATTTGACCCAAATCAATTCCTGGAATATCCATTTTTCTCCTAACGAGAATTTTTCTAGAGTACAAACTAAACAATCTGTTCCCGTAGACCAATTTCTCCCATTGTAGGTCAAGATATCGTCGAGTTCTCTTTCACACATGAAACGCAATGATTGAGAAATCAATGTACATTTACACCCCTCCATCCAATCTACACTTATCTACAAGCTAGATTCACTCATGTTGTCAGCAATGGTTTCGCTTTTACATTTTGGAGTTGCGCCTATATGGCATAACTGCAACTTTTTCTTGCCAAACGTATGAGCTACTGGCCACCATACTATTGCTATTTTTCCTTTGTTACTAGCTCTCCCATTTCCTAAACAGAAGTGGGAAATGTGCAATATGATTTTACAAAATTTAATACGTAGTTTAAGAGTTCAACGAACATGAATTAATTTTACGATATGATATCATATGCAATATTTTGCTCGCTTTGTCAAAAACAACTCGTTAGGATTTTTATTTATTCCATTCAAATAAATAATGCCCAATTTTGAATGATCTACCAAAGTATCAGCCTTACTCTCAGATTTTTATTTTGATGCAAAGATCTCCACTAGATTTCACGAAAAAGCTGGAATTATTCCTTAAAATGACATGCAAAAGAAAGCATTTCGAAAAACAGTCACTTTTTATGAGTGCTCTCACCTGTGAAAAAGGAATTCATTAGAGTGCAACCCCCCTGTGTTTGTTATTCATCACTATTTCTATCTGATTTATCAATATCGAATTAAAGAGCATATTTTATACTAAAGTTTTCTAGTGGAAAGAGACTACAATACATACAGACAGAAAAGAGTAGATGTCTACCTAAATTGACAAATTAAATAATGTGTTTCCTTTTTTTTATTTCTTAAAAATGCCATTATCTGAGAAAAATAAATGATGACTGTAAGGACACTTTGTCACACCATAAGAAAATGGTTCAATGAAAAACTAAACAAGCAAAACAGACATTCTTAGATTGGATTGGTAGGCAATGGCAACGTTGATTTATAGCATCTTGCAATGTACGACATAATTATGTCATATTAATCATGAATGATAAATGCAGGATAAATGAAACCACCCTTAATTGGAAACGGTTTCAGACTCAGAATAAGTATCAAAAGTTATTCTAGAATGACCTTTGGATATCCTATGTCAACTTCTCAAATGCCTTCTTTCTTAGACATGGTATCACTAAACATTGAACTGATGTTTGTAATTTTTTGGACAGCTTTCTTTTATCATTACTTTTCAACAAACACCTCGTAACTGCATCTTAAAACAAGTTACGAGGTTTTCGTTGAAAAGCGATCTTATGTTCTAACCATTGTCTGGTGAAAATATAACATTCTAAATCGCATTGTAAAATCTCTGTTTGAGCAAGATAGATGGAATCACACGATGTTTGTTTCTTAAACATTGTTTTATTGCCTTCAATCTGTCTAGTGTAATTAAACAATTTTCAGCAGACATCAAAAACAGTGTTGTCTTATCTTCAATTTGTCTGTATACTTAAGGCATTTTGTATCAATTCGACCCTTCAAACCAAAAGAGATCTAATCGGAATTAAATACATGTCCTTACAAAGACGCAAAGGAAACTGAGACTAGACTTGTCGATTCCATATGGCTCTTTAATTTGATTCCCAACACTCAGATACGAACATATTTAACCCTTTCCCAAACGACAACAGTTTAGGATGGTCCACTTCTAAAACTGCCATAACTGACAAATGGAAGTGATTAAATATGTAATTTGTGTCAAATATGACATGGAAAATATTGAGACAAAATGAGAAACTGCTGGTTATCAGCAGTTTCTTCTTTTGTTTCAATGTTTACCCAAACCTTTTCTATCAGGGACGTCAAAACCAGGTCTTGTTTGGGAAAGGGTTAAACAGAGGGATCTCTTATTCGGTCCGTTCATCCACCTATAATTACAAAATACGTCCTGAAAACCTTTCAATGCTTTCGGAACGCGTGTTCATTCACCCCTGCGATTTAGCGGGCCTTATCGTAACCGAACATCATTTTATAAATGAATCGATGTCTTCGACTAATAAGTCAATTGATGAACAATGACAACGACGACAAAGCATTTCTTCCCCATTGTCATTTTAATATGCAGTCGCACCACCATTTAGTTCATAATTTCCATTAGATTAACACTTCCAGTATATCGTTGAATCGTGCTATAGTATCGTCAAGCTGTTTATGTTTTCAGACAGACACAACACACCCACACAACCATTTAACAGTTCAATATGAACGTTGCATTAGTTTACTTTAGATCCAATGAATGATTGATTTCATCGTTGACTTCGATGGACCATAGGCCAATAAATGATACATATGGAAGTTTGTTGTATCAAATCATTGATTGACTGATTGGGATTCAACGCCTCATTCAACTGCTATGGTTTAAGTGCAATATATTGTATTTTGTTATCAGATATCACACGAGATATCGTTCAATTATCGTTCAAAAACAATTAAATATACATAAAAATATTGAAAATAGCATTCCAGAATACCGGATAACAAGAAAAATCAATCAACCTAAAAAATAGCGCTGACGTATTATACCTCCGAAATACAAGCATTTCTTTGGAACAAATTAATGAGGCTGTTCCCGTAGACTAATTTCTCCAAATGTAGGTTAAGATATCGCCGAGTTCTCTTTCACATCATGAAACGCAATAATTGAGAAATCAATGTATATTACACCCCATTCATCAAATCTTCACTTATCTACAAGATGGGTCCGCTAGAAGCCAATTTGTTTATACTTGAATGAGATGTACTATATAGAAATTAGTCATCTAAAATGAGACATAGTTAAGGCGCTTATGTTGCCAGTTCTAAGCCTTAGTTATACTTTATGGAATTGCACCTAATAAGGTGTAACTACACTCTTTTCTAACTATACTTATGAGCTATTGGAAACTATACTTATGAGCGATGGGCCACCAATCGTTGATAATTATCTAAGTTCAGCTCTCTAATTTCCTGTACAAAAGTAGGAAATGTTCTACAGGATATTACAATACGTAGTCCGAGAGTTCAATGAACATATCGCTGCTTTTCAACGAAAATCTCGTAACTGCAGCTTAAAACAAGCTGCAGTTACGAAGTTTTCGTTGAAAAGCGACGACATATTTCCTAATCCCCTTTCATCTCACTAAACAAATGGCAAATCTATTTTAACCGTATACCAAACGACAACAATCTAGATAGCTCCAATTGGTAGAGCATTTCAGACGGCATGATAATTTATAGTGCACAACGAAGTTGTGTATATAATAGTATATAAAGTTTTGAGAGAAAAGGAAAAACTGCTTAAATTATAAGCATTTTGTTCTCTTCTCATTGGGACATCAAAACCAGACCCGGTTTCCTGAAAATACTTGAGTACGTTCTCATGCTCAAATCTGAGTACCGCGCTCAAATCGTACGAAATCCACGTGGACTTCAAGCGAATACCATTCAACGTTGGAGAGTACTCCTTTGAAGTTGAGCATTTTCTCATGAGTATGTACTTAAAGCTTTTTTCTAGAAACCGGGGCCAGGTCTAGTTTAGGAAAGAATTTCAATTGAAAGTACCCCATGAGTTTAGAGATCATCTTGAAATGTGTCTGATCTATCTGATAATTGAGTGATATGTTTTGTGGGGTGTCACCCGCGAGGTAGACCCACTAACACCCTAACGTGCTAGACTTTTCGTGTGTGGGTGGTACTTAGTGCCAAATTGATGGATTGTATTCGCTACTTAGTGACATTTAACCTTTCGCCGAATTAGCCTTGGTTTGGTGTATTATAAGGAAGGAAATACTGGCAAAGAAAATGTACACCAACATTAATTATGATTATATTATGAGCCAACAGGATCAATACGATTCTTAAGACGATCAGGTATCGAAAGGATGGGTTGCAATAAGGGTTCAAAAAATAGATTTTCTTTAAATTCTGTGAATTGATAGGGTTACATAATATCTTTAATTTGTACGTGTAAAATTTCTGATGGCGGCTTATTTTTGGAGATAATGGCTAACAAAGTGGGTGGGGTAAATTGACACGAGAAGCATTTTTTTACTTTGAAGTTGAATAACTTTTTCTGTATGGATCAGATCGAAGTGAAATTTCGCACGTACTTTCAATGTACTAAGGACAGAATATTTTCGGAATAATTAATCATGTATATCAGTTTGTTGATTTTCTGTATTCGTCCCTCTGTCGATCTCAGACTTTGCTTATCTTTGATGCACTAACTTTACGAAACTATCTCTACAAACTTTATTTTTGTATGAATTGACATGATATTTTGTGAACATGATCCTTTATAATGTACTTAGATATGTGTAAACTTTGGGTCAAATCTATTGCATAGAACCAAAGTTATTTGACCTTGACCTTCAAAGGTAATTCTAAAAAGTCACTTGTTATATTTTTCAGCTATATCTTGATATAAAAATGGTCTTATAAAGTATATTTCAATAAATAAAGTCACAGGTATAATATTCTTACTGTTTTAAGTTTGTTCAATGTAAATTTTAAAGTAGAACTTGACCTTGACATACAGAACAATAATGACTTTTAAAAAGGAAATTGTCCACTTGCCCTTTACAAATCCTTGTTATTATGTGCAAAAAGGTCAGCATCAATCGTGATTTTTCCACTGAACTAAGTAATTACAACGAGGATATAATGAAAATAACTTTATTTGCTTAAAATTCACTTCATATACCAATTTTCATGATAAATTTTCACTCAAAATCTTAAAATTTAATATTTTAGAATAACCTTTGAAGGTCAGGGTCAAATAACTTTGGTTCTACGCAATGGATTTGACCCAAAGTTTACACATATCTAGCTACATCATAAAGGATCATGTTCACAAAATATCATGTCAATTCATACAAAAATAAAGTTTGTAGAGATAGTTTCGTAAAGTTAGTGCATCAAAAATAAGCAAAATCTGAGATCGACAGAAGGACGAATACAGAAAATCAACAAACTGATATACATGATTAATTATTCCGAAAATGTTCTGTCCTTAGTACATTGAAAGTACGTGCAAAATTTCACTTCGATCTGATCCATACAGAAAAAGTTATTCAACTTCAAAGTAAAAAAATGCTTCTCGTGTCAATTTACCCCACCACTTTGTTAGCCATTATCTCCAAAAATAAGCCCTCATCAGAATTTTTACACATACAAATTAAAGATATTATGTAACCCTATCAATTCACAGAATTTAAAGAAAATCTATTTTTTGAACCCTTATTGCAACCCATCCTTTGATGATGGAACATAAATTTTCTCTGGTAAATATTGATGTCCTATATTTCCCACTAAGTTAAAAACTCTCAGAATATAGGATTTTACTTTAAGAAAGACCCCAAAAATAAACACGATCTTGGTGGCGTTTTGGATGTATGATTTACGGTATAATTATGCTAAATATTGATTTGAATATATATTCCATAAGTCGATTCCTATGTTAAAAAACAAAACAAGTTGACGTCACCGATCGTGATAGCTACATTCTAAGCTAAAGAGTTGAGATGCCCTAGTCCCCGAATATGTGATAAATCAGATGTGATTCTTACAACGCAGGCACATCATTATTAACCCTTTCCCAAACAAGGCTTGTTTTAGACGTCTCTAATTGAAAAGGCATGGAATACAAATGAGACAAAAGAAGAAAATGCTGATAATCAGCATTTTCTCCTTTTGCCTCAATAACTTCTGTTCTATTTTGTATACAAATTGTACCGTAATCAACATCTATTCTGTCTTCTGCACGCAGCAGCAGATTTAAAATTGAAACATCCTATTTTTAGTGTTAATAACGTCAGATGTGGGAGTGACGATAGAGAATCAAACGTTAATACTATGTCATAGTTTGTTGCTTTTCTTCGAAATATGCAGATTGTTTTAAGCTGCTCTTACTGGATTTTCGAGGAAAAACAGCTATTTTTATTTGAGACATTCTCCGAACGTCGACTCACGCCTTTTAAAATTATATGCCTATCTACGACTAACAAATGATTATAATAACTGGGTTTCGACAATTAGCATTGATACACCAACATGTCTTAATAAATGACTCATTTACGTTCCAAATTCAACTATTAACTTGTAACGATACATAAATATAAGTAATTTACTATTAAAACGCATTCCTTTTAGATCTATAAGAAAATGAACCAATGAATTCCAAACGATCTATCTAACTTCTTTCATTCCACTCGGTCCATTTTCTAGATAGTGAAATGTGTCTTTCTAAATTGCGTAAAGCGAATGTCTGTTTTTGCTAAATAGACAAAATGTTATATTAAGCTAGATAGATGGAATTACACGGTGTTTGTTTCTTAAACGTTGTTTTATTGCATTCAATCTGTCTAGTGAAATTGAACAATTTTCCACAGACATTAAATACAAGTTTGTCTTATCTTTAGTATGTCTGTTTTCTGATCCAGTTTTATTACCGCGGTTTGTAAAGTAAAATTGGATCTTGCTGAAATTTTCGGTAAGTTTAAAGAGACATCCCATAGAAATTTTTCTCAGTTTGTAAGTTTTTCTTTTATTTTTTATCTGAAAGAGCAAATTGTCTGATTAAAATTCTACAAATTTTGCCGTTCACGATGAATATTCGTATATGCATGTATTTTGGAATTGAATTATTTGTGGCCAACCACAGTTCACGTGTAAATAGAATTTGTCATTTCCGTTTCAACTTTAAAAGCATTTCTTTTGTATATCAGCAACAATTAAAAAAACTGATAACATCTAAACCCATTAAGATAACCAACCTTGACATCAAAACATACTTTTTAAGAATGAAATTGGATGTCTCTTTAACCCTTTCCCAAGTAAGACCTAGTTTTGACGTCCCTGATAGAAAAGGCTTGGGAAAACATTGAATCAAAGCAGTTTCTCCTTTTGTCTCAATATCATCTATGTCCTATTTTACACAAATTATATCTTTAATTACTTCCATTTTGTCATTTGTGGCAGTTTATGAAGTGAGTCACCCTAAAATTTTGCCGTTTGGGAAAGGGTTAAAGTGGCGATAAGGATAAATCTCTGTACATTTTGTACATACCGAGGGTACCACATTGATTGGGGCGGACTCTTCATGCGTTTTGTCCCTCATCCGAGAGGTCCCGGGTTCGATACACGGCCGCGGCTAATACCGTTTCTGACAAAATTGTCAACCACCAATGGGTTTGAAATCGTTAACCTAAGTGGGCGAGCAGCTGGAGGCTCGGTAAGGGTGTTGTTGTAGTACTGGTTTGAGAAACAACAGGAATCCATGAGTAGGTGCTCCAGCCGCCGCGATATGACCCTGGTAGTTGAAAACGGCATAAAACCCCAATAAACTCATTCATGCGTTTTGTGACCTTCGGAATATTGTCCTCAATGCTTTTGAATACAGATACAAATTCATGACGCATTGCTTTAAATCATCTTAGTTATGATTATTTTCAGAATGATATGTAGCTTTTTTTCCGGAAAGTTTGGTCGGAATATCAAGAAGAGCTCTATTAAGGTAGGCCACCCATAATGTGATTCGCATGACGTCGTAAACATTTGGCGGTGGAACATAGGTTCGTATACGTAACGAATCTTTACAACGTCGCACGAAAAATTCCGACGTAGCGTGAATCTCATTAGATGTAGAGTACCTGAACGAGTCTTTGTAATATGAAAAGGTTTTTTTTTTTTGAGACTACATGATATTAGTATTCAATATATTCTGACGTCATCATAGACCGTTATAGATCATAATTTGGTGCCAATAATCGAACGTTGTTTTTTTGACTACGCAATACTTTAAACGTTGAGAAACATTGCGGGAAAAGGATAAGTTGTCTCTTTTCAGATCCAGAATCGAGAATATTTGATGAAAAAGCATAGCGTTAACGGCACGTAAATTGTATGACTTATACACGTTTTCTCCCGTTAAACGTCCAGATTTAGGTTGTAAATATATGTCTAAAACGACTTGGAAACACAGATTTAATGCATTAAGGTAATCCACTCCTAATGAGATTTAAGCGACGTCGGAAATGTTCGTGCGATATCGGTAACATCTGTTACGTTTCCGAATCTATTCGGGCGACGTCGGAAACATTCGGCGGTGGAACGTTCCACCGCCGAATGTTTTCGACGTCTCGCGATTAATTCCGACGTCACGTGAATCTCATTAGTGTGGTCTGTCTTATTTTGCATGGCGACACTCGAGTTTTATGCGATATCCAACCATGTCATTTTAAATGCATTGAGCCCATCAAAAAGATATAATTTTATGTAACATATTCAAATTGACTATCAAAAACATATAAACTCACAGGGGTATAGTGTTTTCTGCGATTACATAAGATTAATTGTTTAATGGGTTTTGTGCAACTTGATCGTTCATTTGATATTCATTCTACAAAGTCTGACATGGAACGTTTCATGTAACGGGCATCATTTAATCTCAAAGAGGCCGTGAAGCTTGGAGTCTATAGACCCAGACTTATTTATATCATTTCATTTGGCAAACATACTTCCAAGTAGAATAGTTTTTAAACCCAATGAAACAAACTAGACATTGCACATTGAAAATTGCTTATTATTGTTTTTTTTAACGTCCACACTTTCTATCAAGTTTAATACAAAATCCATTTTATTGGCTTTGATTTAGCATCTGCAACTCAACGCGATTTGAATGACTAAGAATTTATATAGTTTTGGAAATTGTGTACTCCTAAATCGTAAAAAAAACGAAAAATGTAACATTAAACGTGTATCAGTCACTTACGAGAAGTATAACATAGTTTGTATTGAGGTAGAATACCCATAATGTCGCCATTTTGGAGATTTATAACTCATCGGCTATTTTCCGAGCGTCGTCGTTATGTATCCGAACCTATTCGGGCGCAGTCGTAATCATTCGGCGGTGGAGAGATCCACCGCAGAATGTTTTCGATCCGGCCGAGTAATGGCGACGTCATGCGAATCTCATTAGGGATGGACTACCTTAACAAATTAAAAATGGTCTGATGCAAAAGTCAATTTTGATAATTTTACATTATGATTTTCAAATAATTGAAAGTTATAATTATTACTACGTTTTTGAAGGTTTATTACGGTTGTGATACTTGTGTTTTCGGGTTGTATAAATACATAAAAATAGGGTCTGTTTATTATGATGGTTCTGTACAAAAATATAAAACTTAATAGATTATTGTTTTTTCAAGTACTAGTATAATCAGGGCTTACCCTTGTCCACAATAGGAACCTGTAATGAGTCCCTAATAGACAAAACTTTATATCATTGAGGCAAAGGACGAAAATGTTAATCATCAGATTTTCTTCTTTTTCCTAAATATTTTCTGTGTTAATATGTACATAAATCATTTGCTTATCAACATCCATTTTAAAGTCTGTAACAGTTTTCAAATTGAAACTGTCCCAGTTATTCCGTTTCAGAAAGGGCTAAATATCTCTAATTTGTAATGGATTGCGTCTGGTATTCTCTTGTAGAAATTCTCAGCTAGCTCGCCAGTTTTTGTTTCTAAAATGTTAAATAATTTACGGCTGAAACGCAAGTTAATGATAAGCGCTCGGGTAAAGAGGCCAATTAGAAATTTTCCGTTTTTATTCTCCCTTATATCATTTACAAATAAAGCTTTTCGGTTATTGATTCTAACGTAGAATACCCGTAATGTTGCAATTTTGAGATTCATAAAACATCGGATTTTTTCGAGCGTCGCCGTTACGTATCCGTAATTATTCGGGCACGGTCGTAAACATTCAGCGGTCGAAAGTTCCTACGCCGAATGTTTTCGACGTCGTCCGAAAGATTCCGACGGCGCACGAATCTCATTATGGGTGGACTATCTTAAGTTCTATTTCTACTAATTTCCCTTTACATGTAGGGATTTAAGGATTGATAGGTGTAAGTTTATATATCAACAAAAATCAGCAAAAATTCACTGTGATGACAAGATCTAGTCATTTTTACACTAGTACACTTTCTTTTTCTTTTGGGGGGGGGGGGGGGGGGGGGG
Organism: Fragum sueziense; assembly: GCA_963680895.1. Taxonomy (NCBI): domain Eukaryota; kingdom Metazoa; phylum Mollusca; class Bivalvia; order Cardiida; family Cardiidae; genus Fragum; species Fragum sueziense. The sequence goes on along the minus strand of OY804594.1, from coordinate 65,436,080 downwards.
GGCTTTTGGACTTGATTCCAAAAGGCCGGCGTTTGAAGACATAACAACAGCAGGAGGTTAGAAGTCATGTTGTCACCCATCAACTTTAGCTGATTTTACTAACTTGTTCCCAAACATAAATGTGTGTGTTATATGGCATCGCACATGCGGAGGGAAAGGGATGCTCTTCTTATTATAAGCAGCTTCTTCTTTTTGGTGTTACCAAATGATTTTACTCTCTAGACGTCAAATTCAAGACAAAGGCTTGACTCATTAACACAAAATTTTTGATGTCCCACAAGAGGAAGGCTATGGAAAACAATGTCAAAAACGTGGCAAGTGTTTTCTGCAAAAAGATTTTAAACTTCGCTCCCTTGAAATTGTCGTCTGCAACATCTTTCAATTTAGATTAATTTGTCTAAAAATTGCAATCTGGTAATTGTCGTTTTCAACCAAAACCTCGTAACTGCAGCTTAAAGCAAGCTGTAGTTACCCGGTTTTCGTTGAAAAGCATCGTAATAGGATAAGGATAAATACTTTGGTAATGCAAAATATATTTCCACTTACCGCCCAAATCTGCCACCGCCAAATTACACAGAAGTATATTAGTTACACTCCGAATCTGTCTCCTAGTAACAATTATAATCGTCAACATTCCATTTCCAAAAACTCCCAATAAAAACACCGGTATGTATAAAATTGTCAGAACGATATGTTCAGTTTTTGGCACTCCATCCGATCGAAAGTGATTTTCAATGATCGATCTGTAAAGAGTATCGTTTAAAAATGCAGAAAACGCAGTCGAGTTAAAAGTTGTTTCGTTAAACTCGTATAAATAATCGTCAATTTGCTCCAATAGATCCATTGTTGGTCTCGGCGAATTCAGAGAGTTTTGACTAAATGGCTGATGTTGTTCATTGTGGAACTGGTGAAAATTTCGACGATATAATTTTCTTTCCGTTCAAAAGCATCCATGTTAGGTTTCATTCACTCAGACAATATTGTCTATATGCCCACTGCTCTTCTTTTCAAATCTAAATGACGTTTTTTTCCTACCACAAAAATAATATTTTAAAACAATATAGCCGTTTTATGTTTAGCTAAATTAGAGACTAATATCTCCACAACAGCTTTGGTTATATCGTCTCTTTTCAAGAAAACCATCATAACTGCAGCTTTTAACAAGCTGCAGGTATGAGGTTTTTCTTGAAAAGCATCGATATGCAAAATTATCGCACAATCCATCTTTTATTGCAAAAATATATCATTTATATGTCTAGTTTATCCAGATATTATTGTCTTTATGATCAGTTTTGTTTATTGTGAAATTGTTGTATATCTGATATAACATAAACAGTTAAGCCAATCTCGTGTGTCGATATAAAAGAGACTGGAGTCTCTATTACCAAACAAGGTAAATTGTGAAATTACCCCTTTTCCACACAAAATCTGAGTTTGACGTGTGTTCTAGAAAAATTGATAGAAAGGCATTGAGGCAAAAGAAGAAAATGCTGGTGACCAGCATTTTCTTCTTTTGTCTCAATATTTTCTATGGTATATTCTTTACACATCCTATAGCCGGATCTTTATCATTGCTCATCTTAATGTCTGTATTTCTTCCAAATTTGCACAGACAAAGAATTTTGTCGTTTAGGAAAAGGTCGACTCACGCTCTGTCTGCGAATACAAAATACGTTGTGCGAATGGAACAATTGGAAAATAAATAAATACGTCAATGCGGATCTATGTAGGGCGGTATATCAAAGGAAGTTCATTAGCAATTCTCACTTTTGCCCATTAATCCATTTCTACTAATATCGGGTGATTTGCATTGCGTTAGAAAGCATTACCTAATAAAAGTATATAATCAAATCCTTTCCGAAATGTTCCCTTATTGCACAAACGATATGGACATGGTAATAGAACATCAGCACATACTGACCATTTTATTTCAGCTTTCTAGGACTACTAGTACTTTCTTTATTGCTGAATCGTATTTTCGTAAACACTTATTTTGCCACCAGTGGCACAGTCTTTGAATTCGGACTATCATTTGTGTCTCCTTTTAGAGTAAGTTATTGAAGAGTACATTTTGAATGGCTTTTCTTTTTTTTTTCTTTTTTTTTTTTTTTTTTTTTTCGTACGAAAGTGTCGATTCAGGACGGATTGTGCAATCTGGAGATGAAACCCGTCACGCATGAGCTATTTTTCATTCTGTGACATAAACTATCCCTTCCATTACTACTAACCATTTCTAAAGCTACAAACAAACGTAAACTTTTGAAAGCTGTTAGGGCTGCAAATGAGATATCAATTCAGAATTTAAAATGAACTGATTGTTTTATAATCGTAGAAGATATTGAGTGAAAGAAACAAAAGCTTGTAATTCGTATTGTCTTAATTCTCTGCAATGACCCCCTTACATTTGCTGTTTGTGTCGTAAATCAGTTTTTGTTTGGGAAAGGATTAAGTCAGAAAATGCAACTGTTCCCCTAAATGATAAAGTTTATTTATATAATATATTCATAAGACAGAAATAAAGCAGTTATAAAAAATATTGTTTTCACTTTTTAAAACACGTTGCTTAACGCCAAAACGTCGAATTATTTTTATGATTCGGCTTTAAAAATTCTTGACGACATGCTAAAAGATACGAAATGGTTATATAGTGCATGGGTTATTAGTTTAATTGTTTTTACTTTTCAAATCGACTAATACATGAATTCGTTTGTAAAATGAATATGATATTTTTTTCAAAACGTGAATATTTCTCGCCTTTTACATATTTCAAAGCTTTAACCGACAAGCAATAGGAAACGTCGGCCTTAAATTCTCACCCACATTTTTATTGTTACTAACCCTTTCCCAAACAAGACCTGGTTTTGACGTCCCTAATAGATGAGGCTTGGGAAAACATTTAGGCAAAAGAAAAAAGAGCTGATAATCGGCACTTTCTTCTTTTGCCTCAATATTTTTTGAGCTACACAGTACACAAATCTAACCTTGTTTAACATGCATTTTGTCGTCTGAAGTAGTTTTGAATGGAACTTCCTGAAAATTCTGTCGTTTGGGAACGGGTTTAAAACAGTGTTATATTTAGTTTTCAAAGAGTGTTTTTAGAGTCACTTGGCAGTATTAATTTTTTCCCAAACATAGCTTGCTTTTGACGTCCATAAGAAAATGGCTTTGAAAACATCGACAGCAAACAAATTACGGATTCTCAGCAGTAGTTCCATAAACTTGTCTTACTATTTCCTTAGCTACATACGTACACATTCCGATCTATGGCATCAGTGTGTTTTGTCACATGCAACTCCTTTCAACACTGATTACTCTAGAATTGCTCTAATAGGGACAGGGTTAATCCAACTAAACTTAGGTGTTGCCAATGACAATTTCAACAGACAACCTCATGAAATTTTATAATGTTTTGGCCTATCTGTTCCATTGTGGAAAATGGTGATTTTTGTAACAGTTATTTCTTCATTTTCCACGATGTTTTTCAAAGTCTTTATCTTGTGGAACGTCAAAATGCGTCACCATGCGAGAATGGGTTGAGCTATTCAACATTGGCAGGTCTTAAACTTGTGCCAGACACTTTTGACGAGCAAAACATTTTTCGTTGAGTAAGTGCAAAATACTCTTAGTGAATATGCTTTCCTTATGTACTTACGCCAGTTTGGTATAAATTTCTTGTCTTGTTATGCAATGTTTCAGTTGGAATAAAAAAGATCTTGAAAATTAGCACCTAACAGGTGGTTTGTTATTTCTTCTCTGAAGCAATTCTAGACAAATGAGTAACACAAGCTTAACCCTTTCCCAAAAATATCGAATTCACTAGGAGTAAAGGCTTGGAAAACATTGAAGCAATAGAAGAAAATGCTGATAATCAGCATTTTCTCCTTTTGTCTCACCATTTTCTGTGCTGCTTAGAACACATATTTTATCTTAATCAACTTCCATTGTGTTGTCCGTTTTAGACTTTAAAATTGTTATCTTGGAAAAGGTTAAATACCCGGTAATCTAGTATGAACATTTGACTAGCAAAAAGCATCACGCCCGTTGGTTTATCAAAGAATTTCACAATAAATTATTGTAGATAAGCTGTAAGAATCCCATTCATAACGTTACTGTGCCCCAGAAAACTACCAGCAATGTTAAACCTTTCTAAAACGTCAAGAAGGCCTACTCGGAGTGTTGAAATTTTCACAAAATGGGTGTTGGTAAATATGTGTACAAAATTGCACAGAAAATATTGAGGCGAAAAAAGAAAATGCTGAAGCTCTATTTACTGAATGTTTTTACAAACTCTTATAATTAGGGACTTCAAAACCAGGTCTTGTTTGGGAAAGGCTTAACGATTTCCCGAAACAACGCCTGCTTTTGACATAACGAAAAAAAATGACGAAAAATAAGTAAACGCTAATACGTAGCATTTTCGCTTTTTTATTCAATATTTTCTGTGCTATATTGTACAGAGATCTTATCTTTATCAACATTCGTTCCTTCGCGTGCATCAGAATCAAAATTGGAAAGTTCAAGGTTGGTTGAAAAAGCAGTTCCATTTCCCTTATGGTTAAAGTGACAATTCAGATTTTTTTGTCATATTTTACTTTTATTTTTATCTGAAAGAGCATATTTTTTTATGAAAACTCTTGCGCCGTTTACGAGAAATATATATTTCTGTGTTAAAATTAAACAAATTGTTGTGGACAACAGTTCGAATTTATATGGAATTTATCGATTCTGTCTCATTTTTAAATGCGTTTTTCTCGCCTATCAGCAACAACTTCAAAAAACCAATAGCATTTATACTCATTAGAATAACTAATCTTGGCATCAAGACATACTTTGAAATATTGAAATGGGAATGAAATGTCCCTTTAATAGAGATTATTGCATATTTTTCAGTGGAACTACATCGTCGTATTTCTTCAGAACTTCATAATTTCAGCATTTCAGTATCTGCAGTTTCGATGTTTTCGAAGAAAGGCGACGATATATTTCTTCGCGGCAATATAGGACAATATTCAAAATCATGAAGCGCCCACCACCATCTCCACCCACACATTCAAACCTTATCATAGATTGGGATATTTTCCCGGTGAAATATCTTATTATTCCTTTTTTAAAAAAATCAAGTCATCTTATGTTTTTGAGTCATAGTTTTTGAACCTATTTGTTCAGTGGCTTTTCTTGCACAGTGACCAACCAACAGTCGTTAAATAGCCTCTTAAACTGTGTCAAGTGAAAAGAAAAACACATGAAAGATCTGCCGTAGTGAATTAATGAACCAACTGTCTCTTTAGTAAGTTATTAACGTCACAGATTGTTATCTTTATTCTCATACAGTTCAATAATGTTTATTTTGGATTAATGAACAGTTTATTGCCTGTTAAAGAGCTTTCATTACTCACGTATTTTCGAAAAAAACACCTAATAGGATATCCAAATAGGCAAGCTTATGACATATAAATAATTGTGTCTGCCTTTCATTTTTTTATAGAGGAATACACATTTAAAAAGGCCTTTATTTGTGTCAAAGAAACAGCAAAGAAGACAAATGAGCTTGCGTCAAGAATTGGTTCGTACTTTCATTCAAGATAACCATGAAATAGCAATACGGCTTCTGGTTTCTTTTTTATACCCATTCCCAAACAACATATTTTAAGTGTGGTCAAATTTTGAAAGAAACATGTAAAAAGTGGAGTTTGAGGAACATATGATTTAAATACAAACTATCAAAAAAGGATAAAATGCTGATTATCAGCATTGTATTTATGTGTATCAACGCACCAGGTCTTGTTTAGGAAAAGGTTTTAAAGCCGATTAGGCCTACTACCATGTCTGGTAATAAATTCTAATTAGTCTACTCGCATTAATACATACAACCTACTTATCCAGTACAATAACACGTAAGAAAATCCACTGATCACATATCAAATATTTAGCAGTATTTCCAATAATCCCCACAACTGAGTGTGGGAGAGTGTTGTGAATGGGAGACAAGCTAGAGCACCGATATTAGTTCGGCTTATTTATCCTTTCCAAAATAAAACAAGGGGTCGTATTCACCAACGATTCTAAATTGATTGTCTAAATCAAAATTACAGAACAAGCCATCTGATTGGACGAGACGTATGTCTCGGCCAATCGGATGGGTTGCTGTATAATTTCAAATTTAGAATTATACTGGTTGGTGAATACCACCCCTGGTCAAGTCTTCTTTGGGAATGATTAGTACAGACAAGCTTCTTATCCTGTACAATAATAACACATTTAAGATTCTCACTGATCACATGTCAAACATTTAGCAATTATTTCCAATATAGATTCCTACTAGGTCTACATCTAGCGTAGGACAGTGTTGTGAATGGACAGTTATTCACTTGAGCAACGATATTGGTTCAACCTTTAAACGATTTCCTAACCAAATAATACCTGATTTTGATGTTTATACAAGAGATTGTTTGGGAAAACATTGAGAGAAAAGATGCAATTGCTGACCATCAGCAATTTCACCTATCCCTCAACATTTCCCTTGCTATAAGGTTTACGTCTTTCGCTTTTGGTATCATTATATTCGCTGATATGTTGCCAACATCTTCCAGTTTGGAGCAGTGTGAAATCACCCCGTGTCAGAAAAGTTAACTCCCTTCGATAAATTAGAATAGGAAAATTCCCTACATGACGATATATTCTGCACATGCAATACACAAAATTAAACTTAGACCATAGTTAAGAGAATCACTCATTATTTATCCAATATCTATCACTGTTTCCAATACTACAGTGCCCCTATAGACTTGCACTCCGATATACATGTATAGTCTAAATTTATGAATGAAGACGAATGGTTATTTTTTTGTAGAGCAGTATCAACCTTTCGTTTACCAGTCTATAGTACAATCACGATTTGATGAAACATATTTACAAATAACCTACCTAAACAAGGGAAATGCGTTCGTAATTTCCAACACAATTTTGCATGTGTTGGTTCGATTTCCGCAGATGTGAGACACCTGCAAGATTCTAACAATCACATGCAATGTTATATTCGATATTACATCAAATTATTCTGCCAAAAATCATTGTAATCTGATCAGAATCTTACAGCTTCTGAATAACCTTTGGTAATGGTAAGAACTAAGAAGGCAATAATAAGTTTACATCGAACTATGTTTCAATTATGGCTCAATTATTGAAGGCAATATGAAATTGACCGGACTGCACATTTGCACAAACGGATCCTGTTTTATATTAGATGCAAATCAAATGCCAAAAGGGTCTTCTTTTTTCCAGATTCTGGGTACATTATGAATAAATTTTAATGCATTGACATGTAAGCACGTTTATCAATTTTAACAATTTGCTCCATATTTAGGGCGCAGTTTCCTAACCGGAACAATTTTACATATTGTTTAAAGTTATCATTTCCTACATGTTCATGTACATGTTTATAGTTCAACGCAAACCGATTCGAACCCTATTAACCCTTGCCCAAACGGCAAATGTTTAGTGTTGTCCAAATTTAAAGCACATACAGACAACATCTCAAAGTTGGTGTAACTATATAAAAAATGGACTTTCTGGGTAGAAAACATTGTGGGAAATGAAGTAATTGTCACAATGTTTCCCCTACACTTTCCACGAAGGGCGTTTATTAGTAATGTGCAGGAATGAGAACTGCACCTAGATTTGAATTTTACTAGAATTTACGAATGGTAATTATCAACACAAGTACAAAAAAGTTAAAGAAAAATCGCGTGCTTTAAATGATATATTGTTCCCCAGGATCACTTTAAAACGACATTTTAATGTGAGTGACGTAATAACAGTTTTTAACCCTTCTCCAAACAAGTCATAGACTTGACGCCATTAAGAGAAATACTATGTCAAATCATTGAGACAAAATAAGAAAATGCTGATAACAAACATTTTCTCATTTTACCTCAATATTTTTCTTGCTATTTAAAACATACATACGGCCTTTATCAGCCGTTTTGTCGGCCACAGAAGCTTTAAAATTGGAACAGTTAAAACATGTTTGGGAAAGGGTTACTAATGCACAAAGGCACTCCATCTAAACCAATTTCGAATCAAGTGTTACCTTTACAATTTAGTACGATAAAGAAAATCAGTACAAACGTTTTTAAAATTCCTTCCCAAACAAGGCTTGACTTTGGCGCCTCTACAAAATTTGACTTGGAAACACATTGATAATTATTGATTTCTCAGTTTGTCTCAATATTTTCTTATTCATATCATATATTATTATTTAAACAACATATCAACATTCATGTTGTGGTATGCAGAAGCTTTCAAAATGGAACCATCGAAATAAATGTCGTTTGAGAAAAGTTTTACCCAATTCCAATCAAAGGTTACTTACAATTTAGCGTGATGAGAAACAAGTACAAAATGTTAAGAATCATATCGCGTGGATACTGGTTGTCTAATGGGGGGGTTTACACGGTGTGCTTTTTCACATGTGTTTTTTCACATGTGCTAAAACATACCGTGTAAACCCCAGATAAACCCCAGATAATGGGCCTTATGCTAGCATATGTGAAAAAGCATACGGTTTAGAGCATGTCCTATTTCATATGAAAAAGCACATGGAAATTGACCAATCAGATCTCTGATTCCGGAGATATGACCGGGTAAAATAAATAAATCCTGCTCGGCCCCTTATTAATCACTATGAACCTACTGATTCTCTACAGGTAACTGTTAACCCATTACAAGACAACAAAATTTTAGACTTATCTAAAATGAAAGAGGATGAATGAAATTATCATTTTTTTTTTTTGTCTTTTGATTTTGAAAACATTGTGGGAAAGGAAGAAATTGCTTGTCTAATGCATTTATCTTTTTAGGAGTCAAAAAGAGTCAATGTGTGAAAATGGGTTAACAAGAATATTTTTATCGTATTATATTTTTCGGGTTTTTTTAGTTAACCGATTCCCAAACGACAGAATTTTAAAATACTATTCTAATCTTAAAGTTATTGCATTGGACAAAACAGATCTTTATTGAGGTAGAATTTGTTTCAATATTGCATAGAAAACATTGAAGCAAAATGAGAAAATGTCATCATTTTCTTCTTTGGCCTTAAAGTTTTGCAAAACCTATTGAAAACCTATTGAATTAGGGATGTAAAAGCATGTCTTGATTGGGAAATGATAATCATCATTTTATACTAAAAGGAGACTCCAAATGTCATTAACTTTTTTATTTCAGTTTTATCAAAAATATAATAGAGAATTATGCAATAACGTTTGTCATGCTAAGCCAGTGAACTTAAACCCATTATTAGACAATGACTCGTTTTGACTCCCTACAAAATAATGGCTTTGGAAAACATTGCGGAAAATGAAGAAATTGTTTGTGGCAAGCAATGTTTTCATTTCCCACAATGGTTTTTTTCTTATTTTTTTTTCTTAAAGCTACAGCAAAATGGATAAAGCACAGGGGATATAATATTTCACAATCCTCCATCCTCGGAATGCAATGTACGACTGGCCAGTAAACAGTTTGACCTAGGTCACCAAAAGCACATGTGCTAAAACATACCGTGTGAACGCAAAAAAAACATGTGTGCTAAAAACATATGTGAAAAAGCACATGTGCTAAAACACATCGTGTAAACCGCCCTTAAGAACCACGTGTGCCTAATTAAGAGAATGAAATAGTCTTATTTTATGTTGTTAGGTCAATGTTGACCACTTTCCAATCAATCAATGGTTACGTCTACAGATAAACGTGATGAGAGACAAGTACAAAAATGTTAAGAAGCACATCTCGTGTCTTGTTATCTAGAAGTTTTAGATAGAGGCTGTAGTAGAATCGTCGTGTAAAATCCGCTAAACAGACTCGACTTGATTCGAGTGTTCGCTATCGGTTTATTGGAGACGGGGGCGTGGCTATGTATAGACGTCACATAAACTAGCCGGCAGCCTCGTTAAGGCGAAATTATGAAATAAACAGCAATTTCATTGGTCAAAAAAGTATGTCGAACACAAAAATCATTTTGAAAATGTGATTCCCGTGATTCAGGGTTACCTTTCTTACAAAAACTTTAGACTAACCCAATTTGAAATAAATGAGTTACGTATACGTGGAACATACGATAGTAAATATTGAAAGGGAAAGATGAATAATGCAGCTTCACCATTGTCTTCTTTGTCTCAGTTCGTTCAAGGACTAATTTCTGTCAGTGACGTAAAATCGTGGGCTAATTCCATCAAAACATTTAAGACGTATGTTTGACTTACCGATGTCGTATAAATCAACAATACTTGCATTTATACCCATGTCTTGAGATAGGCTGACGATACGCGATTCTTGTCCTAAACATGTCGTTAGAAATTGGTAAGACAAAAAGTACTTCTTACATGTTGCATTAGGCTTGGGGTAGTCGCATAAAAATTAATGTTCGGATTACAAAAATAATGTAGCAATTTCTTTCCTATCCTTCTACCATGAAAAAATATTTCTAAACAATTATGCAATCAATTCTTTGATTCACCTGTCAACTTGGGACCAGATCCACGATGGGGAATCACGTGACATACGATGAATTCCAAAAATTATGTTAACATAATTATGGCTGATAAAACCCTTTCCTAAACGACAAAATTTCAGGGTGCTCCGAATTCAAAGGGGTTGCAGACGACAAAATGGATGGTATTAACGTTTAATATAGCACAGAGAATATTGAGGCAAAAGGAGAAACTGCTGGTTATCAGCAGTTTCTTCTTTCGTTTAAATGTTTCCCAAGCTTTTTTTATTAGGGACGTCAAAACCAGGTCTTGTTTTGGAAAGGGTTAAAGCAGATGAGGTGGTAAAGCGCACGGAATTCGCTGAAGGAAAGGAAAATTCAAGGAATCATCTGATAAAAGTTATTGACGACCAACCTAAATTTTTGCCGTCAATAGCTTTTTTGTCACCTGATTTGTTCAGCTTCTTTGCTTCAATCTGAATTCAAATTAGTCAAGCAATAATCGAATTTTTGACGTTCTTCTGTGATTAATGTGCCACGTGATTCCCCGCAGCAAGATGTTTCTTTGCGAACTCAAAGCAACAGATACATATTAGAAGCAGTTTCTTTCTATATTTGTTATTTCAAATGCAGACCCTATATTTACAGTACGCATTTGTACCCATTTGAATCGTCACCACTGGTGGTGAACTCGGCCAAAGCGAGGGACGTTTTTCGATACTACAAGGTACAGATATTTTGCGTTTAAATGTGAGTTTAAAGATCTGATTGGATTGTTTTACTAATAACAATGAATTTGTTCTAAAAATTGACCGGTATGTATTTACAAACCATCTGTGTTGTTATAAAATCTCGTTACTACGGCTTTCCCGAAGCCGTAGTTACGATATTTTATAACAACACCGACGGAATACTATGATCGCGAAAAAACGTCCTACGCTTTGGCCGAGTTCACCACCAGTGCTCATGAGTACCCACAACTTTGTGTTTGAAGAAAAGATATTACATTTCAAAAACTAGTACTCCTTTTTATCCGTAGCTCTTAAACTGTATTTTTTTTTCCAATTCCCCACGTTCAATTATGCAATTCCGCAGACATAATGAACTTATAGAACTTACAGCATTTTTGTGATCTGCTCTCTGTAACTGTTTTAATCAATTACGTATTTACACGACTGCATCCTAATTTCTATAATTGGGAACGTATCGCTTTCCCATTAGTTCCCAGAGCGTGGAAAAGTGGATTTGTTGGTGTTTTTTGCAAAATCTCGTAACTCCAGCTTAATTAAAGCTGGAGTTACGAGGTTTTGAAGAAACACCGACGGGTTGTGGAATCTAATTTGTCTGACTGTCTACTGCATTTGCGTCATAGAAATCTAAACAAACCGATAAGGCAAAGTGCATTTGTACTAAATTATATGTAATGTAAATGACCGATTTGGAAATCACGTAACTTTTATCAAAATACAATAGTAACTTTATTTTGTGTAACGAGGTTTTAGAAGAAAGCAGCAAAAAATTCTTTGCTTTTATGCATTCTGAAAAAATTGCTGCTCCTAGTGGAACCAAAATTTGATTTTCAAAATGTTCGAACACGACCAATTAAAGTCTCGTGTTGTTAGTATATTCTTCTCTGTACGTCACAACAAACTATAGTCTCGAGATATCTATTCATTTTGTCAGCAGAAAAATATCTTAAGCAAATTGTTTTAACGAGTTTCAGACTTGTTAATTGGGTCAGAGAAATGTATTAGACAACAAAAATCTGATTATATGTTTTAAGGTCGTATAGATAATCCTTTCATTCGACCCATTTGACAGCTAATCTGCTTGAACACCTGTTAATGGTCTGTAACCAATTTCCTAACAGTACTTCCTTATACAAAATATCTGTAAAACTCGATTGTATTCGTTCGATTGCTCGGTGCCCAAATCAAAATCTATCATCAGATAACATTTATAGCAAGGTGTGCGTGTGTGTGTTTGGCTTGTGTTGTGCTGCAAATGTTTTGCAAGAAATTTGCTTAGTGTTATAACCTTACTTCGGCAATGCTTTATCAAGGCACCAAACAACGACACGATTTAATCCAAGTTGAAATATGATAAACGAGATTAATTTAATTCCCTCTTTTACTCTTTCCCAAACGGGATGAAAATTCACGCCAGTCGAAATTAAAAGGAGCCGCAGACGAAACATTAACAAATCCCCGAATCATATTTTGTAGAGACGCCATTACCACATTGTTTTGGGGGAAAGTGTTGTTTGAAAACTTGTAAACATACGGTACTCATTTCTTATGGCAAGTTACATACAAGTACGAGTATATCTATCATTAGTGTTCGTCATAGTTTTTGGACCAATGAAATTTCAGTATATTTGAAAATTTCGGTGCTATATTTCACTTAAACGCACTGCCGATCAGTTTATACATAGCCACGCCCCTGTTTCCTGTGCAGTTATGAAAATGATGTAATATTTTTGGGAAAATGATATAATTTTTGGGGAAATGATATAATTCTAGTAAGATCCGATTGATAGTAGCTCCGGTCAGAGGCGTGGTTTGAAGAGCGTATGTTTTCATTGGTTGATGAACACTAAGTCATATAGAGTCTGTATAGTAGATTCTACGCGACATAAACGTTCAAAGGCTGCGCCTTTTGAACGTTTATATCGCGTAGAATCTACTATACAGCCTGTATCTAGTACTTCTAAATCCATACAGGAAAGCCGGATGGTTGGCAACCGGAACAATGAAGGAAGCAATTGAAATTTGCTGTCACGTCACGTCGACTTTCGTGGTCTGATCAAGATCTTGATATTCCACTATTTTTCAAATCTTAGATGAATCAAATTGGCATTCTCATTCTACCTTAAACCTTTCTCAAACTTCTAAGGACAATGATAGGCCTTAAATTGAATAAGATTGGTGGAGCAACTTAGAAAATGGTGCAAATGACCAAGCACTAAATACAAGACAATGACGGGTAAATAATTATCACTTTTCATAACAATTCATGTAACTGTTCCCGAGGGGAGATCCATATATGTTGCAATTAATGCAAACAATAATTAGATAAATAATGACAACACTCATGGTTGCGAAACGTGTGTGGTGCGCTATTGACTCGTTACCAAATGGCATTATATTAGATCGGTCTATACTTAAAGGCGGTTTATACTCGCTGCAAGTTTATCTAACATGAACTGATCATTAAACTAGCTAGAGAACAAAGAGTATTTGCTGAAATGGTCAAAATGGCCAAGCACTAAATACAAGACAGGGATGGTAAAATAATTATCAACTATCAGGGAGATTTATGTTAGTTCTCTCGAGGGAAGATCCATATATGTCGCAATTAAGGTGGTGAATAATTAGATAAGTGACGGCAAAGTTCTTTGTCTTGTAACCTTATCAGTTTTTATTCGTTCTCGGAATCAACAGTAGAAGGCTCGGTCGTAGACACCGTTGGACGGATAAGCAAAACACAATAGCAAGTGAATATGTTGTGCCGATTTTAAGATTCTTGCCTAAATTCGAAATTGGGCATGCCCAATTTCGAAATTGGGTACGGAACTTTGCCCAATTTCGAAATTGGCCATCCATTTTCGAAATTATGATTCAGTAAGTTCCGTGTGTCATGCAGAACTATTTCTGTCGATCTTTTTCGACGATTTATTGATAATTGAATCATACAACGCCCGAAATGTTAATATTATTTACGGTTTACTGCGAAACTGTCATGCAGAAATATTTCTGTCGATTTATTTTCGTTTTTTTCCTCACCGATTTATTAGTAATGAATCGAACAACGACATAATGATTATTTTACGGTTTACTTTGATTTTTGATACTTCCTACGTACTCGTTGCTGCCGCGGATCGATCCAGGATGTCTGTGATGGGGTTCGAATTTACAAAAAGAGAGGTTCGTTTTCCCAAGTATTACACAATTTTGACCGAATTTCTGCATTGAAATGAAATAATCAGGCTGCGCAGACAGTGGCAGATCCAGAGGGGATGCGGGAGTCAAACGAACCTCCTCTGAGTCCTAATTATTTCAATTTCATGTAAAAATCCAGTCAGAATTTTGTAATAATAAGAGAACGAACCACCTATTTGTAATTTCGAACCCCCTTACAAAGTCTGGATTTGCCGCTGAGAGGGGTTTCCTTTGAACCTCGAAAACTCCCCTACCCATTGGATACGCCGCTGCATTGTAAACGTGTACACCAGAATGTAAAAACTTCATCTGCGGGTCCCAGTCGATATCAAAATCCAGTCTATTTTAAAACGAAAGTACAGTGCCATTCAAGGATAAACGAAACCTGTCTCATGGTGTATAGATATTCATCCACATGCGAGAAAGAAATACGGCAACATTTTATCTGAATTTTCCGATAGAATTAGGTCACAGGATAAAATTAATGATTTCATTATGACGTTGCGAGGTCGTACTGTAAGCGGAATCATGCATACTTATTAAAATGATTATAATAGTTCTGGCCAGCACGGTGGGAATGATCAGCTTGTTTGACTGGGTCGGTCGCTAGTTCTGGCCAGCACGGTGGGAAGGATCGGCTTGTTCGACTGGGTCGATTGCTAGTTCTGGCCAGCACGGTGGGAAGTATCGGCTTGTTCGGCTAGGTCAGTTGCTAGTTCTGGCCAGCACGGTGGGAAGTATCGGCTTGTTCGGATGGGTCGGTTGCTTGTTCTGGCCAGCACGGTGGAAAGGATCGGCTTGTTTGGCTGGGTCGGTCGCTTGTTCTGGCCAGCACGGTGAGAATGATCGGCTTCTTCGACTGGGTCGATTGCTAGTTCTGGCCAGCACGGCGGGAAGAATCGGTTTGTTCAGATGGGTCGGTTGCTAGTTCTGGCCAGCACGGTGGGAAGTATCGGCTTGTTCGGCTAGGTCAGTCGCTAGTTCTGGCCAGCATGGTGGGAAGGATCTGCTTGTACGGATGGGTCGGTCGCTTGTTCTGGCCAGCATGGTGGGAAGGATTTGCTTGTTCGGATGGGTCAGTCGATAGTTCTGGCCAGCACGGTGGGAAGAATCGGCTTGTTCGGCTAGGTCAGTCGCTAGTTCTGGCCAGCACGGTGGGAAGGATCGGCTTGTTTGACTGGGTCGATTGCTAGTTCTGGCCAGCATGGTGGGAAGTATCGGCTTGTTCGGCCAGGTTGGTCGCTAGTTCTGGCCAGCACGGTGGGAAGAATCGGCTTGTTCGGATGGGTCGGTTGCTAGTTCTGGCCAGCACGGTGGGAAGTATCGGCTTGTTCGGCTAGGTCAGTCGCTAGTTCTGGCCAGCATGGTGGGAAGGATATGCTTGTACGGATGGGTCGGTCGCTTGTTCTGGCCAGCATGGTGTGAAGGATTTGCTTGTTCGGATGGGTCAGTCAAATAGTTCTGGCCAGCACGGTGGGAAGAATCGGCTTGTTTGGCTAGGTCAGTTGCTAGTTCTGGCCAGCACGGTGGGAAGGATCGGCTTGTTCGATTGGGTCGATTGCTAGTTCTGGCCAGCACGGTGGGAAGTATCGGCTTGTTCGGCTAGGTTGGTTGCTAGTTCTGGTCAGCACGGTGGGAAGTATCGGCTTGTTCGGATGGGTCTGTTGCTAGTTCTGGCCAGCATGGTGGAAATGATTGGCTTGTTTGGCTGGGTCGGTCGCTTGTTCTGGCCAGCACGGTGAGAATGATCAGCTTGTTTGACTGGTTCGGTCGCTAGTTCTGGCCAGCACGGTGGGAAGGATGGGCTTCTTCGACTGGGTTGATTGCTAGTTCTGGCCAGCATGGTGGGAGGAATCGGCTTGTTCACCTGGGTCGGTTGCTAGTTCTGGCCAGCACGGTGGGAAGTATCGGCTTGTTCGGCTAGGTCTGTCGCTAGTTCTGGCCAGCACGGTGGGAAGGATCTGCTTGTTCGGATGGGTCGGTCGCTTGTTCTGGCCAGCACGGTGGGAAGGATTTGCTTGTTCGGATGGGTCAGTCGATAGTTCTGGCCAGCACGGTGGGAAGTATTGGCTTGTTCGGCTAGGTCAGTCGCTACTTCTCGCCAGCACGGTGGGAAGTATCAGCTTGTTCGGATGGGTCGGTCGCTTGTTCTGGCCAGCACGGTGGGAAGTTTCGGCTTGTTCGGATGGGTCGGTTGCTTGTTCTGGCCAGCATGGTGGGAAGTATCGGCTTGTTTGGCTAGGTCAGTCGCTTGTTCTGGCCAGCACGGTGGGAAGTATTGGCTTATTTGGATGGGTCGGTCGCTTGTATTGGCCAGCACGGTGGGAAGTATCGGCTTGTTCGGCTGAGTCAGTTGCTAGTTCTGGCCAGCACGTTGGGAAGGATTTGCTTGTTTTGATGGGTCAGTCGATAGTTCTTGCCAGCACGGTGGGAAGTATCGGCTTGTTCGGCTAGGTCAGTCGCTAGTTCTGGCCAGCACGGTGGGAAGTATCGGCTTGTTCTGATGGGTTGGTCGCTTGTTCTGGCCAGCACGGTGGGAAGTATCGGCTTGTTCGGCTAGGTCAGTCGCTAGTTCTGGCCAGCACGGTGGGAAGTATCAGCTTGTTTGGATGGGTCAGTCGCTTGTATTGGCCAGCAGGGTGAGAAGTATCGGCTTGTTCGGCTAGGTCAGTCGCTAGTTCTGGCCATCACGGTGGAAAGAATCTGCTTGTTCTGATGGGTCGGTCGCTTGTTCTGGCCAGCACGGTGGGAAGTATCGGCTTGTTCGGCTAGGTCAGTCGCTAGTTCTGGCCAGCACGGTGGGAAGTATCGGCTTGTTCGGATGGGTCGGTCACTTGTATTGGCCAGCACGGTGGGAAGTATCGGCCTGTTCAGCTAGGTCAGTCGCTAGTTCTTGCCAGCACGGTTGGAAGAATCTGCTTGTTCGGATGGGTCGATGGCTAGTTCTGGCCAACACGGTGGGAAGTATCGGCTTGTTCAGCTAGGTCAGTTGCTAGTTCTGGCCAGCATGGTGGGAAGGATCTGCTTGTTCGGATGGGTCGGTTGCTTGTTCTGGACAGCACGGTGGGAAGGATCTGCTTGTTCTGATGGGTCGGTTGCTTGTTCTGGCCAGCACGGTGGGAAGTATCGGCTTGTTCGGCTAGGTCAGTCGCTAGTTCTGGCCAGCAAGGTGGGAAGTATCGGCTTGTTCGGATGGGTCGGTCACTTGTATTGGCCAGCACGGTGGGAAGGATCTGCTTGTTCGGATGGGTCAGTTGCTTGTTCTGGCCAGCACGGTGGGAAGTATCGGCTTGTTTGGCTAGGTCAGTTGCTAGTTCTGGCCAGCACGGTGGGAAGGATCTGCTTTACGGATGGGTCGGTCGCTTGTTCTGGCCAGCACGGTGGGAAGTATCGGCTTGTTCGGCTAGGTCAGTCTCTAGTTCTGGCCAGCACGGTGGGAAGGATCTGCTTGTTTAAATGGGTCGGTCGCTTGTTCTGGCCAGCACGGTGGGAAGTATCGGCTTGTTCGGCTAGGTCAGTCGCTAGTTCTGGCAAGCACGGTGGGAAGGATCAGCTTGTTTGGATGGGTTGGTCGCTTGTTCTGGCCAGCACGGTGGGAAATATCGGCTTGTTTGGCTGAGTTGGTCACTAGTTCTGGCCAGCAGGGTCGGAAGGATAGGTTTGCTAGGCTTGTTTGGTCGCTTGTTCTGGCCAGCATGGTGGGAAGGATCGGCTTGTTCGGCTGGGTCGGTCACTAGTTCTGGCTAGCATAGTAGGGAGGATCGGCTTGTTCGGCTGTTTTGACAGTTTGGCCTCTACAGCTTATGCAGGGAAAAATGCAGGGAAAAATGCTGAATATGGTATTTTTCACAGAAAGGGATTCTCCTGTTTAAATGGTTTTACAATCAGCTCACTATTTTGAGTTAGTTATCTTCAAAGTCTAAACGAAATTAGAACATATCAAATTAATTAACATAAGTATGCAGGTTTATGGTAGATCACATATATTTAGCAGATGAAAAGCTTCATAATAAATCTTGTTTGCTTTAAAAGAACCATTTCTAAAATGTCGATATTTAAATTTAAGTAAGTGAAACCATTTTAATTTCGGTGGTTAGAAAGCCCAAAGCAATGGATCTAATTCAGGCTCCGAAAAAATATGGAACTGCAACTTTTTGAATAAATAAATGAAATCGAGTGTAGATATGATTTTTATGGCAATATTATCTATAAATTTGATGTCCTGCTGAACGTGTAAACGAATTGATAAAAGCAGAGACATATAATATAATGTTTATCTATGTCTCTGATAAAAGATAAGGTGCGAATTGCTTAGGGTACGAATCAACTTCCGCGCAAACAGAAGAAGAATGTTCCGTATGTTCTGTTCGGTACGGAACTTTAGCTGTTCCGTACCGAACTTTTATTGGACTAAAAACGGCTTAAAATGATTTTGTAAGTGCTAAATGTGATACCTCCCTAAAAACGGATATTTTGAAGATGAGTTCTGCACAGAAAATGGCCCGATATACCATAAACTAATTATAAATAAGCTATTTCGCCGAGTTTCGAAATTAGGCAAATGAGTTCTGCAGGGATTTGCCGAATTTCGAAAATAGGCAAAAACGAAAATCGGCACAATAAATATATTTGAGCCAGGATATTGAAAATGGGCCCTCAAGGCATTTGAGATTTTTTTTCTATATTCGAATGTGCCTAAGCACAGTCTTATCAGTTTTTAAGCTGCTTTCATTTTTTTAAAAACAGGCCACGAAAAAGCTAAAAGAGAACACAGGCTGATCAGGATCCATGGTGTTCTCAAATGTTATAAAGTACATGTGCCCTCACATTTTTTTATAATAAACTCACGGAAGTACACAATTTCGATGAGCTGTTAGTTTTCCAATTTCTGAAAATATGCCGGCATATCTTACATGTACTCCATGCGCCTTTATAGAACTTTCCTATATTCAACAATTATTAACCCATTACTGCACAATGACGCCTTTTGACTCCTTCAAAAGAAAAGGCTTTGGAAAACACTGTGAAAAATGAAGAAAGTGCTTGTGACAAGCAATTTCTTCATTTTCCACAATATTTTCTAACTTAAAATAGAAAGATTTTTCAAATTTCATGAACTTGAAATTGTCGTCTGCAACACCTTTCAAATTGGAACAGTCTAAAAATTTGTCGTCTGTTAATAGTTTAAATGTTCATTACCTTTAGCATGTCATTGGAAATCTTTGAAATTGTTACATTGTTCAAAATGAAAGATGATCAGCCAGTTCTGTGATTCTATATTTGTTCTCGTTAAAAAGTGTTCTGCCATGTACAGACAGGGAAAGCAACTATTGGAATGTTCCAAGAGGCGTGAAAACAAAATTATTTCCCTTGAAACGTTGGGGATATGGACAGCTTTACTCCAACACATAAATATTTTATTATGTTTCTTTAAATAATGACAAATACACGGGATCTTCTGTGAAAAGATATTTTTGTTAATAGAAATTATCCAAATAATTATCCAATTCATAATCTGTGATAAAACTAACAAGAAAAAGAAATAACAAAATATTAATTGGCAGATATATAGCTTAAACGTCTCATCGAAATTGTCTTTTTGAAACCTAATAAAGAAAAAGTTAAACAACAGATGGAATATAAGTCTAATGCACAAGTGGACCAAAAGGTCAAAGAAAAGGAAAGTAGTTTTATGGTAGAATTAGTTTTAACTTACAGACACAAATTAAATGCAAATGTATCGGCCTGTGCAATAAGATCAGCTGAGTATTCCCTTTCATTCTTATCACCAGGAAAAAGTAGTAGAAGAAGGAAAGTGGAGCCAAATCATGGTTTCTTTCGCCAAAAAACTGTTTTAATCTAAATGGCATGTACTTTAAAAACGTATGCACAATTGCCTTCTTGGGTAAAGTTATTTCATCGCATCATATGAATACTTTTTATTCAAAACCATTCACTTGAATATGCACCCGTCTCTTGTAAAGGGTTTTTCATATTGTCGTTTAAGCCAAAAATAATGTTGCATCCCAAGATATTTGGAAATGCAATTACCCAAAGTAGCCGATTGTCTTGAATACAATTGGAGAGACAAAACTTGATTAAGTCATACTTTTTCCAGACATTTTGCAAATGTCATCGTTATGGAATATCCAAACCCTTATCCACAATCTTTCGCACTTTTCTTTGAATTTTTAAACACCAATGGTTCGTTTCGTCCTTATGGAATGCATTTCTCATATTTCGCTTCTTTTCTTCAAAAACCTCGTATCTGCAGCTTAAAACAAGCTGCAGATACGAGGTTTTTACAGAAAAGAGACGATTTCTTAACTTTCTGTTCTCCATAAGTCTACTCACTCTAGTCTTACTGATAGTTGCACGCAGATTCTTGTAACCACAATATCCTGATGATTATCATTATACAGTTGTTCTTCTTCATTCTACCAGACAAAATATTTGCAAATATTGTTTCCCAAGAAAATGAAGACAATATAATGATATAAATTGTTTGAAGGAAAGACTGAAATTTCCTCTTCAAAGAACATTCATTCTGTCAACGGGCAATCATAATCGCTTTGAAACCACCTTTATTGGTATATCAACAACTAATATTGTTCGACCTACGGCGACATTTATTCATTGTTTTCCCACAATGACTGACAGCAATTGTTGTAATCATAAAATAAGATGGAAATTATTATATTGCTGCTTTTCTTCAAAAGCCTCACGACTGAAGCTTGAAACAAGCTGTAGTTACGAGGTGTTCAAAGAAAGACGACGATATGATTGTTCTGCTTCTTTAAAAAGGTCTCTATAAATGACCTGACGGAGCATCTCTAGCTGTAAGCTTCATAATTTATGCTGTGCCAGATCATTTATCGGGACCTATACCGAAAAACAATTACCCGAATTGCAAAAAAATCCCCACCCCCCAAACAAACAAACAAACTTACTTAACCCATTACCACACATTGACGTTTTTGACGCCTCTCGAGAAAATGCTTGGGAAACAATATGGAAATTGAAGAAATTGTCACAAGCAATTTCTTCATTGCCCACAATATTTTCTCCAAAGAAAGCCCAAGAAATTGGAAGTTTTATTCACTTGAAATTGTCATCTGCACCATCTTTCAATTTGGACCAGTTTAAAAAGTTTCCATCTTATAATGGGTTGTTAAACCAATGTCCGAGTATTACAAATGAGGGAGAATTTTCACCATAAACTGCAGACACGGGCTCTTCAACCTGTTTGACAGATTTCGCCTCAAGGACTAGAAGTATTATCAAATCCACGTTCTCATGGGCGTCCACTTCGGCTAAATTGTAAGGGTAGTGTATGTCCCTTCCACAAGTTCGTGTGACTGGATTATGAGAGCCAGCAATATGACACTACATGCCATCTGCATTTGAATCATCATGCACATTTAGGTATAAAGTACTCAGCTATTTAGACGGAACAAATACGCGAAGCTCAGGAATTTCTGATAGTCCCTCGAATTACTTCCAACCTGTGGTATCAATTCCTGATAGTTTCACTGTAGCAGCAGACAGTTTAAACATAAATAATGATGACTATCATTAGATTGGTGTTCTGCTTATTCCAACCAGACAACAACGTTAACGACTTGACACATTACCGGACGACAATATTTTAGGCTGGTCAATATTCAAAGATGTTGCAGACGACAATTTCAAGTGAATAGAATTTCAAATATTTGTGACCCGTCACGCTAAAAGGGGCCTTATAGGAAGTGTGAAAAATATGGACCCTAGTCAGTCTGTGCAGTCCGCGCAGCCTGACTAGGGCCGATATTTTTCACTTTTATGTACTTTTCTGAATCTGGAATGTTTTCCCTATTTAACTATATGTTCAGTTTTCACTTACAGTATCTTGTTTGCCTGTGCTGGGTCTGAAAAGTTTGTCAAACTTTTGATTCTTTCAGTTTGGATAAGGTCCCCTTTAGCGTGACGGGTCATATTTAGTCCTTCTGGGTAGGAAACATTATTGGACACGAAGAATTCGGGTGAAAGAGGTAACGTTCAATGTGCATTGGAAATATCTCACTGGTATAGCCTACCTACGAGTTGTTAAAACTAATGTTTTATTTGGTGATTGCTCGCCTTTAGCAGCAGACACTAGTTACCATAAAACAGATGACAATTATTAAATGGTCGTTCTGATTCTTTCCATAAGATGACACTGTTGATAATGTA
This sequence comes from Fragum sueziense, assembly GCA_963680895.1. Classification (NCBI taxonomy): domain Eukaryota; kingdom Metazoa; phylum Mollusca; class Bivalvia; order Cardiida; family Cardiidae; genus Fragum; species Fragum sueziense. The sequence continues at coordinate 65,413,445 of OY804594.1, read as the reverse complement.
TAACATTTTCTTACCAAATGGAAACAAAATCATAAATGTGGAAGAAAATGAGCGTTGGCTTTTTGAAATTAGCAGATTTTGTGTTTGCCCTATGAACAAGCGGTAGCTACGAGGTTTTTGAAGAAAAGTAGCGAAATGATAATTGAGCCAGGATCTCGAAAAACGCCCCTTAAGGGTTTGAGCCCAACATAGATCCAGGTCAGCCAGTGCATACGCACAGTCTGATCAGTATCCACGTCGTTCTTTAATAGCTTCTTCGTGACCTGAAGTTACTTAAAGAGAGCAACATGGATGCATATTGGACAATATTTGACAACAGAATGATCTTCGAACTCAATTTTTTAAAAAATGATATAAGGGACGTTTTTCCAGATCCTGACTCATTATTTTATAATACCAGTCCAACCTAAACAATGGTTATGCCTACATTGCCTGCGAGCTTCAGACGGTATGTCAAATGGCAGGATCCTAGAAAAATGGTATTTTTGATATTTGTGATCAACATGACCCCAGTTCAGCCTTGGCATACTCACAACCTGATCAGGATCCATATTGTTCTGTTATAAAACAAATCACCATTATCTGTAGGAACCCTAGATCAGACTTTGTGTACGGTCCACAGCGTTTCGAATTTAAAACGCCCCCTTTCCCAGATACTAGGTCAAATAGTTTTAGAAAGTGTAATGTCAGAGGCAAAAGAAAAAAGAGAGAAAATAGTAATGATTTACAGAATAAACCCTAGGTTTTAACGACCGGTACAGAATGAAAATTCATTAACTATTGATTAGACTTCTTCAGAGTAAAATGTACATCTCTTTTGCGTTTTTTTTTTCTCTGTAGAACGAGTTGTGTCTGATTTTAAGTTTCTTGCGTTATCTGTTTGAATCAACATTATAGACCTAATGAGAATTTGTTTTAACCCTTTTCCAAACAAGACCTGGTTTTGACACCCCTATTAGAAAAGGCTTTGGAAAACATTGAAACAAAAGAAGAAACTGCTGATAATCAGCAGTTTCTCCTTTTGTCTCAATATTTTCTATGCCATATTTTACACAAATTCTATCTTTAATAACACCGATTTTATCATTTGTGGCATTTTTGGTAGTGGATCACCCTAAAATGTTGCCGTTTGGGAAAGGGTTAACCAATTTCCACACAATGACACCTTCTGACGTTCCTCGAGAAAAAAAGCTTAGGAAAACATAATCGAAAATGAAGAAATTGCTTGTGTAAAGCAATGTCTTCACTTACCAAAATGCTTTCAAGTTTATACCCCAAAAAGACATAAATGAAATTAAAAAATCAAATTTCATTCACCTGAAACTGTCGTCTGCAACATCATTGAATTTAGAATTGTCAAAAGTTTTGCCATCTGGTAGTCCTTCTGATGTCAATCCCGAAAAAATCATTAGCGCTTTAGCAGGAAACAAGGGACGATATTACTTGCATATGACAGACATGGCGAAATACCAGAAATCTTTGTCAGACATTCGGTCTGACGGTACTGAAAAATCTGTCAGACCGAATAAAATTTTGTCAGACCTGACACTCATTCACTATCTTGACAGATCAAAAGGAGTGTCAGACAGTCGGACTGACAGTAGCAAAAAAATCATCAGACCAATGGAAATTTTATCAGATATGTCTGATTGTCTGACGGTTTTCGCCATGTCTGATATGACTTGTAGTACATAGATGTTAAGTCTATGAATGTTTCTAACTAGCAATGTTCTTAATCTATACCAAAACAAGACCTGGCTTTGAAGTTCCTGATAGAAAAGGCTTCGGAAAGTATAGAGATAAAAGAAGAAATGCTGATAACCAGCATTTCCTCCTTTTGTCTCAATTTTTTCTAACCCATATTGTACACAAATCCTTTATTTTTAAACACCATTATAACATCTGTAATCGCTATTAAATTGGACTGTCCTGAAATTCTTATGTTTGGGAAAGGGTTAACTTTGCATTCCGACAAATTTAGTTCCTATAGAACACGGTGCAAATCACGTGATACAATATTTTCAGAAAATCTTCAATAATTTTGTAATTGCTGGACCGATTTGAATTTGCTTTGAAGCAGAGAATGTGGACAGACGTCACGCATTAGATGGACGTGGTTGATTTTTGAAAAATCTACTGATAAAAAGTTATTGAAGATAAAATTTTGGTTTATCTTTAATAACTTTTTTATCAATTGATTATTCAAAAAACCAACACATCAGCTTATTTCTGGCATATTCCCACATTCTCTACTTCAAACGAATTGAAATTTGTCAAGTATTAAAAAAGATTTTGAAGATTATCGGAAATTCAGAGTCACGTGATTATACACCGTGTAGAAGTACTTTAAGGATTTGTTGAATAATGCGTAGTCTATGATAATTGTCTATAATCATTGACCCAGCTAAACGTTGATTACATTGCCCGTTAGCTACGAGGGACGGTCAGAAAGTAGTTGGACTTTTGCCTAGTTCTCTAAAACCATGTAACTTTTTAACAAAATCCTTTCTACACTGTTTAAACAAATTGTCCATCTGTGTCTATGCATTTTTGCCATGTTAGTAGGAGCTTTACTTTTCCCACTATCAACCATGACGTATACCCACTGTATTAGGTACTGTGTAACCACCGGTATCAAAGGCGCCCTGGTCTCAAATTTCTTCCAAGCAAGCATTTTCATCAGTTCTAGACACAAATAAAAGTCATATGGGGTAGGTTCTGGGCTTTAAGAAGAGTAAAACAACTTTTGTCATGGGTAATAGTTGATAATCTCCACTGTAGATGCGGTGGTATGGAAGCGTGCGTAGTCGTGAAGTAGTAAACAGTTTTCTTTGCTAATCTGGGACGCGTTTACTTCAGAATTAATTCTTTGTTTTTTTATGGGTTACTTCAGAATTGTACTTGGCAATGTCAGTTTTTACCATTCGACATGCAATGAGTAACTATCAATCCTCGTGAATCCCCAAAAGGAACAAAAATGACTACCAGCCGAAGGTAACAGCTTAATCTTTTCATGGGTGGGGAACCAGCTCGTTTTCATGGCTGCTTTGACTGAGTTTTTATCCCAAGTTCGGAATTATTAACCCACATTTAATCCTTAGTGATAATGTAGTTCAAAAGTTTAACTTCTTCGCGATTAAAATGACTAGAATGTTCTTTTGTTTTGGTTACCCTTGTTGTTCCTCTAACAAATTGCCTATGATACAGTAAACCCCTATCACATATAAGTGGGCAGAATATTGCATAAATACAACTATCTTTGAAAATAAACTGACCACGTTATTGGCAAATGGATGTAGATTCCGCCAATATATAATGTGTCTATACAGTTGCAAATGGAGAGACAGCAGCACGAAAAGTCCAACTACTTTCCGACCGTCCCTCGTACAGACTGACGGTACGCCAAATGAAATATGGAATTGTCTGACAAAAAACAGGCAAAACACAGCCGAAAAGAGGTTATAATAATGATTTACAAGTCAAGTTTACGATCATCGACCCTTGCAGGATAATAGTTCAATGAGCATTGACATAGCGGGGAATCACGTGACACAAAGTTCTGTCTTACACCCTTCTTTACATTTTCGATAGTATCCAATAATTTTGCTTAAATTATATTTAATTATCAATTTAAAAAGACTTTGAAGTAGAGAAGGAGGGGAAATGCTTTTAATTTGCTGAATGTAAATTATCTTTTAAACATCTATTGATGAAAAAGTTATTGACGACCAACCAATTTTGGTTGGTCGACATTGACGTTTTATCAGCTGGTTTTTAAGGATCTATGACATCCAGCTAATACCTGGCGTTTTCTAACCTTCTCGGCTTCAAACTGAAGTCATATTGGTAAAGTTTTAACAACAAATCTAACGATTTCTCTGATTTTTCTTGTGTCACGTGATTCCCCGCTGTGAAATGTACGAGTAGACCAATCAATCTCAACTATAGTACGTTTGTATTTTCGGTTATGCAAAAGTATTGTTACTAGATATATCGCTGCTTTTCCTACAGAACCTCGTATCTACAGTCTTAAACAGCTGTAGTTACTCGATATTTGGAGAAAACTGACGATATGAAATATTGCAAAACCTATAATCTAAACCGGAAACAGTTAGGAAACGTTGTCTGAAAGCTTTTGGTGAAAATTACTAGTCATGCAACCATTCCGGCTGTAATTCCCGCAGTACATTTTGTCTAATTACGATATTAGTAGAGATTTTATATCCTTTGCAAAACAACAAATAAATGGGGAATCAAAATATTGCAGAAAGCAAAATGAATGCTTCTAAGTTCACGGAATATGAATGTTTTAGCATACAGAGCATTTTTTGAACAGGGTTAAAATGCTAGATATTATATCAACTTAATTCCTTACAGCAGTCCTTACCTAGAAGATTATAAGGGAAAATAAAAGCTGTCGATGTGAGCTTCAGTTTTGCATCGAGGTGTTCGTTCCCGTCTCGTGTCTTTCACAGGCGGCAATCACGTGACTTTGTTATGATATGCGTTCATAACTTATGTAAACAAAAAATCTCGGTAAGTACACATTTTTCTAAAAATAATAACCAAAATACTTAACTTCTAGTATTGAGATACGAACCATTCGATGCCTCGTACTCTCCGGTTTATTTTGCTACCAAGATATCCCCTCAAATCCCTGTCAAAGCTGAGAACATTCGTGCAAAGTGCAAACATTTCTTAAGAAAATATATCACGGCATTCAAAAATACTTTGTACTAAAGTTCTCAGCTTTGACAGGAATTTGAGGGAACACCTTGGTATCAAAATAGACCGGAGAGTATGACGTATAGAATGGCACGTATCTCAATATTGAGTGTTAAGTATTTGATTTAAAATTTGAGAAAATGAGTACTAACCGAGTGTTTTTGTTTACATAAGTTAGGAAAGCATATCATTATAAAGTCACGTGTTTTTGTTTACAAGTGGTAGGAAAACATATCATAACAAAGGCACGTGATTAGCGCCTGTGTCTTTACATGTTGCACCTTGTGGAAATTAAAAGAAACCTTTTTGATCTACTTGTAAGCTTAAGCTGAACATCGTCGGGATTGTTTCTATCATAAGCCTTAGCATGTTACAGTAGTAAAAAGATCAGAAAATAAGTAATACTGGCTATTAGCCATTTTTGCACCCAAAGCTTTAAATATTTTGGTCGTCAAAGGCGGTCCTCGATTAGAAATGCATTGTGCCTCACGTTTCCAAGAAAATTGATAATTTTAAAATGGAATATCGCAGCAGCATATTTATTAGCACTATCAGACAATGGTATTTGTCAGTTAATGTAATCGTAGCGTCTGGTGACCTTAACGTTCTAAGTCTCTAATGTCGTCCCTTGACAGCCAGAAGTGGCTATCAGCAGTTAAAATTTAACTGCTGATAGCCACTTCTGGCTGTCAAGGGACGATGTATTCTTTACCCTGTCCAAAACCTCGAATTTTTATATTGCTCTGATCTGAAAACAACTGTTTACCACTTGGTGCGTAGTACAAAAGGAGGTGATATCACCGATACTAATAATGCGTTTTTTTCTTTTTATTTCGTATACCGTCGTTCATTTCCGTTGTCAGCGATGACGCCCGAGCTTGTAGGAGGTGGTGGGTATTAAATGATAGGTGGACTACCTTAAATGATGGGTGGACTACCTAAGTCCTTAAATGATGTGTGGAATGCCTTAAATGGTGGGTGGAATACCCTAAATACCAATTTCAATTGCGATTTGTTTGAAGCGATTCAAGGACGCCGATTATGCTAAACAGTGACAAAGTGACAAAGTGACAAATCGTCTCAGAAGAAACTTGATTACTTCTTTAAATATTTCATGAAGCTGTCCTAAATGAAACGTTACCCCATATTTTTGGTTAACAGGACATCGTTCCATTTACTAAAAAGTCAAAATCCGGTTGACAGTCCAGGGTTATTGTGCAAAGCCTGGTTTTCTTTTCGAAGAGTTTAATTATGAAAACAGACACTATTGTTCGAATGTATTCAATTTGGTCAGGCTTACAAACTTAAATGCATAATAATTATGTGATTCGGGATCTGGAAAAAAGCCTGTGTTGCATATGAGACCAGGATTGACTCAATCAGCCCTTACATGTGCACAGTCTTGTCAAGTTCAATATTCTCCGGTCTGTAAATTGCATTACATATAGACACTGTAAGTTTGAAGTATGGGTTCTTAAATATTAGAGTAGACCTACATTTAGACAAAAGCTTATCTGAAAAAAATGTTCGTCTTAAATGCTTTAGGAGCTCTTTCCCAAATCTGCACTAATATTAAAAATTTTATAATGGTCGACTGCGTGAAACTGTACAATCTCTTTCGCAGTTACCTCCCCTGAATTTGGATTGGGGAGATCTCTGCCGGCACAGCTTGAGTTACCAAGATTTCAGGTAATTGAATTTTTTTATTTTCATTTTTAATTAAAAAAGTAAACATGCTTTAAGTGATATTTTAAGAATATGAGGTGTCAGATATGAATCCAAAAAAAAAATAATTGGATTTAAAAAATGATTTCAGAAATATAAGTAAATTAACGCGATTGTTACGATATCACGTGGCATTCACCATGGTCACGTGATTTATATGCCTGCAGTGATAATGTAAGGCATTGTCGCTGTGTGGAGTTTGGAAACTGTACTGTAGACTGATTTTTAATTGGACGTCTTTCGGACGTCCAATTCTTATAACCACTTTTCGACAGGCGTAACGGGTTTTCATTACCAAAAAACCCTTCTCGGACTCAATTGCCAGTTGGTCAAAATTCAAAAAAGATTTTGTGACCATACAGGAAAACTGTCGTATCTTTTCTTGTTTTCTATGTGTTCTCTAACAAACACTATATTATTCATGGCCCGATTCAATTCATGCCACGTCTCTACCAACTTAACGATCTTTTTTCGATTTAACCATTTTCTTGTAGTGATTTGACTTTCGTGATATTGTGTAAAGGGTAAGATCTATAGAAAGCGATACATGCATACAATATATTAATAAAGTTAACAAGCGCCCTTTATCATCAACAGCAGCGATAGCTCAAACGGGAAATGATTCGCCTCGCCTTTGGAACACCGTTGGTTCGAAACCATTTCGGACCATTTCGTCTGTATAGCATTTGTTGAAACGATTGTTTTTCTTTATATGTGTTTACTGAAAGCAGACATTTTAGGATGATTACTCAATTTAATGCACGTATTGTTTATGATAAATTCTTTTTCTTTGATTATTGTTGTTTATGTCATTGACATATCTAAAGAAACGGGGTTTCCACGCGACGTATTTTGGAGACAGGGTTTTAAAATTGATTATCGGGGAGTGAATTCATTTCGCAACTCAGGTTCGACTCGACGACAAATCGGGGTTTCATTTGAACAGCCTCAGATGAGACGCTAGTGATATCCACCTATTCAGGAAAATATTTACTCTTATGAGTTTTTTTCTCCAGCATCTGTATCACTGATATTCGACAGTATCATGGCCTATGTACATACTGCTCAATGATTATGACAGCAATTATTATTGCTAGTATACGATCGAGTGACAGCGATCTGTATTTATTACGTTTAAGTGACCCGTTTACGTGAATTGTGCTAAGAAGATGAAGCAATGAATCTGCAACAGTCACATTGGTACCTGGATGATCGGGTGAATATGTGTACAGATAGGGACATTGCTATTCTCAAATGTTCGTTGATAATTATATGAAGGTTTAAATTGCGTACTGTACTCTACTGTCATTTTCCCGACGGTACGTTCCAAATTTCTGCTCTGTGTGCACATCTGTAGACACATCTGTAGATGTAAGGATGCTGCGGTAGTACTGGTATGAGGAATCAATGGTTAGGTGCTCCAATTCATCTTGTATATTATTTCAGCAAAAATATGTATTGAATTTGATTGTTTTTTAACCCCAACCAGGGATTTTATTTTACTCTAAACACTAATAAAAATCAAAGTGCTGGAAGCACTGTACTTAGACGTCTCTGATTGATTGAGTGGAATTGTATGTAAATGATCGGCGTTTCATTACTTCATTTCGTTGAATTTGTGTTTAGATCGATTCGAAATCACTGCGGTCGTTTTCCCCTAACAATGGTGGAGAAAAGAAAGTCGAAAAAAGATGATAAAAAGAAGAACGTCTAAGTAGAATTCGAACCCAGGGCCTTCCAGATATAGACATGTGTAAAGAGTACACGGTGAGTGCTCTGCCAAGTTAGCTATCGCGGCTTTCATTTATGTAGCGCGTTGGCTTACCTTTTAAGTACATTGCTTTGTATTGTCGATTATAAAATCAACGAAAGGTGTAACTGACGACAATACTCATAGTTAAACCGAAACAATTGCTAATCACATGCCATTAATTGAATTGGGAAATCGAATTAATAGTGACTATTCATAGAGACAAATCAGTTGTCTGGAAACAGCAATCAAATCAATTTGAAGTCGGAGAGGGGGTTTTTGGCAATAAAGCCGATTTCGTATGTCCGAAACCGATCTTATAGAATTAAACGTTAAACGTCTAACAGAGGAATGAATAAAATAGTTATCGTTCATGTACAATCCCGCTCAATCAATCAGGGACGTCCAATTACAGTGCTCTCAGCACTTTGATTAACTTTAGTGCCTGTACATAAGTTCGGAATATTTTTGACCATGTTGTCAATGTTTCAAAAAATGAAGCAACGCATATTCGAATAGAAAATATGAAAGGCAGCTAACTCATAGTTGTACTTTCTGCACAACGTTCTGTAGGGACAAAAAAAAAAGAAAAGAATACGGGTCATATGCTCTCTTTAAAAGGAAACCCTATCAATACTAAATGATTATTTGCTCTACCAGGGTCGTTAGATTACTCTAAGACGGTATATCATTATTATTTCTCTTTTTTCGGTTGTGTTTTGTCTGATATTTATCGGTCATTTGTAGATTATTTTTGACCTAACGTCTGGTGCTTGCGGGCAATGTAATCAATGTTTTGCTGGTCAATGAATATACACTATTTATCATATACCACTGCTTTTGAAAGAAAACCTCGTAACTGCAGCTTAAATTAAGCTGCAGTTACGATGTTTTCGTTGAAAAGCGATGATATACAAAGAGTCTCTGTTTTACTGAGAGGTGTTGTCCTAAAATTGCATCTAATGCAACAAAACATTGAACATCATATCGCGTAGAATCCACATACTCTATCTGACTTTGTGTTCGTCAAGCGGGGCGTGGCTATGTATAGACGTCACATGAAGTAGCCGACAGACATTCTCGTTTATGCGAAATATAGCGACGAAATGGTAAACTATACTGCAATTTCACTGGTCCAAAAAGCAGGTTGAATACTGAAAGGGACATTTCATTCCGATTTCAATTTTTTAAAGTATGTCTTGATGCCAAGATTGGTTATTCTAATGAGTATAAATACTATTAGTTTTTTAAAGTTGTTGCCAGTAAGCGAGATACACGCATTTAAAGTTGACACATAATCGATAAATTGCATATAAATCCGAACTGTTGTCCACAACAATTTGTTCAATTTTAACACAAAAATATAAATTTCTCGTAAACGGTGCAATATTTTGGCTTGAAATTTTCAGAATTTTCATAAGGAAATATGCTCTTTCAGATAAAAATAAAAGTAATATTTATGACAAAAAATTCTGAAATGTCACTTGAACCGTAATTGGTATCCTGCTTTTTGCAACGTAATGAAGATTACTGCGATAGCTGTTCAAATTCACTTTATTTCCCAACAAGCATGTGGGAGCAATAATTTCTAAAACGCTACATTATTTGATTAAACACAATTTTCTACTTTAAAACTCAAGTGCCTTCTCATTAGAATTTCTGAGACTGGAGTTAACCCTTTCACCTCCTCGTGCTTGTTTTAAGGTATTACATGCGCCATTTGATACCAAACACTTCGCGCAAGTTCGGGCGTCATCCGTATCAACAGGAATTGACGATGATATACCCTCGCCAATTTCAAGGTGCCGTCTTATTTGAATGATTCTGGTGGCATAATCGATACTGAAAAAAGAGATTCGTGATAAATATAGCACAGAGCCAATGAGAAAAAAATGATAACGTGCTACTTTACAGCATTTACTTGTTTGACCAAATGCTTTCCCAAAATTTTATTTGAGGGACGTCAAAACCAGTTCTTTTTTAGGGAATCCAATGGTACGCATCTTATACTTTCAAAATATATACCACTATACAACACAAGAACTATATTGAAAGTTGTCCAAGGAAATTGTTGTTGTTGTTTTCTTTTCCTTCAAACAGACTTTATTCTCTGCAATGACAATACCGTTTTAACCTTTTCACACATAATGACGCTTTTTGACGCCCCACAATATAAAGGCTTTTGAAAACATTTTGAAAAATAGAAAATAAAAATGCTTTTGACTTTTATTTTCCAAATTGTTTTTTTTTTTGTGTGTGTTTTATCCAGAAAGAAATATAAAATCTAATTCACTTGAAATTGTCGTCTGCAATATCTTTGAATTTGGACCAATCTAATATTTGCCGTCTTGTAATGAACTGCGTAAAGAATGAGAGTATGTCTGTCTGTAAGTTTACAGGGTTGAAACAATGGCTCTCGGTCTGGCCAATTAATACAAGGAAATTAAGTGACCAAATACGTCGAACAAATAAGGAATATGTTACCGACGATTTTCAGCAGACCAAAAACATTTCCGATTAGTAGTTCACTCTCTAAGATGAAAGCAACCCCCAAGTACACGTAAAATTTCCGTAGACAAGACTTTTGACGTCACTCAAAGTACAGGCATGGGAAAGAATATTTCCTGTCCACCTAGAACAAGCAAATATTTAACACACATCCAAGCTCTAAAATATCATCTAACGTGTAATGAAAGTATAAAACAACCAGTTTAGCTCATCATTAACCATTTCCCAAACAAGACCTGGTTTTGACGTCCCTAAAAGAAAAGGTCCGGGAAAACATTGAGACAAAAGAAGAAACTGCTGATAATCAGCAGTTTCTCCTTCTGTCTCAATATTTTCCATGTCACATTATACACAAATTTTATCTTTTCAAACACACATTTTGTCGTCTGCATCAGCTTTCAAATTGGATGGCCCTAAAATTTGGTGTTTGGGAAAAGGTTAAAGTCTAATGACTCTGAGTTTGTGTCAAGAAGAATCACTAACCTCATTTCAAGCAGAAAACTGCATGATTGTCTAAAATAGTATACGTAAATGTAAATGTAAATGTAATTCGTAAATGTATTTTTTTCTTTTCAAAAATGGTTCTTTTATTCTTATCTGAAAGAACAATTTCCCTATGGAAGTTCTGAAAACTTCAAGCGAAATATGCCGAAATCCGATATGTTGGCTAAACAACCCGATCGAACTTGTAATCCAGTTAAGGGTCATTGTTGGCAAAGGAAAAAGAAAACAGGAAAAGGAAAACGTTTAATTTAGATTTGGGTTTGCTATAAAATTCACAAGACATCATAAAACAAAAATATCTTCAAGAACAACCTCGGGAAGTTAAGTTTTTTTATCGAATAGCTAATTTCACTCTCATTTCTCTCTTTTCAGTACGGTCTTGTGTGTGTGCAAGTGGCAAAATTCAATTAAGAAAACAATAATTGAAGGCCATTGTCTTTGAAGTCGCTACAGTGTATGGCAATAATGAAAAATATCTAATCGAACTTCTGAAATAAACTGCAAAGCAACCAATAATTGCATTCCTGCATTTAATTATTACTCTCTCCTGTTTATATTTAGTAATTATTTACGTATGCTGCTGTGATATTCCATTCAAAGATAAGTTTTCCTCAAAATCATGCGAAACCCATTGCGATGAAAGAAAAGTTACGTAATCAAAGGTCAACATACTTGTTTGCTATGGTGATGGTCATGCAAAACTCTACAGGATATGCTACAGGATACGACTGTCGCGATGGTTGTTCTATTACTGTTAAAGCCAAATTGTTATTCCCAAACAGTGACGCCATTTGACGCACATTAACCCTTTCCCAAACGACAAAATTTTATGGTGGTCAATTTCAAAAACTGCCACAAATGACAAAATGGATGTTATTAAAGATGGAAATTGTGCAAAATATGGCTCAGAAAATATTGAGACAAAAGGAGAAACTGCTGGTTATCAGCAGTTTCTTCTTTTGTTTCAATGTTTTCCCAAGCCTTTTCTATTAGGGACGTCACAACCAGGTCTTGTTTGGGAGATGGTTAAAGGGATAATAAGATTAGGTTTGACCCTTTCCTTTTAATTCAATGAAGGCAGTCAGAAGTGTTTTGGAAAGGGTTTAACCCTTTCCAAAACGACAAAATTTTAGTGTGATGCACTTAAAAAAACGCCACAAATGACAAAATGGATATCATTATAGATAGATTTTGTGTAAAATACGGCATAGAAAATATTGAGACAAAAGTAGAAACTGCTGTTTATCGGCAGTTTCTTCTTTTGCCTCAATGTTTTCCAACGCCTATTTTTATAGGAACGTCAAAACCAGGTCTTGTTTGGGAAAGGGTTAAACAACTTTAAGGCTTTATATCAATGCGCATTTGCATCTATTGACAGGGTTGCATGATAAAAGCTTTCAGACAACACATAAGAACTTTTTTCCCAGTTACATTACCCTCCCAGGGCTCAACACGAATTATGGTTTGCCATGCAAAACTGTTGTTTCTTTAATTTAAGAATAGGGCCAAGATACGTAAGGTTACATTCGTAACACCTAATAGAGCATTCAAAATACATTATTTCTGGCATCAAAACAAGGGAGACCGTCAGACTTTGTTAAATTTCGCATCACATTATCTAGAATGTGGTTTTAGCCCCGGTACAAAGTTTCTCGCTTTTTATCAAACACCCAAAGGCGGATGCAAGATTTTTTTCCAGGGGGGTCAAAGCCCAGATAGCCAATTTTTGCTTGGTCCGCAACTTTTGGCGTTACGTCTATCGGTGCAAAAATACGCATCTAAATTAAGAGACTGGCCTATATAGATCTAGGCAAATCAAGATATAATTTGTACAACATCTTAACACCGAATGAGGTGTATAGCGATCTGTCTAGAATCATTCTCTCAGACTCTTTAGCAGTGGAAAACATATTTAAGAGCAAATGTCTTGGAAAAAAGAACCTCCATGCTTTTGAGCTCAACATTGTTCCAGATCAGCCTGCGTATACACAGTCTGATCAGAAACAAGTTGTTCTTAAATAGCTCCTTCATGCCATGTAGCAATCGTAAGAGAGCAGCATGCATCTCGGTCATACATGTATATGTACCACAATTAAGCAAAATGCTGATCTTAAAACACGATTGTCTTAAATGCTACAAGGAACCCTTTTCCAGATCACAGCTCATTTATAGGCAAATTGTACAAACAATATTAACAGAATGTCGAGAGAATGGTGATGGAATAGAGACTAACCTATAAAAATCTAGGCAAATCAAGATTTATGGTCCAATATAATTTGTACTACATCCTAGAACCGAATGAGGCGTACAGCGATATGTCTGGAAACATTCTCTCTTTAGAAGCGAACAAAGCAAATGATCCATACTTGTATGAGAGAGGTCTGTCTATGAATAGTTTGCACTTATTTGTTGTTTAAATGTTCTAGACTTGGTCCTTTTAAGGTGGGTTCACATTGACGAATTTTCTTACGATTCCTTACGAATTGGACATTCGTAATCACATTGCCGATAAGTTCACGTATTGTTACGATTTGAGCGAATTTAACGGACGGTTTACCTATTTCTACGACTAGTTTACGGACTGTTTACGGATTATTTACGAATCAATAGGAGTATTACCGACTTAGTTACGAATGTTTACGAGTCCTTTTTTATTATTTTGTTGATGATGTTGTAAGAAAGACAACCTCGTTTTTTTTAATCTGACATTCGACAGGACGATATGGCTTGCGAACGAAATAAGCTTTGGTTTTACCAACAATTTCTTCAAAATCATTAGCCCTTTCCCAAACAAGACCTAGTTTTGACGTCCCATGGTTTGGGAAAATATTGAGAGAAAAGAATAAATTGCTGATAATCAGCAATGCAGTTCTTTCTGTTCACTCAGAATTTTCTATTCAATACCATACAAAGTTTACACTTCTTACACCAATAATTGTTTTGTCTGTAACTCCTTTCAAATCGAAACAACAAAAAATCTTGCCGTTTGGGAAAGAACACTTAATTGCTTCTACCGGAATAACCCTCTTACTACCGTATTGGGTCATTTATGACCCCAGACATATATTTATGAATGCTTTATTCAAAGTTGTTCTCCGATGCACGTTTACTTTTTTTATATCTTATATCTTATACCTTATATCTTATATTCGTGGATAATAATTCAAATTTTCTTGAACATCGAACAACGTTTGAAGGACTTATCGTCATTTTTGTGATGGGATAAAAAAAAATGACCCCAGTGCATATAAACACGTTGAAAAAAGGACTCTTAGTCCTCATTTTATTACAAATCCAATTGGAAATCGTTTGGCGTTTAGCAAAACATTAAATATTATTTCCTCTATCATAGATTATATTTGTTGTCAATTTTGAATCGAAGTATAGTATAGAGCAATGATTTCGAAAAAGTTTACTTATATCATGTAAGATAAATATTTATCATCTTATGCCTCTGCATATTCACAAGGTCTGACCAGGACCACACTGTCCTCTCGCAGCTTCTCCATCAAACATAACCCTCATCAGGCCCTTTGGGGAGCCTGATCTGTTTTAGTATCATTCTCGGAATCTCATATCATAACTTCCCTTTTTTAAACATCCCGGCTCGTTTATATTCGTAAACTTGCCGTATTATATTCGTGAATCACTTACGGGTGATTTGCGATTAACTAAAAGTCATTTACGATTGAATAACGGAACATTTAATCTGTTGACATTCGTGAGAAAATTTTCAACAAGTCAAAAAATGTCCCCGTATGAGCACGAATCACTAAGAATGTCACCGATTCATTGCGAGTTGTTTACGAATTCATAAGAGTTGTTTACGAATACTTGCGGTTATATACGATAGAACTTTCCGAATGGGCCACTCAAAACGAAATCTATGAATATGCACGATTTCTTTACTATGTCTATTATATTTTTGGTTGTAAATAATAAGATATAATCTCCATATCATCATCAAGCAGCTGACATTGAGAAATAAAGCATTTTATACTTACGAGTTATTTACGGATGCCAGCGTATTGTTTACGAATGTTCACGGATGGCCTACGAATGTCCAATTCGTAAGGATTCGTAAGGAAAATTCGTTAGTGTGAACCTACCTTTAATTGAATGAGCTATATAAGTTTCAAACGGCAATCCGTTTACGGTAACGTAATAACTTATTAGTCTTTAATTCATTCACATTTTTTGTTATCGCTTTCTTTCAGATGCACCTCAAAAATAATTCCAGCGATTCTCAGTTTTAGCAAAAGACAACAAACATGTGGGAGTCATTATTTTCAAAACTTCCTGTAATTTGATTTCATTACAGTTTTTACCTTTTTTACCCTTTCTTAAACGAGTCCAGATTTTATAAACCCCTGCTAAATGTTTTAGTAAGAAATAAATAAGCGAAGGAGGGAATCGCTCAGTAATTTCCTGCTTTCCTGCTTCAACCGCAGGAATTCCTATGCAGCAAACCTTACTTTTTGTTCTTACTATATTCAGTGCGTTTCCTTTTCGGAAAAGCATTCTTTCATTGTTTAGGAAAGGATTCAAGCTCAAATGCTAGTAAACGAGACATGTTAAGCCGTCTTATGCTTATTATAAGTGACGTAAATATACGAGACAGACGCCAGGGCGAAACACATCCACAACTAAATTTTTTTTCAAGCATGTAAACGCTACGGCAAGGAATCACTTGACAACACAATTCGCAGAAAATCTTCAATAATTTGGTTAAAACGAGACTAATTTTAAATCGATTTGAAGCAAAGAATGCCATGAACTTGCTAGATGTGATTGGTTTTAACTAAGCAATAGATAAAAAAAAGTTATTGACCACCAAGTAAAACTTTATTTTCTGAGGGCAAAATTTCAAGATGCTGAAATTGTGAATTTCCGAGTTTTTGAACTCGAAAATAGTGTGAAAATGGTATTATTGCTTGCTACAAGCATTTTCCATATCTTTGACATTTTTTTCTTGTGTCTTTCTCTTAAGGTATTCAAACCCTAAAAAGCACCAAAGAGCCAGGGGCAAAATTTGAAAAGTGCCAATAATTCCTAGAGTGTGTTACATTTCCATTCCAAATACAAACATAAGCATTTTGTATGGTTTAGAATTTTGAATTAATGCATACTTATGGAAATATTTGGCAAAAGAATGTTCAAAATTACCTCCCTTGCATATGAATATAGAGTAAAATATTTGTAAATTATTTCCTTCTTGAAGCATAATCTTGAAATCTGGCACGGTGAACTAACTTATTTGAAGTATATTTACAAGTGTGTGTAATTTGATGCATTTCGTATGGCTAGAAAGTGGTGATTTTTTAGGGTCTGTAAACCTTAAAGAGGAATGGAAAAGTATTATCGGTTAGTTCACATAACAAAAACAATGCTATATATCCAGTCCGACTAATTAAAACAGGGAAATTAGCTGACCAAATACGCCAGACAAATATAGAGCACGGTACTGACGCCTTGTAGTAGTCTAGAAGTAATTCCTGTTGCTATTTTCGATTAGCGTAGAAGCTGCCTTTGGTGTCCTTAACAAACATTGCTGTTGAATTATTATTTTTTTTTTTTTGGAGGGGGGATGTAAAGATAAATACTGCCTTTCAACAAGAACCTCGTAACTGCAGCTTAAAAAAAGCTGCAGTTACGAGGTTTTTGTTGAAAATCGACGTAATGTTAAGAACAATGAATCTGCATGTTCATATGAATTGTTTCTAAGCATTGTGTGTAGGCCTAGTGCCCAGCCACGATATTATGGAACATGTTAACAAATTAAACCTTTCCAAACAATGGAAAACAACCATCATAATCTCAAAACAATTTTGCATGCGTTGGTTAGAATATTGAAGGTGACATATCTGCACGATTCGAACAACTACTGCCACATGCAAAGCTACAGTAACTTGAAATTTTATGCTGTGTTTATGCTGTGATGTTTAAAATAGGCGAATTTAGTAAACAAGAGCAATACATTTGCGATTTATGTTGATTTATTACTAATATGGACATTATATGAAGCCCAGCAGACCAAAATTCGGGAAACAGATCAGACTTAGCAGGCGTCATCGAGTTTCCATCCTAGTCAGTCTGCGTAGTCCGCACAGACCTACTAGGATCGACATTTTTCACATTTCTTTTATAGCATTACTGACATATGACACATGTATAGAATCCAATGTTCTCGGAATGGTTAGATAAAAATGAACATGATGTCGGAAGCGTAATTCACGCGTTTACAGACATTTAAAATAGATTGTCTGCAAAGTGAAATTAAGTTTAACAAGTTATTTTGAGGGTGTAATAATAAGATACTGTTTTGGGCTTGGTGATGAGTTTAATGATCTTACAATAATTATCGTGTCACGGCAGTGGTGGATCCAGAGGGATCAAGCTGTAGTAACGAGGTTTTGACCTTCCAACGACATAATATTGTTATTGTTGTTTGACCTGAATTGTTCATCAAAATCTTCCAGCTTTTCCATTTATTCGCGCTGTCCTTTGACTGAGGCATGAACAAGAATCCATTCTCAAAAGACCACCTCTCAGAGTAGTCCAATTCGAAAGCCCATTCAGACAGAAAATGGTTGTTATTGAATTTTGCACATTGTTGCATGGAAAGTATTTAAGCAAAACGAGAATACACCGGTTATCAGCATTTTCTTAGTTTGTCTTTCAATGTTTTCCAAAGTCGTCAGTATTAGAAACGTAAAAAACCAAGTCTTGTTTGAGAAAGGGTTAAAATCACCATTAACAAATTTGAGTTATAAAACTGAAAGTTTTAAAACGCAATTTCTATGCAGTTTTGCCAATCAAAGCAGGAATCAAACATTTCGGAATTTAGGACTCTCTGAAAAGCATTCAATCCTTTTCCAAAGGAAATTTTAAAATCTTAGATTTTTTTCACTCTAATAGGGGCCACAAACATGAAAACATATCCGAAGAAAAATAGTACGAAAATGAAAAGATGTTGGTCTACATTTAATTCTTTTGCATCAACGTTTTCCTGAGCTTTTCAAAAAGGGCACGTAAAACAGGCGCTTGTTTGGAAAGGGGTTAAAAGTCCATTAACAATTTTGAGCTATAAAAATCAAAAATTATAAAACGCGATTTTAAGGAAGATCTGTAATAATCTAAACAGGGATCAAGCATTTCCTGGATATTCAACTCTGGCTGTTCATTAACCCTTTCCCAAACAAGACCCGACTTTGACGTCCCCAATAGAAAATGTTTTGGGAAAACTTTGGGACAAAAGAAGACACTGCTGGTAAACAGCAGCTTCTCCTTTTGTCTCAATATTTTTGTGCATTATTTTAATACAAATAATATCTTTATCCACTTCTATTCTGTCGGTGGCAGCAGCAGCCTTCAAGTTGAACCGGCTTAAATTATTTCCGTTTGGGAAAGTGTTAAATCCATTCCCAAACAGGTTCTTCAATGAAAAAAGGGAAAATGTTGTTTTACTAATTGAATAGGACAACAAGTATTTTAAAGCTTGACATCATTTAGGGGTAGTAATGGAAAATCCTCGTACCGGTTTCTCGACAAAACTAAAGTACGTTCTCAGACTCAAATCTGAGCACCGTGCTCAAATCGTACGAAATCCACGTGAACTTCAATCGAATACCCTTCAACGTCGGAGAGTATTCTTTTTAAGTTGAACATGTTCTCATGAGTTTGTACTTAAGTTTTTTTTTCGAGAAACCGGGGCCTAGTCGTCAGCATTTTGCCCGCTTTCATTTTGCTGTATGAAATAAAGAAGCTTTAATTTATTTATTTCTATTAGGCAACAATGCAGATCTAGATTAGCCTGTAAGTATGAACAGGATCATCTGGATCCATGTTGGTCTAAAATGCCACAGCCCCGTTTTCCAAACTAATACTCATTTGTGCTACATCACCGCAGTAAACGATCAGAAAATATCTTATCTTTTTAAAACAAAAACAAAACATATAAGGATGAATGTTCCCTGTTCTAAATCGTCGCTTTTCATCGAAAACCTCGTAACTGCAGCTTGTTTTAAGCTGCAGTTACGAGGTTTTCGATGAAAAGCGACGACATGCTTTTCAAAGCGCTTTTAATTCGTGACCTGAAAGCCCAAAGAATAGGTTAAAATGTGAATCTAAGGGACTTTGCATTAATGTCATATTTTGACTAAAGTCCCTTAATAATAAGTGTCAACATCGTGCAATATTGCATTAGAGGCGACTCTATCGGAAATACCATCTGACAGAAAATGTCAAGAAGAAGAAGTTGAAATTCGTCCTTAAAACACAAGTCTCTCAAATGCAAGATTTTCAATTCTTCAAACGACAAATATCTTTAAAAAATGAACTGGGATCTTAGAATGGGCACAATTTATGACATTTGAGACAAATTGAATCCCAGTCATCCATGAATGCTGGTCAAGATACAGACTAATATTCTCTTCTTCATAAAGTTTGGCAACTTTAACATTAATCCATTATCAGACGGCATTCTTTTTACTTGTCCAAATTCAAAGATATTGCAAACGACAAGTTAATGGAAGTTTACATTTTTTTATACAATGGAGATTGTACATCATAGGATGGATAACTATTACGGCCAAAATTAGCGCCTATTCAGGCAAGACATTTTTCATCAACTTTCTTATTTCTGTGTCAATTTTCAAGCGGCTTGTTGCATGTACCACGTCTTTTTGGGCTCTTTCTTACAATTGTTTATAGATTCCTTGCACCCTCTCCGAAAATTGATCCCAACCGACCAGAAAAAGATGACAAAATATTCAGATCGTGTTTCTGGTCTGTTCGGATAAATTTTATTTGGAAAAGTACAATGCGTTTCCATACCAGTATTACATCTGAGGATCAGTAAGGCGTGGTACATTTCCATAAACCGCCTGAAAATTGGCGAAAAAATAAGAACGTTGTCGCACAATTTCTTGCCTGAAGCGGGGTTAATTTGACCTTAAAGTAGTTCAAGGGCGGACCAAGGATTTTTTCTGGGGGTCCAAGAACAAGATGTTTTTTCCAGGGGGGGGTCTAAGCCCAAATTATGGCTTTAAATATAGTAAATATGTAACGTTACACAAAATTCATATGGTCAAAATCTGATTTTTGACCAATGCCATGGGGGGGGGGGGGGTCCGGACCCGCCCCCGACCCCCCTCTAGATCCGCCTATGTAGTTGATATCATTTTGGTTTCTGGTCGGTTGGGACAATATTTTGGGATAAAAGCGCTTGGATTTTTCTAATAAGTCATATAACCGGAGAAAGGGCTGAATAAGGCCCGGTAAATGGTATAAACCGTTTGGAAATCGAGGCAGGAATAAGAAAGATGTTGCAAAATATATTACCAGAATCGATGATATTTTTTCCGTAGCTGTTATCCATCCCATGATGCACAATCTTCATCGTGATTTGTTGTCCTTCTGTGCAGAAAGACACTGTGACTTGAGGAGAGTCAAAAGGTGTGTGAGAAAAGGGTTAAAACTGCATTTTAATGATCCTGGCTAAACTGTACTTTAGCACAGTTTAATCTACATATATATTCTATATCAGGTATTCCAGAATGGTTAATCTACAATCAAAGGAACATAATACATGTAATCATGTTTGTTATTTTTTCTGAGGAAGATGTCGTTGTTTTTGCCGTTGTGCGACGAAAGTATAGTATAATAATAAGATAAGCATTTGTACATCTTTGATCTCAAAATACAAAATAATTGACGACATATCAGATCAAACAATTTTATATTACCATTCATTGCAAGACATCTATTTCAGTATTTCTGGGATTGTATAGGGCTAGAAGTAATCAGTAGGTAGGTTAATGTTCTCGAATGGCAATGAACTTTTGTGCTAAATATAGAATGGGGTTATCGTTATACTTTGATAAAACGTCAGTGCTTTTATAAAATTTCGTAACTACGGCTTGATTCAAGCCGTAGTTACGACATTTTTCTAACAACACCAACGAAATACTATTTGTTTATCTGAAATTACGTCACAGTTAACTGCATAATTTGTTCCCTAATGTATTCCATTTATAGTTTGGCACGTATAATAACTTTTCATCGATATTTCTTTTTTGAATCGCCAACAAATCTACCGATCCAACTTGGAAGCTGCTGTGGACGGATAGAAACACGAATCATTCACGAAGGAGCAAATAAATAAATGAATAAATCAAATAATAAAAAAATAACAAAAATAACGCGACAACCATACATTGAGGAATCACGTGACAAAACAATTTTCAGAAAATCGTAAAAATTCGAATCATAATACGTGAGGAATAAGCTGAATTTTGTAGATCTTTCGAAAATTAGCTGGTTAAAAAGTTATTGGCGAAAGTAAGATTCAAATTGCTCGCGAAAAACGTTTTTATCAGCAGTTTCTTGAACAGATCTACCAAAGCCAGCACAGTTTCTCGAAAACATCTACCTCGGTCAGCAAATCCCCCGCGAATTTCCACCATCTCCACTTAGAACCATTTTTAAGGTAGAATACCCGTTATGTGGCCATTTTGAAATTCATAAACCGTCGGATTTGTTCGAGTGTTTTCGTTACGTATTCGAACATATTCGGGCGCGGTCGTAAACATTCGGCGGCGGAAAATTCCACCGCCGAATGTTTTCGACCTCGCCCGAAAAATTCCGACGTCGCTCGAACCTCATTAGGGGTGAACTACCTTAAATCGGTCACGATTTTCGGTAATTGTCGGATCATGTGTTTCCAAATCGTGAGGCAGCTACTCAAAGATGTCTATTTCGGGATAGAAAGGCTTATTTAGAGCCCGAAGCAATCAGTGGCACAGAAAGTTCAATATTCTCAAATAACATTCCTTCATTCCTATATCTTCGATTATCAACGAAAACCTCATAACTATAGTTTAAAGCAAGCTGTAACTACGAGGTTTTCGTTGAAAAGCATCGATATACGTATACTAGCTTTGTCATTAATATAACCACTTTCCCAAGCGAAAATATATGAAATGTTCCATTTTGAAATCTGCTGCAGACGACAAAACTGCCCTGCGTTCAGTAAGACAAAACGTTAGCTCATTGAGCTACCGATACGTAACAGTTTTCTACTGAACGACCTGTTTACTCCTACCGTTCGCACCATTTGGCTCACAGATTTGAAGGTGGTGTGCCAAAGCTAACAAAAAATGGCGGCTAGTTTGGTTCCCTGCTTTCCATACTGCGAAAAGAAGGAGGGAACCCAGACTATGGGGGCGGCCATATTTATTCAGCTAACGTTAGCAGAGCGTTCAGTAAGACTGTTAGGTCAAAAACCGGTAGCTTCTAACGTTTTGTCTTACTGAACGCAGGGCAGAATTTATGTGCGTGTAAATCTATAAGACAAAGGAGGTATTAAATGGTTGAAGGAAATGCTGGTTACCAACCACATCCTTCTTTACCAAAATATATTTCAATTTATTTCATAAAGAACATCAAAAAACAGAGCTTATTAGAAAAGGTGTTATGTGTCTAATCAAAGTCAGTAACCTTATACGAGTAAGGTCTTGCTTAATGTAGTCTATCCCTAATGAGATTCGCACGACGTCGGAATCATTCGGGTGGCGTCGAAAACATTCGGCGGTGGAACTTTCCACCACCGAATGTTTACGACCGCGCCCGAATAAGTTCGGATACGTAACGACGACATTCGAAAAAATCCGATGTTTATGACTTTCAAAATGACCACGATGCGGGTATTCTACCTTAATTTGAGATTGACGTCAAATAATGAAAAATAACTGGATATTGTTCTCGATTACTGATCGTGTCCATGTACTTCGCTAAAATCAACCCATTCCAAGACAGCGAAAATGGATTGAAGAATCTGTGTACAATATATAGCACGGAAAAATATTGAGACAAAAGAGAAAATGCTATTAAGCAGTATTTTTTGTCACATTGTTATCCCTAAAAAATTTCAAATCACATTTTCAGATAACTATTGAATATTTTCTACAAATTTTGTATCACTTGATTCACCACCGTGATATACGTGAAAGTCAATGAACACTTTTCACACTCTGAGGGATATTAGCTTAAATACAGGTTTTTTTTTTGTTTTTTTTTAATCTGACTGAATGTTCTGCCAATAGAGGGTTCGGCTTTATTTGTACAAAAATCGCCCTTATTCTGTGCCTAAACAGTAACGAGGTAAAGCCGATTTAAAGAAACAATACGAAAGGAAATGGTATTGTTTGACCATTTACCTGAGACTCATAGTTTTCCGTAATAAGCGTATTCCGGCATTCATCGGCGTATTCGATAGTTTCCGCGTGTTTATACCCTGCGCTGTGAAAATTGTTAACTTTATTTCTGCATGATCTCATTGAACAAATCAAAGTGCTGTAAGCACTGTAAACTGCCTGCTTTGGATATTACTGAAGATTGAAATTCACATATTCTTTCTACAATGGCAACCAGTCATGTATAGTAAATATATTACAAATGCATAAGGATATTGTCCAGCAAGATTAACCCGAGACATCTGCATATGTAATGACCCCACTTCGGCAATGTTTTGTAAAGGCACTCAATTAACGGACTTTGCACACGAAAATTAAGTTGTCCCGGGTTAATTTGGGTGGACAATAAATATATGATTTGTGTACATAATAAAACAGAAACTATTGAGGCTAAAAGGAAAATGCTGGTGTACAGCATTTTCTTCTTTATCATCAGTTTTTCAAAGGCATTTCTGTAAGGGATGTCAAAACCAGGCTTTTTTTTGGAAAGGATTAAACCTATACTCCTCTAATACCCTTAAAATCACCAAACATCAGAATTTAGACTGGTCCAAATTGAAAGATTGTGCAGACGACTATATCAGGTAATTGAAATTTTACGTAATTTGCCCTTTCTGTGTAGAAAACATTGTTGGAAATGTGTAATGATTCATCCTTGATATTCTTAGGTTTTATTTTCAATATCTGAAAATAAAACTCTAAATGTTTACTTGTGTGATAATCATTGCTGCACTCATTTAGAACTGATGTTGGTCAACCATTGTCTGAAAAGCCACAATGTGTGTGTTTTTTTGTTTGTTTTTTTTTTCAGAGCCTAAGCTCATTTGTAGTTGCTTCAATTTAGCTCAATAATTGGCTCAACGTAAAAACAAGATGTTTTTGTGATCCCGAAATGAACGGAATGTAACTTTGACCAGTTTGATAGGAAATTGTTGGAATGTTAAGGTTTTTAACCTTATCCCAAAAAAGACCTGGCCCCGGTTTCTCGAAAAAAACTTAAGTACGTTCTCATGCTCAAATCTGAGCACCGTGCTCAAATCGCACGAAATCCACGTGAACTTCAATCGAATACCCTTCAACGTTGGAGAGTATCCCTTTGAAGTTGAGAATGTTCTCATGAGAATGTACTTAAGTTTTTTCGAGAAACCGGGGTCTGGTTTTGACGTCCCTAGTGGAAATGCTTGGGAAAATATTGAATCAAAAGAAGAAACTGTTGATAACCAGCAGTTTCTCCTTTTGTCTCATTATTTTCTGTGTTATCTTGTACACAAATTCTATCTATAACAGCATGCCTTTTGTTGTCTGCAGCAGCTTCCAAATTGTAAGACCCTAAATTCTTGTTTTTTGGGAAAGATAAAATGTGTTTTAGGGTTGTCAGTTCAATGACCGTTCGAGAACAAAAAAGCAGTAATATTGTAACTGCTACAAATTTATAACACAGTTAACCTATTTTACAGTTCGATTCCTTTACTCAACCGAAAAGCTTGAAAGACACACTAAAATACTAATTGGTAATTACTAAAAATGAAAATTACATAAAATTTTGAATAATCCTATTCTTTATTTGTCGCAAAAGTGCATGGCACAAAAAAAATTGTAGATTGTGACTGAAAAGGCAGTTTCTGCGGTGTTTGCCTTTATCACATAGCTCACACGCAAAATGTAAGTGTAGAGCTCGGTTAGCCTGACCACGTGATAATCATAACAAATTTGATTGGTTGTCAGCCCTACCACTGTAAATGACCGAGAAAAAAATCAGAGCAGTAATATTGTAACTGCAACAATTGTAGTATACAGTTAACCTATTGTACGTTTCAACACCTTTACTCAACCGCAAAGTTTGTTATTAACACTGAAAACACTAACTGGTAATTACTAAATGCGAAAATAACATCAAAGTTTGTATTAGCCCCTACTTTATTTGTCGCAAAAGTAAGTGAGATCAAAACACAAGTTTGTACATTGTGACTGAAAAGGCCGTTTCTTCGGTGTTTGAAAACACATAGTTTGGCTCGAACACGGTGCTCGGCGGATAAAGGGAAAATGTAATGTGTCCAACTGATTGGTTTGTTGAAAAATCAGAGCAGAAATATTGTAACTGCTACAAATGTATTATACAGTTAACCTATTGTACCTTTCACTCCTTTACTCAGCCGAAAAGCTTGTTATAAACACTGAAAATACTAACTGGTAATTACTAAAAGCGAAAATTACATCAAATTTTGTATTAGCCTCTTCTTTATTTGTCGTAAAAGTAAATAAGATAAAAAAAAGTTTGTAGATTGTGACTGAAAAGGCCGTTTCTTCGGTGCTCGAAAACACAGGTTTGGCTTGCTCACCGGATAAGGATTACTTTGTAGTATTTTTGACCCTTGTCCTGCTGACATTGAATTTTGGTTTATACAAACTACCAATTTAAGAGACATTTCAATAAGATTAGATCAAGTTTTTGCCACAATAATGGAGGAGAAAGCAGGCAGTGTATGCTAAGATCAGACTGCACGTCTGTGCAGGCTGATCTTGGTCTATACTGCCTGCAAAAACTGTGTTGGCAAAAGTAAATTGACGTGAACAGCATGAAAAGGGTAAAGATATCGACTGTCGAATTTGCAGTTTAACTATAACCTGCCTGGCTTGCCAGGCAGTTTAAAAACTAGCGTAGTGGAAAGACGCTGGACTTTCACTTACAGATCGAACCCAGCATTTTACTGATAAAATTTTTGTTAAGCTTATTTTCTTTCTTTTTTCCTATGAAATGGAATACTTAATTAATTAATGTATTAATTTATTAATTGATGAAATACTCATTTTTCTTTTAATTTTCACAATAATTATAGTTCACTAAATATCTTTTCCCTTTTTATCATGATCTTTATTCGTTCATTTATCATTTATAATCTTCCCTTGAACGTTGCTCATGTGTTGGTCTCTCGCAACTTCTCTGGAATCAAAAAGACATTGACCCTGCTTACTCTAATCGTATTGATGGTTAAGCGAGGAAAAAGGTTCTGGGTGACAGGGTCCCCCAGTTGTCTAAAAAATTGCAACATCAGCAAACACGTTTTTATATTACCTGTATCTGAAGGGTTTCGACATTTCTTGAATGACTACTGAAATGATTCAAGTGAACTGATTGAGGTTTACAAAATGTATGTATGCATTTGAAAAAAAAAAGAGAAATAAATGTTGAAAGTAAAAATATTTAAGCAAAAGCGCTACTGGGATTCGAACCACGGACATATGGTTTACAGAAGAGTCGCCTTACACACAAGGCCACTATTATTCGGTGGTTATTGCGAAGTGTATAACAGTACTTATACAGATTATAGTCCCGATGTAGAAAATACGGAAAGACCCGAATATTAACGGAATATGCAAGGAGTCTCAGTTCAATCTGGTCAAACAATACATGTATACTGAACCGTTTTGTAGAGAGAGAAGAAACAATCAAATTGCGGTGTACATGTATGTTTGTTTGTTTTTAAATTGATTTTAAGTGTTTCTTTCTCAATCAATTAGTTAATGAGGTTTGTATAGGTTGTAAAAGTCAATTTCAATTCAATTTAATGTGTTTTGTAAAGTGGGTTTCAACGAGAAAGAATTGATTGCATGGAAGAAAATATCAAGCTTCACCTCCAAACTGCTACCAATCGCCGCTTTTCAACAAAACCCGCGTAACTGCAGCTTCAGATAAGCTTTAGTAACGAAGTTTTTATTCAAAAGCGACATACTCATGGGCAGATCTAGAGGGGGTCGGGGATCCGGACCCCCCCCCCTCCCCGGCACTGGCGGAAAATTAAAATTTGACTATATGAATTTAGTGAAACATTACATATCTATTCCATTTTAAGCCATAATTTGAGCTTGGAACACCCCCCCCCCCCCCCGGAAAAAATCTTGGGCTTACCCCCCCCCCCCCCCCTGGAAAAATATCCTGTATCTCTCATTGCATACTAATCTTATTTTTCCGGGGAAGTGTTAATGTTGCTAGATCTATATTTAAATTGATCCTTGCATCAGACTCGTTTGCATTAATATGATAGTCAAAACTTCTAACCAGTCACTTAATTTCCATCACAAATGACACATTTAATGACGGGATAACCACAATCGTTGTTAGTCATTAAATAGAATAATCATTTTCGCAGTGAAAAAGATAAAAAGGTTACCAATATTTTTTTTCGAATGTTTAAAAATTGACATGAGTTTCACCATACCCCTTATTTCGATGTTCATGGATTTTAACATTGGTGGGAGGGGTATTTTGTGGAAAATCTGTTCATATCTGGGCAATATTCAGTAGAACTAAATGAGCCGGGATCTGGAAAAACGTCCCTTACAGCATTTTTAAAAATTGAGTTTCAAGATAAGCATGTAGTCAAATGCAGTCCAGTATGCATCCATGCTGCTCTCTTCAAGTTACTAAAGGTCACAAAGAAGCTATTAGAGAACAACGTGGATCCTGATCAGACTGTGCGTATGCACAGGCTGATCTGGATCTTGTTGGGCTCAAAAGCCATAAGGGACGTTTTTCCAGATCCTGGCTCAAATTTTTCCTTCGAGAAAAATGCTTCTTTGTCGATTGACTAGCAATGTTGATAGATAAATTTTAAGAATATAAAAATTCTTTTTAGTTGTAAATCAGAACTTCTGTCGAATTGCGCAGGATTTTTTTTTTCTTTTTTTTTTTTTTTTTTAAATGTTTTTTTTTTTTTTTTTTGTCTTTCATGTTATCCCAAAGAGAAACAATAAATTTTTAACACACCACGTTTGTATGAAATGATTTTCAAATGACTACCCTTTCCATAGAAATAAATCTTTAACAAATCAGATTATTGTAAATATTTCAAAAATATGCAAAACAAAGTGACCGGTTAGGAGTTTTGATTAGTATAGTTACTTTAATGATTTTTTCAAAGAGCGATTATTTGGTTTTCTTAGACAAAAGAAGTCTGGTTTTTATGTAGTATACATAATATTATAGCATACCTTTAAAACATACTTCGATAACATTATTTGAAGTTTTGGAAAGTTTAGTAAGTGCAAATGGGGCTTTAAATGCAGAGCAAGCAACAAATTTAATTATATTACAGCCGAAATGCTGCAGCGACTGATATTATGCCAAAATGCAAAATTCCCACACTTCACAGAGTGAGGCCTGATTATTGATCTAAATCAGTAATTAACCTTTGTTGTAGTTTTATGCATTGGGCGATAAATTTCTAGGAACTGGCTCATAAATCAGTGTAACAAAACTCCAGAGGGAAATTCGCAAATTAACATCGATGTGGGGAAATATAACTCATTTTCAAAACTTTCGTTGTGTTAAAATGTAAAAGATATGTGTTTATAAATAGTAAGGCGGATGCCATTTTTCTTTTAAATGAGTGGGTTCGTTATTAAATCCTCTCATATACCACCAGTAAGATTTGTAATCGATAATAATAATACCAAGTATTGCTGTTTTAAAAATATCACCATCAATCTTTGTACATGTATCTTTGCTTTTCACGCATAAATTCATTACAACAGCTAACTTTGTTGCTTTTAACGGTGATAAGGTTTTTACACTTCAATATTGCTTTGGGGATGGAATTGTCACTAGAAATTGTTGGAAAACGTCTGTATGTTGAATAGAAATGCTAAATACAGTATTCCGTGTGATTTTGAACGGAACATGCCCAAATCCAACAAAGATTCTAACTGTCTTTTAACCCTTTCCCACACAAGACCTGGTCCCGGTTTCTCGAAAAAACTTAAGTACGTTCTCATGCTCAAATCTGAGCACCGTGCTCAGATCGCACGAAATCCACGTGAACTTCAATCGAATACCCTTCAACGTCGAAGAGTATTCCTTTGAAGTTGAGCATGTTCTCACGAGAATATACTGAAGTTTTTTCGAGAAACCGGGGCCTGGTTTTGATGTCCCTGAGAAAATAGGCTTGAGAAAACATTGAGACAAAAGAAGAAATTGCTGATGATCAGCAATTTCTCCTTTTGTCTCAATATTTTCTTTGCTATATTGTACAACAATTCTTTCTTTTTTTACTTTCAAAATTGTCGTCTGCAACATCTTTCAAATTGGAACAGTCCAAAATTATGTCGTTTGGGAAAGGGTTAAAAAGACATTTCGCCGCTTTTCTTCTTAAACCTCTTAACTTTAAAATTAACAGCAGTTACGGGAATTTTAACGAAAAGCAGCTACAGTCGACACTCATTTTGTCGACATCGGATTAGTCGAATTTTCGCTTAAGTCGAAGTTAAAATATTGCCCGTCATCATCAATGGACATCTAAAATGTTAAACAAAGTCATTTTAAATATAAACAGCCATAGAAATATAGAAGGAAAAGGATAGAAATTGCTCGTTTCGAGCAATTTCTTTCCTTTTCCTACTATATTTCAAATATGAACGTACTTGATGTACAACAAAAATGGCCAAATTTTATTTCAATAAAAATGAAACAAAATCAGATGAGTCGAACTCCGGGTATGTCGAGATAATTTGATGGTTCCTATGACTTCGACACAACGAGGGTCGACTGTATTTGTTCGTTTGTGGATATGTTTAGTGTCTATGCCAATAAAAAGCGTCTCGAAAGTTAATGAAGGAAGTAATCTACGTTTCCCGGCGGATTGAGGTCTGTGTTAAGTACGTTATTATTCAAATTTTGAGTTTGCTTTGTAATTTCTTCCTTGTTGTTGTATTCAAAGTCTACTGTTCAATAGCGTAATCATCATAAATTTCGATTAGATATTAGATATAGTATAGAACACAAAATCATATGCTAAGCGGAATCTGGAAAAATATCCTTTTAACATTTTACAAAATAGAGTTTCCAGATCAGCATGTGGTTAAATGTAGTCAAATATGTATCCAATCTACTAACTTACACTTATTGCAAGTCATAAATAAGCACAGTATGTTCTGTATCCATTAGATTTATTTCTCAAATGCCTTAACCCTTTCCCAAACAAGACCTGGTTATGACGTCCTTAATAGATAAGGTTTGGGAAAACATTGAGGCAAAAGAAGAAAGTGCTGATAATCAGCACTTTCTCCTTTTCCTCAATATTTTCTGGGCTATAATGTGCACAAATTCAGTGTAAATTAACACATATTTTGTCGTCTGCGACAGCTTTTGCATTGAACCACCCAAAAATTTTGCCGATTGGGACCTTGTTCTATATCCGGGCTCATATAAGAATTTTCTTGGGTTCAGAAATGAAATATATTAGATTACTTTCAGGTAGCAAATCTTTGTGGATAAACCCTTTTAAAATATTAAGTGTGAAGAATGGAAATTTGTATTTAGCATTATAAAGTAAGCCGATGTAAGCCTGAATCTGGATAAAAGAGTCTTTATGGCATTTGGGACCAACATGGATCCAGATCAGCCTGTGTATACATTGTATATACGCAGTCTGATCAGAATCCATGATGCTCTCTTGCAGTTTCTTCATGACTTGCAACAACTGCAAAGGATCATTTACACTATCAAAACCCATTACCATACAGGGACGCCTTTTGACACCATCAATATTAAGACTTTTGAAAAAATTGTGGAAAATGAAGAAATTGCTTGTGACAAGCAATTTCTTCATTTCCCACAATATGTTCAACACAAAAAGACATGAAAATGTAAAATTTCATTCACTTTCAACTGTCGTCTGCAACATCTTTGAATTTGGAGGAGTCTAAAGGGTTAACGTAATGCACGTAGACACATCTGGAAACATAATCACGGTGTATAATCACGTGACTCAGAATTTCCGATAATCTTCAATATCTTTTTTCATATTTGACCAATTTGAATTCGGATTGAAGCAGAGAATGTGGGAAAATGCCAGGAATAAGCTGGACGTGTTGGATTTTTGAAAAGTCATAACGATCCATTATTGTGCTACCGTCTTACGATTCTAATTAAAATCACACCCGTTCATTTAAAGTTTAAATGATAGATGATGTTATAACAAAATTTGTGATTTAAAAATATCTATATTCAGGATGCACGTTAAGTTGACGGATGATTTTAGGAAAAAAGAAGGCATACTTTTAATCTTTAAAGTGCACTGTGTTTTTGTTTTATTTGTTTGAGTTTTTTGTTGTTGTTGTTGTTGTTTTGTTTGTTTGTTTTGTTTTATTTCGTTACCTTTGTTTGTTTGTGTGTGTTATTCATTTTTCGTAATTAAAAAGATTCAATTGAAATATTATAATAATAACAACGCTGTCAATTTATTTCTGCAGGGTTCGATCTTTATTGCATAGATCAAATGCTGGATGACACTTACAAGAGGTTAATGACGTCGTATTAATAGTCGATTCTATCACATCGACGCTACAAAGGTTTAACATGCTTGACGAAATGAAGCGGAGAATAGAACGTCGGAGACCATGATTCTATTCCGAACCTAATGTTGCTACAAGCCCAGCTGTCTACGGTTGGTGCTAACTGTACGAGTACTTGGTCCGGTGCAATACCATTTGTCTAATGTGCTCATCCATACAAGTAAAGCACATCGTCGGTCACATTCAAAATGTCGTAACTACAGCTTAAATAAGCTGTAGTTACGACATTTTCGAACGTGACCAGCGACATGTTGCTTATCAATCAGCCATCAAAGAAATAAAAAACTGTAAGATAATTGAAATATATAAACAACTATTCGTACCATCTTAATGTTTTCATAGACGAAACTTGTTTCCAACTTGAGCGTTTGCGTGTTATAATAGGTTAACCGTAAATGTAATTAACACCGGAAGTTGTTGTATACAGTCTGTCTGGATCACAAAGAGTAGGCCCTACTTAGACTACATTTGACCAACTTCGATCAATTGTTTACCTTTAAACGACAAATAAGACTGATGGGGATATTGGTTCAGTTGTTAGTTTTTTTGCATGCATTTCAGTTTTATCATGTCGTTTTACCCGATATCGTCTGTATAAACAATATTCTCACATTTCCTTTTATTTCAGAGAGATTGTTATATCTACGACATCCAAAGTCAACAACAAAAACCGAGACACATAATTAATGAAGTAATTTTCGGTTCTTGGTAAATCTAGGTCTGTGCTGAGTAGTTTCTTATTCAAATTTCGCGATTTCATTCTGAGTTCCGACTGTTGCTTTATGCATAGGTTCTTGTTCAAGGATATAATCATCATAAATCACGATACTGTAGACGGTTTTATATAGAACCATATATCTAGGAATTATACCAGGTTTAAGATTAAATCAATCACTTTCCTTGGATTAAGAGAATGACTTGCTACATTCCCAAATATGTATTGGCAGTCGTGAATATAGCCAGACCGTTATGGATGCAAAAGCTGTTGCTGCTGACAAAATTGATGTCAATTAATTTTGGAATTGTTTTTGATATTGTCAAGAAAATATTGCGACAAAAGGAGCAAATGTTGATCATCAGTATCTTCTTCATTTGCATCAATGCCTTCCAAAGTATTTTCTAATAGGGAAGTCCTAATAAGGTCTTGTTTGGGAAAGGGTTAAGATAACACAATTACATATGTCCTGATCGCATACTCAATTCCGTTTCCATATCACGACCGAGGCGTTTCATAAATGTGATCTGTTAGTAGAACAGCATATTTTTGGACCCGATGTTGACATGATAAGGACACTAATTGAATGTTTTCAGGCCTTTACAAAACATGTGCCCCTGCTTAGTCTAGCCCCTGCTATGTATTTGTTTTGTTCTTCTTCTCCTTGTTGTATATCATATTACAATGTAGATTTACATGGGGATACCCTTTATCATTAATCCTACAACAGTTAAACTATGTGACGTTAAAGACGATCTTGTTCATTAGCCGAAACATGATCTAAAGAGAGTGCAAACGCTACAAATAACTTTAAGCATCGCGTGATTTGCATTTAACAAGGTCATGCTTGGTGGCTTTTGGTTCCTGTCTGGTGGAATAAAGACTCTTTAACACAAACTGGCTTCAGAAGGTTAATATAACACGAACTGACTAATTCGAAAATGTGCAGGTCTAATATCTGAGTCAGTATCTGGTAAAAGGTCTAATAAGGTTTTTGGGCCCAACCTGATTCCAGATCAGCCTGCGGCTACACGCAGTCTGATCAGGAACCCTTTTGTTCTCCAATAGCTTCGCGATGTATAATTAAAGATGTTGCGAACACTACAAATACCTTTAAGTATAGCGTGATTTGCATGTTAACAAGGTCATGCTTGGCGGTTATTGGTTCCTGTCTGGTGGAATGGAGACTCTTTAACATAAGCTGGCTTCACAAGCCTAATATAACACCAACTGACTAATTCGTAAAATTGGAGACCTGTCTAATATTTCTTTAAATGAGACACGTGGGCCATCTTAGAGCACTCTAAGTTTAAGGGTTTAATTCAGATGCTCGGAACCAATTCCAACACATTGACACTTTCTGACTCCACAAAATAAACATGCTTTGGAAACAACATTGCACAAAATAAAGAAATTAAATTGCTTGTGACAAGCAGTTTCTTCATTTCCCATAATGTTTTCAACCCCAAAAGACCCCCAAAATATAAATTTCACTGATTGAAAATGTCTTCTGCAACATCTTTGATCTTCGCCATCCGATAATGCGCCAAAGCCATCTACCAAGCTAATCAGGTGCTGGAGACAGCTAGATTGAGATATCATGTAGATTGACGTATCAGCTTGTTTTTCTGTGTTCTCTTGTACTCTCTCGAGAAATAGTGGTTCTAAAGATAGACGTCTCGTGGGAATAAAAACAAGACGTTTAGACAAGATCTGATACGAAGCGAACCTTTGTTGACAGTTTTCGATGTTCAAATCTCAGGGTGTTATTTATAACAGTTGAATACATTTAACGAAACGACAGAGAAATAATAAACGAGAACAATGCAAGATTTTTAGTAGGAAACAAGTACGTTTACTTGCAGAAATAATTCAAATAGTAACAATTATTCGTCGCTCATAGGTTAATATGAATACAGAACAAAGTCTTTTTTTTTATATTTTTTGATCTTTTCACTTTCTAAAGAGGACCGGTTTTCTATAAATTAATGCTATCATAGATAATTTTGCGGTTAAGTAAGGGTAGATACATACTTGGTTTAGAATGACTTTATTGACTCGATGCGAATTTTCGCCGAACAGAAATGATCTACCCATACAGATTGGCCAATCCATTATATTCTTATTCCTGAAATATATTTTACTTGTATGCATGTTCGAAAATCTAGCATTGGCCTTTTTTTAAATTTAATTTGTAATTATTTATAAGTATTTACATGTAAAGTTCACACAGCTACTTCAACATTGTCAATCATTTTGAAGCAGATCTCGTCTTCCATCAATCGAGAAGTACTATTATAACTAAGATATCGACGGTGGGAGGTCAAAACCTCGTAACTCCAGCTTTTAGAAGCTGTAGATTGTTACGAGGCCTAGACATCCCTAACGATATGCGTCTTTCTAGTAACTATACCTCTTTCCACCTATTCTCTTACTTCTCTATTGACATTTATATGTATAGGCAATTGACACGTCTGTCAACTTTGATAACTTGCAGGTATAAATTCAGCTGTTTGTTCAACTGGTGTTTGTTATTGACACTCTAAAACATGAACCAACACAGGTTCCTTACTTATAGTTTTCACAAACAATCTCTCTGATATCCGACGGTTATAAAACTCAACAGTTTGTATGACTTATGTTTGTTATTGACAACATAGCACTGGAATCGGATACCACTTTCCGTTTAATCAAAGGAAACTATTCTAGAGAAACCATTATTGAAAGATGAAAATCGAAGGAAATTCCTCTCTCATTCTGTTTTGTTATTGTCTCTATTGACACTACAGACAGTTGACATGTCAGTCAACGTTGATATCTGATAATTATAAAAACTCAACTGTTTATATGTCTTATATGTGTTATCAACAACCTTTCACAGGTAACTATCGCGTGTTTCCGGTTTATCAAATGAGACAACATACAGGGTGATCCAAAAAACATGTCCCACAAAGAATATTTAATATATCTGCGTAATGTGGAAGCATTGTTTTAGTTTGGGTGTCGATGGAGAGGGTATATTATATAAATATCACATGACTCTCTGGGTAATAGTACATATTGTCTACCCGAGACCGGTAATATTGACCGAGGCTTCAGCCGATGTCAATATTACTGGTTCGAGGGTAGACGATATGTACTATTGCCCTGAGAGACACGCGATATTCATTTTATTATACCGAAAAAGAAAGAACATCAAAACTTTTAAATCTACAATTTATCTAACTTTATAAGTCCTTCACCGTTAATCAAAAATGTTAAAATCAACCGAATGCCTTATCCATTCATATTTGTGACATGCGCGCAAAGGCAGGCCTGCCATCACTTTTGCCTGGTTAATTCCATGATCTAGATGAGAAAGAGATCAGGCTAAACAGAGGTTTACAAACTGATTATGCATTTGGAAAAATAAACATAAAGTAAGATAGATCTAGAATAAAAAAAAAAATCTAGTTTCAGTAAATTAGCTTAGCATGAAAAGTGTCGATTCTGATCAGGATGTGCAGTTCGCACAGACTGACTAGGATCCATACTTTTTAACATTTTCCACATGGTCCTTTTTTGCGTAACAAGCCACGTCATTTAAGCGTACTTATGTTAAACTAGCTATGATTCAGCAAATATCGTGTTTTGAAACATTGTGACGTCACGCTTACGTCATAAAAAACCAGAATTTCTATATATAGTACGCTCAGGGGGTAATATTATATAAATATCACATGCCTCTCAGGGCAATAGTACATGTTGTCTACCCGAGATCGGTAATATTGACCGAGGCTTCAGCCGAGGTCAATATTACTGGTTCGAGGGTAGACGATATGTACTATTGCCCTGAGAGGCATGTGATATTCATTTTATTATACCGAAAAAGAAACAACATAAAGATATAATCTACAATTTATCTAACTTTATGAGTCCTTCACCGTTTATCAAAAAATGTTAAAATCAACTGAATGCCTTATCCATTCGTATTTGTGACATGCACGCAAAGGCAGGCCTGTCATCAATTTTGTCTGGTTAATTCCATGATCTAGATCTAGATGAGAAAGAGATCAGGCTAAACAGAGGTAAACTGATTTTGCATTTGGAAAAAAACACATAAAGTAAGACAGAATAAAAGATCTAGTTTCAGTAAATTAGCTTAGAATGAAGTGTCGATTCTGATCAGCATGTGCAGTTCGCACAGACTGACTAGGAACCATACTTTATAACGTTTTCCAGATGGTCCCTTTTTGCGTAACAAGCCACATCATTTAAGCGTATTTATGTTCAACTAGCTATGATTCAGCAAATATTGTGCTTTGAAACAATGTGACGTCACGGTGACGTCATAAAAAACCAGAATTTCTATTTATAGTACGCTCAGCGGGTAATATGAAAAAATATTAACCGGTTAATATTATCTGAGCGGGTAATATGAAAAAATATTAGGTTTGTAATTATTGAATGATAAGGTCACGTGAGGTATAATAATAAAAATTATAAACCGGTTAATATTATCTGAGCGGTGAATAGTACGAAATATTAGGTTTGTAATTATTGAATGATAAGGTCACTTGGGGTACATGTATAATAAAATAGAATATGTAATGGTTGTGCAGAAGAACGTCATGCAGCGTCATGGTAACGCAAATGGCGTCATCAATGACGTCATCATATTCTCAGCATTCCAAGATGGCTGAAAATGCAGAAATAGTCAAACGGTGCTATGTATTATGTACATATGCTGTTCTAGCTAGAAGAAAAATCCAAAATATGTACCAAAATGCCAAAGTGCCAAAGAGCAGATAAGAAGACTTTTTTTCTAAGTTTGGGATGAAGGTGACCGTCAATGACACGAGATCTGGAAAAAGGAGAGAACGCGCACAGGGCGTGCAGACGATAACGTGGAGAGTGTTCATCAAGCTGTAGAGGAAACTCCAAGGGTGTCTATTATGGGGTATTATGAAAGACATCTCAAAAACCACTGATGTAAGATATGGTACAGTGAAAAGAATTCTAAAGTTTTATTAAATTATAAGCCATACAAAATAACCAGCATGCAGCATTTGAAAGATGCAGAAACCACGGCCACACTGTCATTTGTTAATTGAATTGACAGTGAATAAATGACCACCGCATTCACCCGATCTCAGTCTGCTGGACTTTTCCTATGGGGTTGCTAAGAAGAAAGAGTTTATGAACCCTAACCCACCACTAAAGCTGAACTGAAAGAAGCCATAAATAGAGAAATAGACTTGATTGATAGTCAAACCTGTAGTAACGTCATACAAAACATTCGACGTCATTTTAGACTAGTTTGTGAAAAACTTGGTCGTCACATCGAGCATCTCTTGTAAAAGTAGTAAGTGAATTATTATATAATATTGTAATCAGACAAAATTTTACAGATATATACTTAAGTTCTAGAGAATATAAACGAAATATATAAGATGGTAAAAAAGTTATAAAGCATTGTTTGTGGGACATGTTTTTGGATCACCCTGTATGTATTCAGGAAAAACCAACTGGTATCAATACCTAGAAGACGTCTTTGTTAGGATATAGTTTCTGTCCTTCTTTACTTTTCTCTGTTTACATTAAAGGCAATAGACATTTATGTCGACTCTAACATCTACGGTTATAAAATCTAGTGTCGCGTGTCTGTCATCGACAACATATGACAGGAATTTATCATGCGTTTTTAATTAATCAAATGAGATTGTAGGGGTATTGTAGAGAAATCCGTATTGATACACGAAAAGCATAACAATTTCTTGTCATGTCATTGCTTGTATTCCTTATTGATATTGCAGACGGTAGACAGGTCTGTCAATACTCATATCTAATGTCTATAGAACTCTAGATTTTAGATACTGCTTATATGACTTGTGATGGTTATCGACAATCTATCAGGAATCGAACACGTGCTTCCGGTTAATCAAACGAGACAGCAGGGGTATTCTAGAGAAAACAGTATCAATAAATAGATAGCTTGCAAAACAAATTCGTCGTCCTGCTAAATTCTACTTTTTCTGTCTTGACATTGTTGACATCTGACAGGTATGTGAACTGTATCCATTCAAGGCAGTATAACTAACAAAGCCGATGAAGACTATTTTAACTAATGTACGAGTATTTCAACGTGTTTTAAGAACCTTGTTGTTACGACAAATATTTGAAGGAAAAAACACAAAATTAATGAGTTATGGAAAATAATTTAAATAACACGATATTTCCAATGGAATCCTTTCAACAAAATTTTCTTACTTAGTTCTGTTGTGCCATATCGGAAATTAAATTATGTAACAAATTATCTGTTTGACAAAAAAGTCATTCAATAATTGATAATGAAAAATAGCGGAGAATTTTTAGCTTCAAAATACGCATCACGAATGTAACTCTTCTCCTTGGGCCTTTTTACATGTATATTGTGTACTACATAATTACGGTATTATACACAAATATTTTCTTTATCAACATACATTATGTCGTCTGCAGAAACTTGCAAACTGGACCAGTTCAAATTTTAGTCGTTTTGGGAAAAAAGTTTAAAGTGTCAACCCAAGGCTAATTCTGGAAAGTGTCAAAAGTCTAGAATTACATAATTTCGTCGCTTTTCAACGAAAACCTCGTAACTGCAGCTTGTTTTAAGCTGCAGTTACGAGATTTTCATTGAAAAGCAGCGATTTAGAGACATAAACATGTCAACTGGGAGACATACTAAAAGTCGTGGTGACATTTTTAAACATTCACTAAGTCTGGAGGATTTTGTTTTACAGTTTCCGCAAACGAGTTTTAGATTACATCAATAAAAAACAAATTAGAAAATGCCCTTGGAATGATAAATGGTACTAAAAGATGACACAATCGGGATTGTTTTCCCAGTAAACACTGCTTTTCATCGAGAACCTTGTAACTGCAGCTTAGAATAAGCTGCAGTTACGAGGTTTTCGAAGAAAAGCGACGAAAAGCTATTTTCGACCTGGTCTAATTCAAGGAAATCTACGTAACACTTAAATGGTGGATTTAGCAAGACGTAACGGAAAATTATCAGACAGAAACGAGATAAAATCTCAGCGGGGAATCACGAGACACTATAATTGCAAGAAATCTTCAATAATTCAGTCCGAAGACGTCCAATAAAAACAAGAGGGCCAGAATGGCCCTATATCGATCACCTGAAAGAAGTTTAAGACACGCCCACTTTTTTACGAATAAAAAATTTGCAAACAAATTTTGAAAAGGGTCACTCAAGGAACATCGTTGCCAAATTTGTTTCAAATTGACCCTTTGCTTGATTCTTAAAGCATTTTCTTATGATTTCTCTAAGTCTGATAAGCCACGCCCTGCCACGCCCACTTTTTTTGACCAATACAAAATTTGCCAACATATTTTGAAAAGGGTCACTCAAGGAACATTTCTGTTTGCTTCAAATTGGGCCAATGGTTGATTTTTAAAGAATTTTCTTATGATTTCTGTAAGTCCGATAAGCCACGCCCAATTTTTTCTGACGAATAAAAAATTTGAGAGAAAAATTTGAAAAGAGTCACACAAGCAACATTTCTGCCAAGTGTGGTTCAAATTGGGCCAATGATTGATTTTTAAAGAATTTTCTTATGATTTCTCCAAGTCCGGTAAATGCTGACCTGCCACGCCCACAATTTTGGATGAATAAAAAATCCGGGAACAAATCTTAAGAAGGGTCACCCAAGGAACATTCCTGCCAAATTTCGTTTTAATTGGCCCTATGGTTAAGGAGAAGAAGATTTTTGAAGAATTTTTTAACAAGTTCTCTTGGTTAGATAAGCCCCCGCCCGCCCTGCCACACCCACATTTTTTGACGAAACTATGTTGAAATGTTGAAAAGGGTCACTCAAGGAACAATTCTGCCAAGTTTGGTTCAAATTGGCCCATTGACACGGCCGCTTATCTACTAAATCACAACATTTTGTTGTGAATGAAACACAGTTTAGAGGATATCCGATTGGCAGTTAGAGGAGCCGACAAATCGGCGGGTGAAAGGTGAGTCTCGTCTTTTAATCGAAATGTTCTTGTTTCTAGCTCGAAAATCAAAAATCGGAGAATGTCATACAACCCATTATTCATTTTCACATATTTGTGAGTCCCATCCAAACCCCGATTCTCAGAGATTGGACAGGAATTCATTTTCTCCTGTTGCAAGGGTAGCCCAAATATTGACATTTCGTCAATCCTGATTAGCGTTTGTCCACTTTCTGAGGATGAATGGCACAAAACCTGTGTGTATTATAAAATAGTTGTATGTAAATTACATCGCGCAAACAATGTTTTAATAACTTACTTTCGATCTTGGAAGAAAATCAGTTCTTCCGGTCAGTTTCTGCGTTAGAGGATAGGTTGTGAGTAAGAGCATAGGTTGTGATTTAGAAGACAGAATGCATTCATCGCATTCAATACCATTTGTCATTGTTTATATGCGAATTAAGCCAAACCGAAATACTCTCATTACTTGACTAGTCTTGTCCAAAGATTAAACCCTTATTTCACTTAAGAATCACTTTGTCATTTTTATTTGACAGAGTACGAGTTCATTGTGATATGATGTAGAAAAAACCTTTTTACACACCAGTTATATATATCATATTACATTATCTCATCTAAATGAATGTATGGTTCTTATGCATAATAGATTTATAACCAAGTTTGATACATGTGTATAAACATTCACTATCCTTTGTGTTTCTTTCTGTCTGTCTGTACTATGTGCGTCTTCATGTGAACTTTTATACTATTTAAAGTAACTACTGTGCAACATTCGAACCATTTTTGTATGCTCTAAAGTAGAATCTAGCCTCTTTAAAATATAATGCGTAAGAAGTGGAAAAACCGGAGACAATAAAGACGTAAAAAATACAGGTCTGTAAATCTTGTTTATCCATAGATCTTCTTGTTTATTGATTCAATATGTTTAATATTAAGTCATCAGCATATATGCCTACAAATTGCTGGTTAACAGTAATCTCTTCTTTTGTGTCAATACTTTACAGTCCCTTTCTAATAAGTACGTTATACCATGCCTTGTATGAGAAAGGGTTAAAGAATCCCATTTACACATCATGTAAAAGCAACGGAACAAGAGAAAGTCGATTTCCTTCATAAAGATTTCTTCAAAAATCCTATCCCATACAAGATATATTTTATATCTCCCTTGTAAAATAGTTTCGGAAAACATCGAGAGAAAGAAGAAATTATTAATCATTGACTAAGCAGCCAGTCTACAATACTTCCAGTCTATTTTTTTTTATTTTTGGACTGACTCATTTGACGCATCACTTTATCCATTTTTGGATAAAAATCACTACGCGGTGCGCATAACTCCAAAATCCTGTCGCCAAAAAGTAGCAAGCAGAAAATTGCAACTACAAATACATTTGCAACAAAATAAAGTTTGATTTTCGTCTCAATTTCATCTAATAAAATAATTAATTCAAATTAGATTATTCATTTTACTCTATGCAAGCATATGAAGCAAATATGCCGCGTGACAGGAAGTCATGAGGAAGTACCACGTGTATGCATTTTATGGGCGCTGACATCTTGAAAGTAGTTAACCCAGAATGCCCACCAGAGATAGATGGTAATCGACAGGTGGCGACATCTATTGGTAGATATTGAATTATTAATTATCAGCCCTTCCCTCAATATTAACGCCCTAAAACATATACTTCTCACATCTGTAACTCTTTCTAAATAAAGCAGTCTAAAATTGTGTCATTTTGAAAACACTTCACCCATTACCAAAATGGCTAAATATTTGACTTTTCCGGAGCAAAAGATGTAGCAGACAAGAATATCAGGTGTATGAAATTTTAAAAAGAGAACGCACAAACGCCCTCTTAACTTAAATTTTCATTTCAAATTATCACATGCAGATGGGCAGACAAGCAGACAATGTTAAAGTGACATTTCAGAATTTTTTGTCATAAATTTTACTTTTATCCTTTTCTGAAAGAGCATATTTCCTTATGAAAATTCTGAAAATTTTAGGCCAAAATATTACGCCGGTTACGAGAAATTTATATTTTTGTGTTAAAATTGAACTAATTGTTGTGGACAACAGTTCGG
Source organism: Fragum sueziense (assembly GCA_963680895.1). Classification (NCBI taxonomy): domain Eukaryota; kingdom Metazoa; phylum Mollusca; class Bivalvia; order Cardiida; family Cardiidae; genus Fragum; species Fragum sueziense. The sequence goes on along the minus strand of OY804594.1, from coordinate 65,370,829 downwards.
ATTTATATGCAATTTATCGATTAAGTCTCAACTTTATATGCGTGTTTCTCGCTTATTGGCAACAACTTCAAAAAACTAATGGTATTTATACTCATAAGAATAACCAATCTTTGCATCAAGACATACTTTAAAAAATTGAAATTGGAATGAAATGTCCCTTTAAAGGTCTGTATCCCTGATGTATCAATTTACTGGGCTTAAAAAATACGTTATGCCATTTCACTCGTGAACCCTTTGATAATAGACATATCACATAGAGTATTTCGGTTTGGCTTAATTCACATATAAGCAATGACAAATGGTATTAAATGCGATGAATGCATTCTGTCTTCTAAATCACAACCTATGCTCTTACTCACAACCTATCCTCTAACGCAGAAACTGACCGGAAGAACTGATTTTCTTCCAAGATCGATAGTAAGTTATGAAAACATTGTTTGCGCGATGTTATTTACATACAACTATTTTATAATACACACAGGTTTTGTGCCATTCATCCTCAGAAAGTGGACAAACGCTAATCAGGATTGACGAAATGTCAATATTTGGGCTACCCTTACAACAGGAGAAAATGAATTCCTGTCCAATCTCTGAGAATCGGGGTTTGGATGGGACTCACAAATATGTGAAAATGAATAATGGGTTGTATGACATTCTCCGATTTTTGATTTTCGAGCTAGAAACTAGAACATTTCGATTAAAAGACGAGACTCACCTTTCACCCGCCGATTTGTCGGCTCCTCTAACTGCCAACCGGATATCCTCTAAACTTTTTTTTCATACACAACAAAATGTTGTGATTTAGTAGATAAGCGGCCGTGATTGGTTGATTTTTAAAGAATTTTCTTAGGATTTCTCTAAGGCTGATAAGCCCCTTCCTCCCTGCCACGCCTAAATTTCTTGACAAATGTAAAAAATTAGTGAAAGAGAGATTCAAAGAACATTCCTGTAAAGTCTGCTTCAAATAGGCCTAATGGTTAATTTATAAAGAATTTTCTTATGATTTCTCAAAGTCTGATAAGCCCCTTTCTCCCTGTCACGGCCACAATTTTTTACAAATGAAAATATTTGTGAACAAATTTCAAAAAGAATGGCTTAAGTCACATCCCTGCAAAGTCTGGTTCAAATTGGCCCAATGGTTGATTTTTAAAGAATTTTCTTATGATTTTTCTACGTCTGATAAGCCCCTTTCTCCCTGCCACGGCCACGGTTTTTGACGAATCAAAAATCTGAGAACAAGTTTTGAGGAGGGTCACTCAAGGAACAATTCTGCCAAGTTTGGTTCAAATTGGAACAATGGTTGATTTTTAAAGAATTGTGGATTCTCTAAGTGCGATAAGCCCCGCCCTGCCACGCCAACAATTTTTGACGAATCAAAAATCCGCGAACAACTTTTGAGAAGGGTCACTCAAGGAACATTCCTGCCAAATTCGGTCAAAATTGGCCTGTTAGTTTTGGAGAAGAAGATGTTTGAAGAAATTGTTGACGGACGGACAGACGGACAGACGGACGACGGACGGTGAGTGACCACAATAGCTCCCCTCGAGCACTTCGTGCTCAGGTGAGCTAAAAACACATCCTAACCGATACTGTAAAATGGAATCTTTGCGTATTTTGTGACAAGAAGTTGAAGTGAATGATTTGACGGTTGTCTTTTTATTAGATCTGAGGCGCGTTATTTAGAGTAAGATTTTTTAAGATTTCTGAATGTGTTTTGAATAAAGCGTTTTAAGACCGAGACTTTGACCGAGCTGTTCCGAATACTCCATATTTATACAAATGACGTCATCATGACGTCATTTGTATTAAGTATGGAACATTCGGAACACCGCGGTTTATAAATTATGGAGTGTTCGGAACAACTCGGTCAAATCTCTTATATTGTCTGTACAGAGTTGACCGAGGGGTTCCGCACGAAGTATAGGGCAATGGCGCCTCCAATTGAGCGTCTTAAAAATCTTTCTCTAAAGAACGCTTTATCCTAAAATATTTTAAGATATCTCAAGAAATCTCGCTCTAAAGAACGCGACTCTGGTATATTCATATCGTTATATCATTTCATGGTATATATGTTGTGCCGATTTTAAGATTATTGCCTAAATTCGAAATTGGGCATGCCCAATTTCGAAATTGGGCACGGAACTTTGCACAATTTCGAAATTGGCCATCCATTTTCGAAATTATGATTCAGTAAGTTCCGTGTGTCATGGAGAACTATTTCTGTCGATCTTTTTCGACGATTTATTGATAATTGAATCATACAAACGCCCGAAATGTTAATATTATTTACGGTTTACTGCGAAACTGCCATGCAGAACTATTTCTGTCGATTCATTGTCGTGTTTTCCTCAGTGATTTATTGATAATGAATCAAACGACGTCCGAACTGATTATTTTTGCCTATTTGTAAGGTTTACTCTGATTTTTTACACTTCCTACGTACTCGTTGCTGCGGCGGATCAAGGAAGTCTGTGATAGGATTCGAATTTACAAATAGAGAGGTTCGTTTGCCCAGTATTGCAGTGGCGTAGGAAGGTTTACAATATGGGGGGGGGGGGCAATTGTTAAAGTGAATGGAAAGGTGGCTGTATTATGGGAGCATAGGGGGCCCTTTTCTAAAATGTAGGGGGGGCAGCACCTCTGAAGCCTAATTATTTTGATTTCATGCAAAACTTCAATCAGAATTGTGTCATAATAGGAATACGGCAACATTTTATCTGAATTTTCTGATAGAATTAGGTCACATGATAAATGATGTCATCATTACGTTGCGAGGTCGTACTGTAAGCGTAATCGTGCGTACTTATCAGAATGATTATAATAGTATAAGATCCATTTCTCATTCTGTAGTTCTGGCCAGCACGGTGGGAAGGATCCGCTAGTTCGGATGGGTCGGTTGCTCGTTCTGGCCAGCACGGTGGAAAGGATGGGCTAGTTCGGCTGAATTGGTTGCTAGTTCTGGCCAGCAGGGTGGGCAGGATTGGTTTGTTCGGCTGGTTTGGTCGCTAGTTCTGGCCAGCACGGTGGAAAGGATCGGCTAGTTTGGCTGGGTCGCTTGCTCTTTCTGGCCAGCACTGTGGCAAGGATTGGTTTGTTCGGCTGGGTTGGTCACTAGTTCTAGCCAGCACGGTGGGAAGGATCGGTTTGTTCGGCTGGGTCGGTCGCTTGTTCTGGCCAGCACATAGGAAGAATCGGTTTGTTCGGCTGGATCGGCCGATTGTTCCGGCCAGCATAGTGAGAAGAATCCGCTTGTTCAGCTAGGTCAGTTGCTAGTTCTGGCCAGCACGGTGGGAAGGATCTGCTTGTTCGGATGGGTCGATCGCTTGTCTTGGCCAGCACGGTGGGAAGTATCGGCTTGTTCGGCTGGGTTGGTCGCTAGTTCTGGCCAGCACGGTGGGAAGGATCGGTTTGTTAGGCTGGGTCGGTCGCTTGTTCTGGCCAGCATAGTGGGAAGAATCCGCTTGTTCGGCTAGGTCAGTCGCTAGTTCTGGCCAGCACAGTGGGAAGGATCTGCTTGTTCGGATGGGTCGGTCGCTTGTTCTGGCCAGCACGGTGGGAAGGATCGGTTTGTTAGGCTGGGTCGGTCGCTTGTTCTGGTCAGCATAGTGGGAAGAATCCACTTGTTCGGCTAGGTCAGTCACTAGTTCTGGCCAGCATGGTGGGAAGGATCTGCTTGTTCGGATGGGTCGGTCGCTTGTTCTGGCCAGCACGGTGGGAAGTATCGGCTTGTTCGGCTGGGTTGGTCGCTTGTTCTGGCCAGCATACTGGGAAGAATCCGCTTGTTTGGCTAGGTCAGTCTCTGGTTCTGGCAAGCACGGTGGGAAGGATCTGCTTGTTCGGATGGGTCGGTCGCTTGTTCTGGCCAGCACGGTGGGACGTATCGACTTGCTTGGCTGGGTTGGTTGCTAGTTCTGGCCAGCATGGTGGGAAGGATTGGTTTGTTCGGCTGGGTCGGTCGCTTCTTTTGGCCAGCATAGTGGGAAGAATCCGCTTGTTCGGCTAGGTCAGTCGCTAGTTCTGGTCAGCACGGTGGGAAGGATCGGCTTGTTTGGATGGGTCGGTCGCTTGTTCTGGCCAGCACGGTGGGAAGGATCTGCCTGTTCGGATGGGTCGGTCGCTTGTTCTGGCCAGCACGGTGGGAAGGATCGGCTTGTTCGGCTGAGTTGGTCGCTAGTTCTAGCCAGCACGGTGGGAAGGATGTTCGGCTGGTTTGGTCGCTTGTTCTGGCCAGCATGGTGGCTCACTATTTTGATTTAGTTATCTTCAAAGTCTAAATGAAATGAGAACATATCAAATTAATTAACATAAGTATGCAGATCTATGGTAGATCACATATATTTAGCAGATGAAAAGCTTCGTAACAAATCTTGTTTGCTTTAAAAGAACCATTTCTAAAATGCCAATATTTAACTTAGTGAAACCATTTTAATTTCGGTGGTAAGAAAGCCCAAAGCAATGGATCTAATTCAGGCTCCGAAAAATAAATAAATGAAATCGGGTGTAGATATTATTTTTATGGCAATATTATCTATAAATTTGATGTCCTGCTGAACGTGTAAACGAATTGATAAAAGCAGAGACATATAATATAATGTTTATCTATGTCTCTGATAAAAGATAAGGTGCGAATTGCTTAGGGTACGAATCAACTTCCGCGCAAACGGAAGAAGAATGTTCCGTATGTTCTGTTTGGTGCGGAACTTTAGCTGTTCCGTACCGAACTTTTATTGGACTAAAAACGGCTTAAAATGATTTTGTAAGTGCTAACTGTGATACCTCCCTAAAAACGGATATTTTGAAGATGAGTTCTGCACAGAAAATGGCCCGATATACCATAAAAAATTATAAATAAGCTATTTCGCCGAGTTTCGAAATTAGGCAAATGAGTTCTGCAGGGATTTGCCGATTTTCGAAAATAGGCAAAAACGAAAATCGGCACAATATATACAAATATGTCTACTACAAGCGTCAGATAGATATTGACAATTCAACACCAGCCAGACACTTGATTTGACAGATCACTTGGTCGATTTTCTGTGAAATTGGTTCAGAGTTGAATTACATAGCACGTTAATAAGTTATAGCTATCAAATGAACACTTCCGAGTATCTCATTGTTGTCGGTGTTTCAAGTCACATCCAATTGATAACGATTCAAGACCTAGCTTATTTTGTAAAATGTTCCTTTAAAGATTGGGCTTTCTGTCTCACGAACGTAAATTGTACTCTTAAGACCGAGATCTGTATGGTATTGTTTTCCTTTTCTCAATCGTTTGTTTCTGAACTGAATGATTAAAGCTTCAAACATGTACGAAAAAAACTAGGTAGATCTATTAAATGTATACTAAGCGTCAGTAGAAAGTTATCTTCAAATCATCATTGGCCCTATTTTATGCAAATTTCTATCAATGAAATGAAAATACCATCAACACGATAGTTAACACATATCAATGTGCATGTAACATTCAGACCTAGTATGTTGATCGAGAAGTAACATTTAATTTTTAAACAGGGACAGATTTTATCCAGCTAACAGTGACGTAATTTCGGACAAACAAATATTATATTGTATTTAATGAGTGTTATTATGAAATCTCGCAACTACGGCTTGACTCAGGCCGTAGTTAACCCTTTCCCAAACAAGACCTGGTTTTGAGGACCCTAATAGAAAAGGCTTGGGAAAACATTGAAACAAAAGAAGAAACTGCTGATAACCAGCAGTTTCTCCTTTTCTCTCAATATTTTCTGTCCCATATTTTACACAAATCATATCTTTGATAAAATCTATTTTGTCATTTTCTACAGTTTTTGAAGTGGATCACCCTACAATTCTGTCGTTTGGGAAAGGGTTAAGAGGCTTTATTATAGTGGACCCACGCTATCGTGAGCGATTTACCTACCTATAGGTAAGACAAGATGGTGTGATTGCTTTCTGTGGCAAAACCAACCTGTTTACTGATATACTGCGAGTCCAAAAATGCTAACAATATCGAGTTTAATTGTTGGCGCAAGATCGTATAAACCAGTTTCAAAATTACTATTTTTAGAGCAGTTTACCTCATTTGCATAATTGCCCCGTTATGGGAGGCAAAACATTCCACTGATAAGCCATAACTAAGTATTGAGTGTAGTTGAATTAACCACTTTTTGCAATGTTTAAATTATATTGCAACCGGTTTTAACCTTTCCCAGTTACAAATGCCAGATTATGCTGCTAATTTAATGGCACCTGATCTTGTAGTTTACTTAGATAATTTAACCAAACATACAGAGTGGCCCGACATAGACTATCTGCACATATATCACTATTTCTTGATAGTACAATAATTAATGTGTGAAGAGGTCAACTTGTGTATCTGAGAAATTATTAAAATGTTTATAATAAATTCTTACCTTTTTCTCAAAGTAACAGTACAATCATTTAACATTTAAATACATTTAGTTCAAGAATGCTTTGTAGATTGTCTCCAAGTTTTGTTTTTTTTTTTTTTGTTTTTGTTTTTTGTTTTTTGTTTTTTTTTTTTTCATAATCATTGATACAAAAACTAAATTTATTTTTACGAACTGATTCTTTGTAAAATGACAGCATGGTTTATATCATTTGACTGAATATTAATTCAAGTATCCGCATAGTCCTTATGTCTAATCTTAATCCTTTCTCAAAATGAAATTAATTTAGGCTACTCAAAATGAAAGCTGTTGCACACAACAAGTTGGAATATAGACTGGATTATAGCACAGGAAATATTGGGACAAAAGAAGAAAATATTGTTATCTGGTTTTATTCTTTTGCCTAAATGTTTTCCCACGCCTATTTCTGCTAGAGACTTCAAAACCAGGTCTTGTTTGGATCAGGGTCTAAGCTTTTGTTGTTATTTTTTAGCTTAACCCTTTTCAAAACGGCATAATATTAGGGTAGTCCAAATTTAAGACTGTTGCAGACGACAAAATTGATCTTGATAAAGATAATATCTGTGTTCAATATAGCTCAGAAAATATTGAGACAAAAGGAGAAAATGCTGATAATCAACATTTTCTTTTGTCTCAATGTTTCCCAAGTCTTTTCCACCAAGGACGTGAAACCTGGTCTTGTTTGGGAAAGGGTAAACATAAAGGAAATATGTATATACCAGCTTTACTTTAACAATATATATTTCATGAAAATGTATGTTGTAGGTACTCAGAGTCCTCCCAAGTACTAACAATATAGGGTGCTAAAATTATAAACGGTAATTGGCTTTGTCACATCACCGGGTCTTGAGATAACAGTGTGTAAATTTATGTGTTTTTACTATTGGAGGCATGATAGTAAGGCTCATTTTGCCTCCTCATGAATAATTCATTAGTGACCTGATATTATGAAACTGGTCTATGGCACATGTTTACATTTTGTCAAATGTAAACAAAACAGTGTTGTATAAAAGATGAATAAATTCATATATAAGTAGTGACGTAGACATGTTGAAAAGTTAGGTACAGTGATAGAGCGGTCTTTTCACTGTTCAGAGTTTTCTGCGTTTTACCGAAAAAAATTTGTTTACATTGGAACAAAACGTAAACATGTGCCATACGATATTGCGCCAACAATAGTTATACAACACCGACCTTTTATCAAAACATAACAGTCAACCCTGTCTATTTTAGCACAAAAATGTTTGCTATTCAACGTTTAACAAACTTCTCCAAAATGAAATGTTTTTTCTAAAAAACAATCAGTCGGATATTTTATCTACAGTTTATCGGACAAACCTACATGTATACAGTGCAAATTTGGAGGAATATGCGTTGGCCTCATTTTTTAATATGAACATTTTTTAGTGCCATTGTAATTTAATTTAGGAAAGAAAGGCCAGGGAATCGTGTTTTTGAAGAAATCATTTAGGAAATGCTTTAAGCACTAATTAATCAATGCAATAATTTAAAGATTTCCATAGAAATTTAAAGAAATTTTAATTACAGGAATAGTTAGAAATAATTATCTTAACGCAATTGTTCCGGTCTCAAGGTTAATTATATAACCCTTCCTTAGACATAGCAAAATGGGCACTATTTTACTTTTGTTTTCTTAAGTTGTAGGAATATGCATTGCACTATTCAAATTTAAAAGCTCCTGCAGACGACAAAAAATATTGATCATGACAGTACTTGTGCGTGTAATAGAGCACAGAAATTATTGAGGTAGGAGAAACAAAATTAATGTTGATTAGAATATTTTTCCCTTTTCTGATGTTTTCCTAATCAAAAAACATCATTGTTTGGAAAAGCACAATTTGATGAAATGTTTGTCAACTGTGTAAGAAATATTTAGAATTTCATGACGATGTAGTTTGACATTTGAAACAAATTATTAAGTTGTCAAAATCAGAAGTTTAATTATTGATAATGAGATATATCTGATAACGTTTCAAAATGTAACTACAGCTCCAATACTAGAGGCGGCACTAACGGCATTTGAAATCGTAATCGGCATTTTACTGGTGGTGAACTCGACCAAAGCGTGGGACGTTTTTTCGCGATCAAAGTATTCCGTCGGTGTTGTTATAAAATATCGAAACTATGGCTTCGATAAAGCCGTAGTTACGAGATTTTATTACAACACAGACGGTTTGTCAAAACATATCGTAAACCCGGTCTATTTTTAGAACAAATTCATTGTTATTAGAAAAACTATCCAATCAGATCTTTAAACTCACATTTAAACGCTAAATATCTTTACCTTGTTGTAGCGAAAAACGTCCATCGCTTTGGCCGAGTTCACCACCAATGGACATTGTATTTGATTGAATCAAGTTTCATAATTTTCATGTCTTTTTCTTAGGTCTTTGAAACGGACTTTTTGTTATTTTATTCTTTAATTATCATGTAACTACGAGTAATTGAATAGCTACTTGCATTGGTAAGCATACTTTTGGAAACTTTTGAAATTTTAGAAGTTTTTACTCCTTTGAGAAATACCTAAAGATAAAAAAACAAATCTGACTAATCGCTTCCCCTAACAACAATATTTAGGTTGCTCCAATTTGAAATCTGCTGGAGACAGTGGCAGGATGCAATCAAACACTTTCTCTATCGAATCAACACTCCCTGGCACCTCTTTTTAATGGGTGTCTAAATTCACAAGTATTCAATAGACGTGTTCATTTTGGTGATAAAAGGCACGTGTTCAATAAATGACATTGCAAAATGTATACACCCCTACATTTTACTGACTAAAGGTACTCAATTCTGATGAATTATATACCGTTAGAGGTTTACATAACCAATCCAGTCAGGAATGCTTATCAGTCAGTAGCATCACAGAGTTGCCAGTCAGTCCCAGCTTGATGTCCATTTATCATCCAATATAAATAAACATTGTGTTGGCTGGGCTAGACAGATGTAGTAGCTCTAATTCAAATTTTTAAAACTTAAAAGTTTTTTCTCCTTTTAAACAACTTTTTTTAATTTTTAAATAAATGGAACACATGCCTTTCATACTTGCATCCTGATCTTTCAACATTGTTGAATATTAATTTCAACAGTAATGTCATATCATTTGTATACCAGAATTTAAAATTTTGATTTGTAAACATTCAGAGAAAAGGAGCATATTTTAAGCCACTGCTTATTTGAAGCAAACACAGATGGACTATTGCAGAGTGTTAATTGAAGAAATGTTACACATTGTGAAACTTTCCCAAATGTTCAAACTTTCGGCTGTTCCAATTAGGAAAGATGAAACTGACGACAAAATTGATACCAATTAATGGGAATACAATTTGGACACGCTATATCACAGGAAATCAGGAAATATTGAGATAAAAGGAGAAATTGCTGATCATCAACAAGTTGTTCTTTGCTCTTATTGTTTTCTCAAACTGCTTCTACTATGGACGCTAAACCTATGTTATGTTTGGGAAACAGTTCAACTGAAAGATCAGAATCAGGCCCGTAGGAACAGGGGGGGGGGGGGCTTTAGGGGGGGGGGGGCTAAGCCTCCCTAAAGTTGGCCAAAAATGCCGAATTTTCCTTTTTTTTTCACACTGAAAATTTGGGAAAATCCAAATTAGCTCCCCAATATTCAGACACTGGAGCTTTAGCCCCCCCCCTCCCCCACTATGAAATTGTTTCCTAAGGGCCTGAGAATTATATGCATCCTGCTGATATCGTCTTCTGCGGGCATGGAACCAAACTCTTGCTGATTATGTCAGTCAAATAACTTTAGAAATGAGAAAAAAAAGGAAAACGTAATGGTATCTTTTGATTCCACAAAAATTCTAGAAAATTTGGCATGCATTATTGCTGTTATGTTTTATTTTTTTCTAAAGAGTAAAGACTTCTATCTAGTTCTTGTTACTCTAACTTTAGAAATATTAGGGGGAAAAGGTAAGACTTTAACTTTTTATTCCATGATTATGTCCATTGGACAATTATATTGTAGATCTATCTAGAGAATTGAAAATTATCAAATTCTAACCCATTTTCCAAAAAACAAAGCCTGTATATCAGATTCATTTCGAAAAGTAAACATTACCCCATGTTAAGCCTTTCCAAAAAGCCAAAAGGTAAGACTGTTCCAATTTTAAAGGAAATCATGTCATACTCATAGCACAGGCAATATTGAGGCAAAAGAAGAAAATGCAGTGCAATTGCGAAAGCGGTTGTCGTGGTCTTAATCCTTTCCCAATTAAGACCTAGCTGGATCTGACATCCCTCAATATGAAAAGCTTAGGAAAACATTGATGATCAGCATATTTTCTTTTTCCATCAATATTTTCTGTGATATACCATACACATTTTCTGCTTTTGAGATTATTTTATCGTCTGTATCAGCTCTGAAATATTTGGTTTTGGAAAAGGTTAATTAATGCTTAAAGCCACTCAGAATCAGTTATCTGTACATAGATGATGTAGGTGGATCCTCACTTTCAATAAATGAATGAAGTTAGGTTTCTGGGTGACACATGTCTTCTGGTGTTCTAGTATTATATAGTTCATGAACATGGGAAAAAAGTTAAAAAAATCAATAAAGCTGTGGAAGTCAGGAAATCAGAATGCATACAAATCTTGTGGTGTCCGGTTACGGCTTATCAGACGTTTTGGTCATTATCATAACATACGGTGAGGGCTGTCTGGGTCATGATGGGGGTTACAACTGCATGCATTACATAGCTTCTAATCCTGTGTACCGTTATCCAGAAAAGAAAAAGGTTGGGGCAGTGGCAGTAAAATAATAGAGTGTATAAGGATGATGGAGCAGTTTTGGACATTTAGTCCGTTCCTAGACAACAAAATTCTAGTCTAGTCCAATTGTAAAGTAATGAATTTTGTGCTAAAATTAGACTTGGTTTGCCGTTATGTTTTGATAAACCGTCGGTATTGTTATAAAATCCTGTAACTACGGTTTAAAGTCGCAGTTAAAAGATTTTATAACAACACCCACGAAATACTATCTTTTTGTCCGAAATTACGTCACAATTAACCGAATAAAAGTGTTCCCTATTCGAAAGGTATTGTGGACAGTGGTATAAATGTGAATAAAAGCATAATATAGTTGCATAGTGTTTGGGGGAAATGAAAAAATCATTCTAATCAGTATTTTCTTAAAGCTCCATGTTTTTTAAAAAACCATTTCTCTTGAAAGGGTGTCAAACCCAAAGCTTGTATAGGAAAGTATTTAGACAGCAATTTCTCCGTGCCCAATTACGACGGTCCGAAGATGATAACATTTCTCCATTTTCTTGCCAGAGTGAAAATTTTCCGAACCTGTCATGTGGGCTTTAATTAATAATATACTAGAGGAAAGAAGAAACGCAACAACTATTTTTTGCTATTTCTCTTAATTCTTTTATGTTATAGAGTCAAAGTTGTTACTGATTATTACAGGGAACTATATCTTGATATTGACGTTTTTATTTACGTTAGGACCTGTCTTGCTTGTTAGATAACGTCAAAATAGACGTTTACACGTTTCTCATGTGCAAACCTTTAAATGTCCAAACTTTACATAAAACTCTTTTGATTTGTGTAGATGCTTGTCTACTCGACAAAAGGCAATAATTTTTGTTTGGATTTAATCCCTTATATCATTTTGCGACTTATTCAAAGACGTCGTCCAGTAGCAATTGTGATGTTTACGAATGGAACATCTCAAACCACAATTACTGCTGACTTTGGTGTGCACCAGTTGATAAAACATTGCTTGAGATAACGTCTTAAAACGAACGGAACAACTGACGGTCGCCCGAAAACGGTCGTCAACATCTAACGTCATTACGCCAGGACCATAACGTTCGCTTATTGTACCTATGTAAACAAATTTATTATAGAGAAAAACTGCTGATGCTATTCATGGACAGTACAGCAATCAAATTTCAGACAGGAATCGTCAACGTCAAATTGGATTGCGTGCAAGAACGCGTTTAACATTGACGCCAAACAGCTCTCATTCAAACTCATATTTATAGCATTTTCACTCTTTGGCCTTGACACAATTTTGACACTAGAAAGCCAAATGATGAACTTGTACTATGCATTGAAAAGAGTACTCGAATGAGGATGATTTTGAGAAAGACAAAAACAAAATGTATAATCAAATTTATTTATTGTTGCGTTTCTTTTTTCCTTTAGTAGGCCTATAGATAAATGCCCTGGATCTCATTCTCATTCATGTATGCTCAGTTTGCTTTCCTCTGTCTTACCCCTATAAGAAAACCTTACACGAACCATTGAAGGCTATGATTCATAATCATCATTTAATCAAGGATAATTATAATTCATCGGCAGGCAAAGTTTAATGATTTCGTAAAATAAATTCTCGTATATGTAATATTTTGCTATCAATCATCGCCCGGTATAGTCCAATCTGTGTATTTGTCGAGAGAAATCAAAGAAAAATATTCCTTGAAGGGTCAAAAGAAAATCATTACCATTCATGTGTGCAAGTGGTCGCCTGTTAGTGCACTCGCTCGGAAATGTATATAGAATATTAGACAAAGACGATGTCCTATTCTCGAATTACTTGTCAATACAAATCTGTCTTTACACGCAAATGGGATCATTCTGGATTCAAAGAAAAATACTAATTATAGACAAAGAACAAAGGTGCAATTGCATGATTTAAATGAATTTTGGCGAAGAAGACCCGCCCTTCAGTCACCAAAGATTTATTGACAAAAAGCAAGATGTTAAAAATGACCCCAAAAGTAGAATGTTCAGACTGTCGATGTCATATAGCAATTTCCAGTATATCTCCTTTATCGATGGAGTTTCATCAATAGATATGGAGGAGGACAATCACTGACAGTCTAACGGCTCCCCGTGACAAGCTAATCCTGGATATTAACCATTTCCGTCCAAATATATAAGCTGGTGACACCATTTCATACTGAACCCTAGTTAGAATCGCATTTCTTCTCATGTAAAAAATCTTCACAAGCAAAGGATTCTTCCCACTATTGTTGTCCAATGATATTCTGAATCCCGCCATACAATATAAGATATATCAATTTACTAAATAAATCATAGGTTATACAGATCAAAATGAAACCATATCGATGATAATCAGTATTTTGATGTAATATTGACGTGACGATTTGCACGTCCGTCTCTACAATAACATGTTTTTATAGGTTAAAGGTTTGTTTATAAACATCAGATTAGCGTTGGGCAACTGTAGAATCATTGACTTGAACATGCACATAAACATACAAACATGTAATAAGTCTAGTTCAAATTTAACTCGGTATTGCATTTTATTTACGTGCGACACCATGCCCATGGTTTGAATATTTAATTAAAAGACGCTGCTTTTGCGGACTGCATGCACAAATTTGGATGTGACCGAAGACCGACTTTCGAAGACAAGTCAACAATGAAAATGGAGAGCGACAATCACTGAAATTCTCACTGTGACTGGCTTATCCTGGATATTATCAAGATTGATCCAAACACATCCATTGGTGACACAATTATAAACTGAATCAGGGGATCTGGTTAGAGATCAATCTTTACGTAAACCATCTTCCCAAGCCAAGGATTCTATATCCACTTTGTTCATTGCGAACAAAGTGGGGATAGAATCATTGGTTTGCGAAGATGTCTGTAGTTTTACTGCTTCCAGGGACACAACCCAATGCATATAACCAATCTTTTTTCAAGAAATGCCCGAAATAAATGTGGAGGGCGACACTCACTGACTTTCTCACTGCTCCCTGTGACAGGCTTATTCTATGTATTGATTAGAAATATATCTAAATCAGTTGGTGACACCATTTTATACTGAACAAACATCAAATGTCTGATATAAATATCGAGGGAGACAATCACTGGCATTCTATCGGATCCCCGTGACAGCCTAATCCTAGATATTAACCAGCTTGGTCTAAATATATCAGCGGTGACACCATTATTATACTGAACCTAATAAAAATTGGTTTCTCCTCGCGTATACCATGTTCGCAAGCCATCATCCCATGGAATCTATATCCACTTTGTTCGTTAGGAACAAAGTGAATGTGGAATCCGTGTCTTTGTAAGATGCACATAAACATACAGTACAAGTTCATTAATATCCTGACATCATTCTGCGTTCATGTTTTTTTCCATGTGTGCCACACTATGCCGATGGTTTGAACCTTTACCGAAGGAAACGCTGTTTTGGGGGGTGCACAAACTGGATATGGCCGATCCGTTTTACGATGTCCTGGAGGTTTATTTTCCAAGTCATGTCCTTAATGAATATGGAGGTCGGTCGACAATCACTGACATTCTCACGTCTCTCCTTACCAGGCTTATTCTGGATATTAACCAGCTTGGTCCAAATATATCCGTTGGTGACACCATTATAATTACTGAAACCTGGCTAGATATAAGTTTCTTCTCACTTAAGCCATCCTCTAAAGCCAAGGATTCTGCCCCACGTCACTCCTTGCGAACAAAGTGGAGCCAGAATCATTGGCTTGCGAGATGCACATAAACATAAAAATAAGCTAATATTATCTTGATATTATTGCATGAATTTAATTTACATACATGTATGAGCTACACAATACCAATGGTTTAAATCTTTAACAAAAAGCTGCTGCTTTCGCGGACAGCATGGAAATGGATATGATCATTTTCAAGATGTCTCGAAGACTTATTTTCCACTTCTTGACATGTCCGATATAAATATGGAGGGCGACAATCACTGTCATTCTCACGGCTCCCAGTGACAGACTAATCCTGGGTATTAACCAGCTTGGTCCAAATATATCAGTGGTGACACAAATGTATTCTGAACACTAGGTAGAAACGCATTTCCTGTTAAGTAAATATTGAATACGGTCATGATACATGTGCCTGTGTCATCTATAGTACACTTCTTCTTAACATTGGGTTATAAAGTATGTGATACCCTTCCGGTTCCTTTTCACAAAAGGCCCCTGCTTGATTACATATACTGAGGTGTTTAACACGATATGTATTAATTTAAACGTACTCGCAGATCTGTACGTTTTGATAGCTAATGACATAGCATCGACTTTGTTCCAAATTACGAACTAATTACGTAATTAACAAAGCAGTTTAAAATTTATTCGGCCTTAGAAGGCTGTATAACAAACATGATGCGAGTAGTCGAGTACTATCTGACCTTTTCGTTTAGAAATAGTGCTCACTGTGTTTATAAAAGGGAAAACTGTCTATATATTGTCATTTGATAGAGAACATGGGAAAGTGACCTCTTTAGGGATGAATACTACCCCCCATAAACTGGATTGTCTGTGCTAAATACGGGCGTATTATGAGGCTTTCTATCTTTTAATATTTAGAATAAAGACAATTATAAATGTAAGAGACCAGGAAGCATCTACTATAGTATCTAGGTCTTTTATGTCATAAAAACCCATTTCCCGTCTACTATTCCATTACCATACCACAATATAGCTGCTTTTCTTTCAAATCCCGTTCAAGTCCTCGTAACTACAGATATGAAGCAACTATATATACGAGGTTTAGGAAGAAATGCAGCTATATATAATTAAGTTTTCTCCGTTAATTATAGACCAAAGAAAAGAGCAACAAAGGCATCCAGATAGTCTTTGTTATCTCTTATTCGCCGAACAATGGTAAGAAAGATATGCCATCGTTGACAGAAAGATGACATTTAATAGGACCTTCTTTTATTATCTCTCTAGGAGGCAAGACTTGCTTGAATATGTAATTATTCGGTCATTAATTGGAAACATAAATCGGTGGATTTGATAAAATTTGGAATGTTTTTAAATACATGCACGGATATGAATTGATTGTTTGTACTGTGTTATCCATATTAAGAAAGGGGTAATCTGATTTTTACTTATGAAACACCTTCAAATGACTGGAGTTCACAGTCTTGAAGCAATTGATGTACTTGCACATGTCCGTTTTACTGTTTCAAAGCCAGACGACTCTTTTGATTTATATCGGTTACACTATACACGTGATGATAGAACAATGTCTCCCTTCTTTAATCCTTTCCCAAATGGCAAAAATTTAGGGTGGTCCAGCTTGAAAGCTGCTGCAGACCAAAGATTGGTGTTCATAAACACTGATTTTGTGTACAACAAAGCATGGAAAATATTGAGGCAAAAGGAGAACTTGCTGATTATCAGCAATTTCTTCTTTTGTCTCAATGTTTTCCCAATCCTTTTCTGTAATGGAAGTCAAAACCAGGTCTTGTTTGGAAAAGGACTAAAGACATCGTAACTCCAGCTTGTTTTAACCCTTTCCCAAACAAGACCTGGTTTTGACGTCCCTAATAGAACAGGCTTGGAAAAACATTGAAACAAAAGAAGAAACTGCTGAGAACCAGCAGTTTCTCCTTTTGTCTCAATATTTTCTGTGCCATATTTTACACAAACCCTATCTTTAATAACATCCATTTTGTCTTTTGTGGCAGTTTTTTAAGTGAATCACCATACAATTTTGTCGTTTGGGAAAGGGTTAAGCTGCAGTTAAAGAATTTAGAAAAGCGACACGTCATTTGCTTGGAGGTGGTAAACACTTGAGATGGGTTTGCTATTAGAATATGAAGAAAACTATTGGTACACGCCTTTTACGTCGACATGGAGAAAAAAACGATTGACTATGAATATTCTTAGAAAGAAAGTACAAAAGGTAGCTCATCAATAATATTCTTCTTTCAGTCTGACTTTTGTAACTCAAACTCGTTATTATTTTTTTGCGGGTATAGCTCATGTAAATTCAAAGAACAGTAGACCCATTATTATATCATTTCCCTGCTAGTTTCTTAAGTACAATATAACACATAAATTGTGTCGACTGCACCGTTTTTATGTGTTGGCAAGTGACAATTAAGTTGTCTTATGAAGTATAGAATGATATACTATGCTCCCTGAAGCCGTATTTCTCATTAACGCAACCATACAGTACTTCAGAGCAACATATCACTGGTGGGGAGTCAAAACATCGTAACTACAGCTTGAATAAGCTGTAGTTACGAGGTTTTGACTTCCCACCGACGATATAAGAGAGGGTAAACACATTCTAATTTTGTTATTTCGAATCAAAACCTTATGGTGTGGGTACTTATTTGAATTGTCTCGATGACGTTTTTGTGGGGCTTTATATAAACATTGAGAGATATTTTACATATTGAAAATCTATTACTCCTCTTCTCTGTCGCTCTGCCATTCATTCTTTAGTTAGTGTAAAATACAGATTATTGCACGGCCCTCAGGCCGTGCATATTAAGGTTGTTTTGGGGATGTCAGTGGGTGTCGGATGTAAGCTAATATAATCCTTTCGGTTCTCGATGAATTGTTATCTCCATAATCAATGGCCATATTCATTTGAAAGGCAAAGATATTTCTATAAGTGATAGCAAAGAAAGGATGTTTATCACAAAAGTTCGTTAAAGGATCTTTCTGTTGAGTTTTTCGTGTGTTTCGAAAATGAAAATTCCCTTCTATTTCTAGCCTGTCACATAAATTCCGTTTTATCTCTTACCTATCGCATTAACAGCTTTGAGGGGCGTTCAGAATGTATCCCGTTTGTGCTGTAAAGCATAGTACGCAATTATTTGTTGTTTAACCTTTGCCCTACTGATTTTATTGTTTTTCTCAAGTTTTCATCACATCATCAAGCGGAAAGCAGCCTTACGTAGACTAAGATCAGATTGCATTGCTGAGTAGACTGATCTTAATCTTTATCATCTTTCGTAGCTTTGGTCACAGCAGGAATGTCATGTAAATTATGAGAAGGGTTAAAGATTTAATTATTTTGTCGTCTGCAACAATTTTGGAATTAGAGCAGCACTATGATCAGTAATGAGTAAACAAAAGTTCGCTTTTTGGAAAAGGATTACACAGTGTGAGTGATAAGCTATGTAGGACAATCAGGTGACCTAGCGTGACCGGTTTATCCATAGCTCCAGATGTAGTTTTAGTTTAACTCTTTCTCAAACATAACATTGTGTCTATGTCCCTGTTAATCCTTTGACAAACAATGAAACTTCAGTTTCTTTTAAAAAAGAAAGGATTGGTGTATAATGTAGCACAGAAAATATTGAGACAAAGAGGGAAATAATGATAGTGTGCATTTACTTCTTTTGCCGCGATGTTTTGTCAACTAATCCGTTTCCATTAGGAACGTCAACACCATGTATTGTTCATGATAGGATTTTTTTAGATAAGATTGAAAGAGGAGAAGCTTTAGTTATTTCGATAGTCACGTCAACTAGGCCTACCAGTCTAAAGTATTCGTAAATCATTTTACAAATTTTCATTAACACTATACGGAAAGTAACAAACAATAAAGGGTAAAGACATAACCCTGCAAAAAAGTCCATGAACTGTTCTAGAATGTTCTAAAACATCAGCTTTGGAACGTTCTAGAACGTTAAATGGCACTTCTAGAACTTGGATTCTAGAATCAGTTCTAGAATCCGTTCTTGAACCCAAGTTCTTGAACTGAAGTTCTAGAACTGTCACTTAATGTTCTACAGCTCAGTTTTGAACTAGTTCTAGAACAATTCTTGAACGTTAAATGGCATTTCTAAAACTCAAAAGTTCTAGAGCTGATTCAATAATTAGTTCAAGAACCAGTTCTTGAACGTTAAATGCAGTTTTAGAACTCAATGTTCTAGTACTGGTTCTAAAACCAGTTTACTTCACAATATGTGGGTGGGGAAATGGTAAAAATAAACAACCCTTTTCCAAACAAGACCTGGTTTTGACGTCCCTAATGGAAAATGTTTGGGAATACATTGAAACAAAAGAAGAAACTGCTGATAACCAGCAGTTTGTCCTTTTGTCTCAATATTTTCTGTGCCATATTGTACACATATCCTGTTTTTACTCACATCCATTATGTCTTTTGTGACAGTTTTTGGAGAGGATCACCCTAAAATTTTGTCGTTTGGGAAAGTGTTAAAGGGGGGGTTCTTGGGACCTAGGTTTTCCAATAATATTCTTAGTATAAATAGATACATAAAGGGGACATGGTTTGCCGAAAGGTCTGAATCAAACAGACATTTAGTTTGGTGTATGGCGAAATTTTTAAGACAAAATAATTTGTATATGAGCCCATGTTAACACGACACAAGGTCCATTTGCTTGCTTATGATCAATATCAAAATAATTTGCAATTTATGAAATCTTTCAATTTTTGGTATATTTTCATATCCCAACTTTGGGGAAAACATCAACACGTTTCTATATTAAAGCGACATAATGGAATAATATTTTAGGGCAGTACTAAAATAATTTGTCAGCGCAAAGTTATTAGGAATTTTGATAGCTAGTCGGGAAAATGAGTCAGGGCCCTTGAATACACGACAAGAGGACCATGATGGTCCGAAATCGTTCACCTGAACCAAGATGACATGAGACACAGTTATGTTTGAATCAATTAATATTTGTGACTTTAAGACTGAAAACAAACTTATGGTCATCAACATTATATCCTCATAGGTCAACATATCTGATTGTGAAGAGTGAAAACAAAGTCAAAAACGAGAATTTTGTCAAATTCAAGGGCAGATAACTCAGCAATTGTTTGTCTAATTGTGCTGAAGTTCAAACTCATCCATGATCTTATGGTAATCAACTTTTAAAGTGACATTTCACAATATTTTTTTACATAAATTTTACTTTTATTTCATCTGAAAGAGCATATTTTCTTATGAAAATTCTGAAAATTTCAAGCCTAAATATTTAACCGTTTATGAGAAATATACATTTTTTGTGCTAAAATTAAGCAAACTGTTGTGGACAACAGTTCAGATTCATATAGAATTTGTCAATTCTGTCTGAACTTTGAAGGCATATTTTTCGCTGATAAATAACAATTTCAAAAAACTGATAGCATTTCTAAGCATTAGAATAAACAATCTTTGTATCAAGACATACTGTTAAAAATTGAAATAAATGTGAAATGTCACTTTAAATCCAAGATCCAAGTTTTGTATTGATTGGTCACCATTTGTGATTGCTAGAGTAAAAACAAAGTCAAAAACAGCAATTTCGTCAAATTCAAGTATAATTATAAGTCACTACTTTTTCATCCAATCAGACTGAAATTCAAAGTCATCTAAGATCTTATGGTCACCAACATTATTTGTAAGTCTTGGTTGGTCAATAATTGTTAAGGCCAGAGAGTAAACAAAGTCGAAAAACAGTCGATAACAAAACTTTTGGCAAATTCAAGGGCATATAACTCACGACTTTCTCTTCCAATCATACTAAATTCAAAGTCATCCAGGATCTAACGGTCATCAACATTTTATACAAATTCTGTCTTGATTGGTCTCTAATTGTAGATGCTACAGTGTAAACAAAGGCAAAAACAGTCGAAACAGCAATTTTGCCAAATTCAACGGCATATAAATAATATTTTTTAACCGATTAAGCTGAAAATCAAACTCATCCGACATCTTATTGTCCTTAACATTGTGGCAAAGTTGATTGGTCAATGATTGTAGATGCTAGAGAGTAAACAAAGTCAAGAGCAGCAATTTTGTCAAATTCTAGAGCAGATAACTCCAGACTTTCTAGTTCGATCAAACCAAAAATAAATTTCATCCAAGATCTAAGGGTCACTAACATTGCGCCCAAGTTTCGTCTTGATTGGTCAATAATTGTAGATGTTATAGTGTAAACAAAGTCGAACACAGTCAAAAACGACAATTTTGTCGAAATCAAGGGCAAATAACTCAATACATTTTGGTCCGATCAAACCAAAAATCATACTTATTCGAGATCGTATTGTCACAAATATTGTGTCCAGCTTTTGTATTGATTGGCCAATATTTATAGATGCTAGAGTGTAAAAAATGTCAAAAGTAGCTACTTTTTACATGCAAGCGCAGATA
This sequence comes from Fragum sueziense, assembly GCA_963680895.1. Taxonomy (NCBI): domain Eukaryota; kingdom Metazoa; phylum Mollusca; class Bivalvia; order Cardiida; family Cardiidae; genus Fragum; species Fragum sueziense. Next base: position 65,349,496 of record OY804594.1, on the reverse strand, counting down.
ATTCCAGACTTTCTGGTCCGATCTGACCCAAAATAGAACTCATCTGAGAGCGAATGGTCATACATATTTTGACCAAGTTTGGTCAAGATTGCCTTATATTTGTAGATGCTAGAGTGTAAACACCAAATTGTTGACAGACGGACGGACGGACAGACAGATATACGGACGGACGACAGACAAAAAGTGATCACAATAGCTCACCTTGAGCACTTTGTGCCCAGTTGAGCTAAAACCCCATGACGAATCGTGGAATAAATTACCAAATACATTTTTTCTGGATTTCCTTCGCACAGAAAGGCATAATTGATTACTTAGCTTAATATTTAGCTGGCCACAGCAGAAAGTACTACAAATAAGCTATTGCGGCCAGGTTTGTCTGTTTTCCGCCCGTCTGTCTGCTCGTCTACAATATCAGGTTTACACAAATATCATTCGATCTTCTCCAAACTTTGTCAAAATGTGTACGGTCATAACCCCTTGTGTAAGATTGATTTTGTAGAAATCTGTAGAAAGTGCTGCGTTATGTGCCTTTGAATGGCAAAAAATGCTATTTTTTGACAATTTTGGCATAATACATACAAATATTGCCAAATCAAATGTAAAGCCAAATAAAAATGTTTGCATGTATAACGTCTTGGGTGAGTGAGATTTTTGTCCAGATTGAAAATGCAAATTCTGAGTTATCTGTCCCTGAATTTGGCTAAATTGTCATGACCCCCCCCCCCCTGGAATTTGCCGAAAATTGAATTTTGACAATATAACTTCTTATTAAAAGCTGCCATTTGAGCTTTGACGCCCCCCCCCCTCCCCCCTGGAAAAAAAATCCTGGATCCGCCCTTGTGTTCAGTGGAACCTACTGTGGTCACCTATTGTTAAACGGTCTGTCCTTTCACAATTTAGATAAGCACTAATTGCTTTTTAGGAATGGGGAAGACACATGACGCTGGTTGAAAGGGGATAAAGTTTAGTAGTAATGTTGATAGCCTTAAATTCTCTTACCTTTACTGTAGAGTAGAGAACCAGCAGAGTCAGTTTGTAAAATTATACATGTACTTCAAAGAAAAAAAATGCTTCTCATGCCAATTCACCCTACTAACTTTGTTAGCCATTATCTCCAAAAACAAGCCCTCCCTTTTTTTACTTCTAGATAATAGAGATATGATTGTAACCCTACCAATTCACAGAATTTAAAGAAAAACTATTGTTTGATCCCTTGAAATGTAACCATAATGTGGAAAAGTTCGGGGCACAAATTTATTTAGGCCGTGCTTCATCTTATGCTGCATCATGCAGCAATTTTGTACTTGTTGTTAATGACAGACGTTTAGTTCACAAGGTAAGAACTACTTCCGTTTGACCAAAGTCTATAGAAAATATATTTTAGATAAGGTAGACCGACCGTCTCAAAGAAAGTTTTTATTTTAAAAAGGCGAAAATTAGCTTTTCTGTGAGTAGCACGCCATGGTACATGGTGAAATATTTATTGTGATATTTATAGAAGCAACATTAACAAAGCATTATTGTTGACTACGTGGATTGCACGAAAATGTTACCAACAACTGTACATGCATCATGTTCCTCGTAGATTTGTGTATATTTTATACTTTTCCTGAACTATCATAGATCTATAATATCTCTTTACGATACTATGGTGCACGTTTGCTATTTTTTTTTTTTTTTTTTTTTTTTTTTTTTTGTAAACAAACAAAGCTCATGTACTCTTTAATTTTCATGCCGTGGAATGAATCTTACAAACAGTCATAAAATATTTTAACAAAAGCATAATCATACATTTTTTGAAAATTACAAACGTTTGATAGAATTGATTACATGGATCAAAATTTAAAAACAGGCACGTGGCATGATAAACAGAGTATATCAATGGTAAAAATGAAATAGCTTACCTGCCAGGTCAGCGATGGCAAGGTTGCACAGAAAAAAGTTAGTTATGTTCCTGAGTTGTGATTTACAGGCTATCAGGACGGCCAGGAGACCATTACCAATCAGTCCGATCAGAAATATGGGCACATATAGCGTGATCAGACAGATGGACAGAATGTCAAACACTGTCGATGTTTTAGAAATATGCTCGTCTAATATCCCTTGTACAACGGTGTCATTTAATGTAGTGTTCTCAATGTCTGTTGTTGGAATGATTAACGTTACCGTATCATTTATGGTTGAGAAGTTCATCTTTCTGTAAACCGACTTTTTATCCTATCACAAAATGGTCCTCTGTCCCCTTTTTCCGGAAAAAAGAAAGTTATGATTCCGTTTAATGCAAGACTTAGACTTAGTAGCTGTCCTTTAACATTTTCGAAGTTTCATTATACTAATTATTTGTTTACTAAAACTACTTTGATACAGTTGTATCTTAGAAGTTATTGACACGACGATAGAATACATCTGTGTCAATATATCAATACATCGAGAGAGAATGATCATTTCTGACGCTCTTTTTATTCTTGTATAACACGTAGCTTGCCATTTCTGAGACGCATGTCAACTCTTTTAATTCCATTCGAATTTGGAACTCCTTTGGAACTCTTAACTCCTTCGCTTCCAAATGCTTCGTTGGCAAGACTTGTGCAACACGCTAAAAACGTACTTTATCCGAACAATATTATGCAAAATATCAACAACGTTTACACATTTCATGTATCACTCAATAAATATTTATTGTAGTAAAAACAATTGTACGAAAAGTATCACGAGAAAACACTAACATTGCCGCTTAAATTAAGATTCCCGCAACGAAGTTGTATAATCCAATTGTTAGCAAGTATCCCGATCACGAGTCTTTAGTAAGTAATATTATCGATTATAGCCACGAGAAATTCTGTGAGAGCCGGTAACCGATCGTGGGCATAATTATGTTGTGATCTGCTTTTTTCTTAATTGAATTTTATCAGGTCAAGTACTTTTAACTAATTATCTAAAGGAAATTTTGGATCTAAAAGTTCATACGATTTTTCTAACTTTTAGATCAGTTGATTTTAAATTCATGCGATAAAAATAAAAGTATATCAATTTAACTTGTCCGATACACAGTATACCTGTATGGTACCGCGTCATTTATGGTACTGTGGTATTCAAAACACTGTTCATTTGCGGACAAAGCACCACTTGCAAACTGCATGCGTCAGCAAAACTAAAAGCAAAATCATTTACTCTAATTTCCGATGATTACTTACGTTACTATAAATTATCGGCTGTATTCATTTGCTATAGAAAAGGAAGTCATGGAATGTTTTCATGCGCTCATTCATGATTTATCTTTACCGATGCCATTAAGTACTGTGCTAGCTTAGAGAAACATCCTATATGATAAACAATAAAGTAACAGCAGAAAATGCTTGTCATCATCGACTTCCTCATTTCTCTGGTTGTATAGACCTCATAAAATAAATTATGTCCAACATATTAATTGTTTGGGAAATGTTAACATGCACAATAAAAACACTTTTCAGCAAAGAATCACAAGATGTGCGAGAACGTATGCACTCTGATTGCTATTCCTTTAACCAAGCTGTATAATCCAATTTGTTAGCATGCACCACGACCACGAATCTTTAGGAAGAACTATTATCAGTTATGACCACGGGAAACTCCATGAAAGTCGGTAATGGAATGCCGATATAATTATGTTTTCATCCGTTTTTCCTAATTTAGTGTTTTCATCATCCTAAGATAGTCACATGATACCGGTATGCCATTTATGCCAAATATGATAACATTGATTGAGGTTCCTGCAAACGATGCTGTATAATTCAATTGGTAGCAAATACGTGGTCATGGGTCTTTAATAAGAATTCTTATCGATTATAGCAACGGGAAATTCCATGGGATGGTTTTTAGAACGCGGTAGTTGGTTAAAAGCATGAAAAAAAACATTGTAAGCAAAAAATAATCTAATGTATAATCCAGTTGTCAGCAAGTATCTCGATCACGAGTCTTTTATAAGTAATATCGATTACGACCACGGAAAGTTCCGTGAGAGTTGGTAATTGATCCCAAATGCAAGTTTGTTTCTGTTTATGTCTTTTTCTTCATTAAGATTAATAAGGACAAGTACTTTTAACTTGATGAGGGAAAATGGGATTAAGAATGCATGTAAAATTCGTGTCATTAAATCAAGGGATGATGAATGGCCAACGTCTATTCAATGAATCAATTGAATGTATGTATACGAGAATTATATGTTGCACAGCAAATTATTTTTGCCATTGACACCGATATAGTTCCCCTCGTGACAAAAGAGAATTAGAAGTCGTAGAATTAGCTTAATGTAAAATGTGACTGCTTGGTCTTTATCGCGCCAAAAAGAGAAATATTTTTCATATTGTTTTGTAACAATCCCCCCAAACAAGACCTGGTTTTGACGTCCTTAATAGAAAAGGCTTGGAAAAACATTGAAATAAAAAAAGAAACTGCTGATAACCAGCAGTTTCTCCTTTTGTTTCAATATTTTCTGTGTCATATTTTACACAAATCCTATTCTGAATAACTTCCATTTTCTCATCTGCGGTAGTTTTCGAAGCAGATCACCCTACAATTATGCTGTTTGTGAAAGGTTAATGGGCGTGACTCGCGATAAGTTCGCAAGTATCACTATCATGGTACCGAGGGGCATCAAGCATGTAGTTCGTGAGAATGTGGTCATGATAAGCAATACAGACGTGTTTTGGCGTTCTTCTGATTGTAAACTGTCATCTTAGAAGTCGCCGTTCACCTTTAAAACAATAACGCTTTTTTATGAATCTCAATTCCTATCGATTTTCCATGCGAATTTGAATTGATGTTTTCTGACAAAACTTACAATTGTGGAATAATTTCAGCACCGAATATGACAAGATAATGTAACACTAGCACACACACACGCATACGCATCGAATACTACAAGTCATCGTACCTAGTAATCCGAGTCTTCTCTGATGTAAATACGCTCTTTGATATTTTATTTTTTCGCTATTTACATCAGAGAGCGTTGCTCTTTGAAAAAATCAAGAAGTTCGCAACAAATTGTTGCGCATCGTTCACCGTCCGATCTTAAACGCTATCGTTAAAACCCCTGATGATATCGATAAATGAACCATTTATTGTTATGGCTGCTAAAAAATTACGACCAAAAAGTATTTCTAAAAGGTTAATAGGCAATGTTTTGCAACAACCCTCACCTGAGCAGCCTTTGTTTACCTTGACCTTCCATTCAAAACCAAAGGTTATACTCATCCAGCAGGCCGATTTGAAATGAAATTTTGGTCAGGTATGACAAAAAATGATTTATTGATCTATACCCTACAGTGTTTTACCGAGTGATTCGATATGATACACAAAAACAAAGCTTCAAGTTACTTGTAACGTTACCGAACTTTCCGCTGTTTTCAAAGAGCAACGCTCTCTGATGTAAATAGCGAAAAATCAAAATATCAAAGAGCGTATTTACATCAGAGAAGACTCGGATTACGTACCTAGACGCACAGCTGACGAGTTCGTCAAATCATGGCCCATGTGTGCAGCATGATATGCTTCTTGCTATAATGAATAAAAAATTCTTCGTCCGATATTTTTTTTTATCGGACGAAGGATTTATTATTCATTCCAGCAAGGCAAGCTGTGTAGATCAAGATTATTATCTTGCTATTTTCGTATCACAAACTCCAAAGGAGCAATAAAATATGACTTCTACGAGAATCATTGTTCGGAATGACATAAGAAGAGACATATTAACTCGATAAGGAGTTAAGGTTTACGAACTGAGAATGCAAACACCACTTTCTAGCCATACTAAATGCATCAAATTACACACACTTATAAATACACTTCACAGAAATTGATTCACCGTGCCGGATTTCAAATTTTTGCTTCAAGAAGAAAATAATTTACTAAATTCATTTTACTCTATATTCATATGCAAGGGAGGTAATTTTGAACATTTTTGTCAAATATTTCAATAAGTATGCATTAATTCAAATTTCTAAACCATACAAAATACTTATTTTTGTATACAAAATACTTATTTTTGTATTTGGAATAGAAATGTAACACAGTTTAGGAATTACTGGCACTTTTCAAATTTCGCCCCTGGCTCTGCATTTCATTCTCAGTTCGTAAACCTTAAATGAGGAATCTATACTCATCATAAGGGCCTCATTCGCAACGCAAAATTGTCACACAAACCGACATAAAACCGACATAAAAACGGAATCAGTTTAACAGCATAAAATCTTTAACAAAGGTCCGTTGACACTATATGTCGCCTAACGCAACCTTGCCATAAGTATGCACCAGGTCAAGGTCACAAGATCAAAGGTAATAACTTGAACTGAAATGTTTTGGCTGGAGGCATATTTATCTCTGTGTGAAATATCAACGCTCCACTCTTTAAGAGCCTAACATAAATATCCTAGTCTTTTACTAATGATACTCACCATTTACCATTTACCAATGATACTCCAAAAATGAATGGCTTTGACTAACATTCGTAAGATTAGGGGCTAAAAGGCAAATCTGACAATAACTATTATTTGATTACTGCAAATGTCAAGAATTCAACTGCTTTCACTGTACAGTCGCTCGCGCAATCTACTAATTCCCGCCAAACTTATAAACCCATTTTGTTATTATGGCTTAGTTAGATAAAAAAGTGTCATCGCAATGATGGCAAAAATTATGCCATAATTGTAACGAGGTACTTTCCATGTGCGTCTTTAGCCTAATATACATTTATATATGGCGCGCGAAAAGGGTCTAAAGTCAATATAGCGCTAGACCTATAACTAAATGAAGGATAGACCGTTAAAAATAGCGGTCTACCCTTATATTTTAGCGGTCTACCGATAAAATATCGGTCTACCCATAAAAATAAAGGTAGACCCCTATTTCAGTTAACGGTCTAGCGATAAAATTACCGGTAGGCCGCTATTTTTATCGGTAGACCCCTATTTTTCGATAGCCAATCACAGAGCTTGTACTATACGGTCAATGATATCCCCGGTGGTTGAGGGTGTAACGAGCCATTTGATTGGCTAATAAGATTTCGAGCAGAAGGGTCAAAAATAATTATCGGTCTACCGGTAATTTATCGCTAGACCGTTAATTGAAATAGCGGTCTACCCTCATTTTATGGGTAGACCGATATGTTTATTGGTAGACCGCTAAAAATATAAGGGTAGACCGCTATTTTTAGCGGTCTACCCCTATTTTAATTATAGGTCTAGCGCTCTATTGACTTTAGACCCTATTCGCGCGCCATATTTATAGGCATATTGCATTGTATATAAACATCGCTTTATTAGGTACACACTGTACGTAATCAGTTTTCGGTTGTTGTTCTTGTATTGTAACATTTAATTCCACAGTGTACTTATATGTTGGTGTACTTTTGTAACACATAATCCTGTGAAGAGTGCACGGTAATCGTATATATTCTTTCCTGGAAAAAATCCCAAATGTGTCATAACGCCTGCAATTCACCAGATGGAAACCTGCCGCTCGGTGTAAGGAAAGAGATACTTACTCGACTCTTGACGAGTTAAATGGTGAATTCATCTCCGCCAAGGGTATAATCTTGCCTTCGAATTTGTCACAATAACAGAAATAAGACAAGAAATTGGCTAAAGACGAATGACTGGAATACAATTAGAATGCGACAAGAATGACGTTTGCTTCGGTCAGTCATAAGATTAATGTATGAGTCAGGATCGACAAAACGGTCTCTTAATGCTTTTCAGCCTAACACGGTTCAAGATCAGCCTGTCTATACTCGCTTGCTGATCATGAACTATGTTGTTCTCCAAAGGCTTCTTCGTGGCCGGTAGCAAACGTAAGACAGCAACATGGATCCCGGTCAGAATGCACCTAAACACTGCTAATTTTTAAGCAGGGATGTCTGTTATGCTGTTAGAGACCTTTTGCCAGTTCCCGACTCGTTTATTTACGTATTTTGACGTTTTACAAAGGCTTTACACTTTAGTAGGGCGTATGAATATTTATATGTGAATTGCATGTTCACTTGTAAATCTAATTGGCGACTAATTCGTAAAAGAACATGAATTGATGTTGGTCTAATATGGATTGATATTATTTTGGGGGTTAATGCATTTGACCATAATGGAAAGATATTCAATGCGGCATAATTTGTCATTAGAACTTAGAGTTGAAGAGTTTTCTCCCATAGATAGCTTTAATTTACAAGATCATGTTTGTCACGAAACCGATATCAACTGGTCTAATAAAGAATCGTCTTACTATCAAAGAATCCTTGTCAATGCACGAGGAACTCTTAACCCCTTCACATACGACAAACTTTTAGTCTAGTCAAATTTGAGTGCTACTGCAGAAGGCAAAATTGATCCTCACAAAGATTGGGGTTTTGTACAATATAGCTCTGAAACTATTTATACTTAGCAGCATTTTCTTCTATTACGTTAATGTTTTCCAAAATATGTTCGATCATTGAAGTAAAACTATGTCTTGTTTAGGAAGGGGTTAAACCCATATCTATTTTCACTGTGGAATATCAACATTAGAATCGTGTAATGATAAGAATTGATGATTTTCTTTACTTTCCTTTTAGAGTCGATGCTTGATCTTTAATGCAAAGAACCATGAGGAATGTGTGCTTTACGAGACGTAATACAGCGATGTTCAAATACGATTGGTGTTTTAAAACAAAACTTTTCGCGTGGTATTCTGAATTTATATTTTCTCAACTAGGCATTATTTAGTTATTGTACTTTTAAAATGTATAAACAAAAAGATGTGTGACCAGTCACGCTAAAAGGGACCTTATCCGAACTCCAAAAATCCAAATTTTGACAAATTTGTTAGACTCAGCACAGGTCAACCAGATCCCCTATGCGAAAAATGAACATATAGTAAGATAGGGAAAACATTCCGGATTTAGAAAATTACATAAAAGTGAAAAATGTCGACCATAGTCTGGCTGCGCGAACTGCAGACTGACTAGGTCGATATTTTTCACACTTCATATAAGGTCCCTTTTAGCGTGATGAGTCGAGTCACGGCTTTTCTCTTAAAGTGACATTTCAGAATTTTTTGTCTTTAATTTTACTTTTATTTTTATCTGAAAGAGCATATTTCCTTATGAAAATTCTGAAAATTTCAAGCCAAAATATTGCGCCGTTTACGAGAAATTTAATTTATATGCAATTTATCGATTATGTCTCAACTTTAAATGTGTGTTTCTCGCTTATTGGCAACAATCTAAAAAAAACTAATAGTATTTATACTCATTAGAATAACCAATCTTAGCATCAAGACATATTTTAAAAAATTGAAATTGGAATGAAATGTCCCTTTAAAATTTTTAAGAGAAAAGCCGTACCACCAGACGTATCTAACAATCTTAATATTTCAGAAGACTCCACTGCAATTCCTCTAACAAGAGGTATGATATATGAATGCATGATATAAACACTGGCGGCGAACTCGGCCAAAGCGAGGGACGTTTTTTCGCGATCAATGTATTCCGTCGGTGTTATTATAAGATATCGTAACTACGGTTTTATCGAAGCCGTAGTTACGAGATTTCATAACAACACCGACAACACCCGATCTGTTTTTTAGAACAAGTTCACTGTCATTAGAAAAAATCTATAACCTCACATTTAAACGCAAAATATCTATACCTTGTTGTAGCGAAAATTGTTTAGTTCACCACCTGTGATAAAGGGGTTTCAATATCCTGAACTTTGCTAAAACTTTGACCAAAAAAATGAGTGCAAAGTGATCATTTATGTCTGCAACAAAAATACTTCCCAAGAGTGACATTCATCAAGTCAGAACACTTCTATGAAATAGCAGAAAAGATCCAGTCGACTTTTGAAGAGTTAAATAGTGAATTTATATTCGCCAAGGGTATCGTTTCGTAATGTTATGTGTCAAACTTAGAGGAGTGACAACAAAAATCTTCCAAGACTGGGAGATATGATGACCTTTACTAGACGGTCCGCCTACAACTACGCGTATTATGGGATTCTGTTGAAATGGTGCAGTTTAACTTCTGTTTTAATAAATGAAACACTTGGGCTGTGTCCTGATTTTAATGTATTATGTTGTGTCGTGTTCTGCACGTATCAATACAATACAAAACATTATGACTTTATTTAGCAATTGTAGGTCAGCGGTCCAAAATACCAACATTTCTTACACGTAATTATGTTGGTGACAATATTTAATTAACATTCATTAAATAAATGTGTTTTAACAATATAAATGGAACTGATTTTACCCTTTCCTATCAGTGTCCTAAGACTGAGTCGCCTTGTTATTATGTTAGGCTATTTGTCAAATGTTAATGTATCTTGCATAAGGTAAGTGAATGAAGCAATACTTTCTGTCATTACACAGGTTCATGTATGCATACATTTTTTAGCGATGTTTTGTCATTATCCCATCCTTCAGGACAGATGAGATTTATCTCATAACGTCGGTGGAATGTCAAAACATCGTACCTCCAGCTTTTTCAAGCTGCAGTTTCGAGGTTTTGATCTCAAACAAACAATAAATCGGTTTATTTTACCTCATTAAGTTTGTCACGAGAGGGTCGTCAGCCATGCAATTGTTTCTACCTTTTTTCCAACCAAAACCTACTTTTGATGTCTATTACACAAAAGATTAGAAACAAACGCACAAAATTGCTATCAAGCATTTGCCTCAATTTTTTCCGTGCTGTATTGTACACAAATCCTGACCTTATCATTTATGTAGTCGACTGCAGCAGCTTTCTAAATGTACCACCCTATTATTTCGTTGTTAAGGAATCAAGTCCTTGGAATCCATGCTTTTGAGTATCGCGGAAGAAGCATTTTCCACATGTTGCTGTCATTTTACCATATATCTAGAGGGATGTGGTTTCTCTCGTAGATTGCGTTAATTTACCTTATCAAGTTTATCACGAGAGCCTATTCGTGTAATCTGATAAATACAAACCATGAATCCTTGTGAATGCATCACCAAATTACTTAAGGTCGTCAACCTTCAACCTTTCTGCGGATGAAACTTTTTCTGTTTGAGCTTTTGCTCGGTATACTTTACAAAATGTATTGGAATAAAATTAAGATTACTACTGGCGCATAGATCTAAGACTTGTACATTGACAGTTAAACTGGACATTATTGTTTATCTTTTTTTACATTTTTTCATAGTTCATGATGTTAAGGTCTGTACACTTATTGAAAAATGGTCGCATGAAAAGTGCCATGGCACGATTTTATCCATTTTACTGTCCTTGAGTAATGAGATATAGGTTCTCTTCCATAGATTGAGTGAATTTGCACGAGACAAGGAGAGAGTAATCATGTAATCTGACGAAGGCTCATTTTACAGCCACCTAAGTGAATGCAGACTCTCATTGGGGGCGCCGTAGTCTAGTGGTAGGACGCGGGCTTTGGGAAGGGTCCAGGGTTCAAATCGCACCGGTGCCACGAGAATTGTTCTGAGCAAAAAGGTTACCCCACGTTGCTCCTGTTCACCATATAAATTGGTACACGGGAGAGTAGATAGCCAAAGATCATTGGCTGCCGAAACTTTAAATAGAAACTGTTTTATTACGCTTGACCTAGACGGTCGTCAACTTAAATATTTTCTTTTTCAGAAATCGTACTTTTTCAGGTAGAAAATTCTTCCTTGTTATTCTCTGGTGGTAGAAGATAATAATTCGACATTAACGTGCTCTAAAAGATCAAATATGAATAATTATGACGACTTATTCTATGTACCATCGAGTGGTCATGCGTTTGAAGCATGGCTCTGTTAAAGGGGGAACCATCTAGGCTGTCGAAAATGCAAATGGCACAATAATTACAAACCAGAAATAACGTATGAAATTACCAACCTGAAGGAGTAGGTCACTTTTGTCCATTGTTAGCACTCATCAAGCTTTATTAAGTATTAAAATCCAAGTCAATTAATAACGTGCGGGTTGGTTCATATTGTCATTGTTTTTGTTTTGTAACGCTTACATAATTATGCCCAACCTTCAAAAATCAATTACGTCAGAGGTACATCATCTGTGCTCAGCGAGATTCAACACACCGTACAACTGGCTGCGTCGAAAGTTTGCGAAGACAGATTCGGCATCTGATGTCATGTGCATGGTAGGTCAAATGAATTTTCTTTTATAAATAAACGAAAGGATCTTTGGTATTCTACAGTTGATAAATACGCAAGTAAATGTTCAGTACTTGTACAAAATAAACCCTCCCACGTATCCCTCGCAAATAAGGCCACAGTCATCGACACAGCCGGTTGTACTGTGTATTAATACCGAGGAGGTGTGTCTCGTTGACCTTGACCTTGTCTTGTTTTGAAGTAGAAATAGAATGTGAATACACGCTTGTAAAGGATTGATCTAGCAAAGGAAAGATAGTTACTCGCTGTGATTGAGGTTTTTAATACATTGCGAATTGTTTTTCCATGCACAAATATGAGTTCCCGAATAGTTCGGAAGCATAAAAACCTAGCATGGGCCCCTTTAATATCCCGTCTGACATTTGACAAAAATAGTTACATGTAATTTGTCTGCCAATTTACCATCACATCTGTTAAATAAGTACCTTTCCGCTATTGGACACTGTTAAATGCACGACAAACTCATTAATATATTTTCTTGGCTTAATTATGATCACCAGACCACGACCTTTTCAATTTTATTTACGAAGGTTTCTGGTCTTCAAGGATTCTGGCATCGATTACAATAGATTCACGGTATTTGCGCTATACGCTTATGTGTATTTTAAAATCACAATCACGAACACCTCTTATCATGCACTTGAAACTTTGCGACCCGCCATAAGCCAAAATATCTTTAATCTTTGTATCGTTAAAATCGTTTGTGTTTGAGGGATTCATGTCAATAACGTGACAGCAGGAGACAATTTCCCTACATAATTTGTCATTTTACTATCCTTGAGGAGCAATAATGTTTTCTCATAGATCCATATAGAATTAATTTACATTGTTATGAATACGCGGACTGGTTTGGTTTATTAGAGTTTTCCGCCGTTTTGAACTGCTAAAGAATGCCCAGGGATCATCAGCATATCAGATAAAGAATCCTTTCCAAAACAATACCTGGCTTTGGCGTTCCTAATAGAAAAGATTTAGAAAAACACATAGACAAAAGAATAATTGCTGATATACTAGAAAGCACACAAAATACTAATTTATTTTCTGCCATTTTGTTGTCTGCAACAACTTTCAATTTGGACCACCCTCAAGCGCGGATCCAGGTATTTTTCCCAGGGGTGGGGGGTCTGATCTTTAACCCTTTTTTTCGCCAAATTTCAGGGGCTGGTCAGGCCCCTGACCATCCCTGGATCCATGCAGATACATGTCATACCATGAAGGACTAAATATAACAATGGTTTGTCATGGCACACAGGGGCGAATGGCACAGCTTATATGGGACATAACCAGCAATCTTTTTGATAACCCCTTTTTTCGCCAAATTCCAGGGGGGGGTCACGACCCCCTGACCCCCCCCCCCCCTCTGGATCCGCGCATGACCCTACAATTTTGTTGTTTGGGAAAGAGTTTGAACTCTTATGTTAATTATAGATACAGCCACCATCTTGACTTTTGTCAAAACATTGACCCTCCTTAAAATACAAGTAAATCGAGTGTTTCTGAAAAATGATAAATGTACCCGAATGAGCAATAAATCATAATATTCCTCAGATAAAAGACTATATAATATGGGAGAAAGTAGATCAATTTGACCTGCAACGAGTTAAATGATGAGTTTATATTCGCCGGGGGTTTTGTTTCTAAATCTAACATGTCACGTTGCAGAAATAAATCCGGAATTATATAAGTGATGTGGCAAAGAAGCTCTCGTGATATTTGTGACCACCATATACCAACATCAGCGTTCATTTCGTTCTCCTTTATTTATTTCATTACTAATGGCAACTACATGTATTTATAAAAGAGCAGTCCAATATTGGTTTTAAATATTATCTTGTTACGTTCCACCAACATTTTCTAAAACCTTTTCTATTTGGATAATCAAAAATAGGGACTCTATTCGCGAACACTTCTAAATCGATTATCTAAAGCAAATTACATAGCAGTTCATCTGATTGGACGAGAGGTGTGTTAAATGTTACACATGAATTCAAAGGTATTCGTGGAATTGGGCTAAAAAAAAACCCCGAACACCCACTCAGATCAGCCTGAATTGTTTTTTGCGCTCTTTTTCAGATCTGAGTTCCAGATTACCGTTTATAAGATTCACAAAACAAATGAAACGAAAAAGAAGTTCCCGATTGACAATGTAAATATCTCAACACAAGTTCATCTTTTTTTCTTCGAAATTGATTTCTATTTATTTGATCCTTTTTTATTTGTACTGGAGTCTATTTGTACTGAAGTCCCCTACATGGCATTAATAGACTAACGGAGTGTTAATGCAGTATTAGACTGTCTACAAAGACGGGAATGTATTACCAACGAAAACAAATGAATCGTAATTTCATTACCCATTAAAACAGAACAGTCGTTGACAGATTATACTTAGAGACACAGGCTTAGATTGTGCCGCATTCACCAACAATTTTTAACCGATTGTCTAATCTAAATTACATTTCAAGTCATCTGATTTGGCGAGACACATGTCTCGGCTAATCTGATGGATTGTTATGTAATTTCAAAAACATAACACCTCTGGTTCTTTGGTATCCTCAATCAATATAGTCCCCTTTTTCCAAATCCATGTTCCAATGTATATTAAATGCACCCGGTTAGTCTAAAATTTGTTGTAAGTGAAAAGAGCGAAGACATAAAAAGGACCTAGTCCGCCAGTTAAATTCGTTTTCTCCAAATAAATTGAATATCGTCTGTTTTCCTAGTACATAATTAATGTCTATTTATATGATTCCTTTGATTTATATTTGTGCTAAAATCCCTTACTCGACATTAAGAGACTAACGATGTGTTAAGACCGCATTAGATTGTCTAGATAGACGTGGACTTATTACCGAGAAAAACAAATGAACCGTCATCTGCAAAGGGACCCTTTATTCTTGTTGCATTTGAGACTAACATTGGTCGAGATGAAGCTATGAAGTATGATTAAGATCAATGCTTTATTCTCTGTTCTTCATAATCCGTTGCAATGGCCAGCATTGGTCGCAATCAGATTATACAAACAAAGCTTGTCTGAATCCCTACGTTCCCTAAATATGCTGTAACGCCCCTCTTTTCCAAATCTCATTTAGCATCTTTATTTGTTTTGATCTCCCTATATATTTTGATAATAATTAAGTCAACGAAACAGAAGTACATTCTAGTCACAAGCATTTTATTTCTTTGTTCCTCTCAATCCATTCTTCTAAGGTTTTCAAAGTTGTTAAAAACGTTTTTGCTACGCATATAAACTGACACGATTTAAAAATGCAAAAAGTAATTTTACAGATGATATCAACGACATAACCGATGTATAGCCTTGTGTAATTGTAATGTAACAATTGTAAACATAACAAGGAATAAAATGACATGTCATGAATAATGTCTGAGTGGACGTCCGTTTATACGATGTCTCTGAGCGATGAAGTTGGGCGAGAGCTTGGCATCAAGAAGGAGGACGACAGCGAACCCCTTGTTCTCGTAGACGATTTATCACCGTGTCACGATGTATAGGCCGTCCGCGATTACAAACTATAGCATTTGCTATAGACTGAGCCATCAGAAATCTGTTGCGTAAGTGACCTTAACGTATACAATTGTCTTGACGTACAGTTGTTACGCGCAGCTGACAGGGACGAGGGTGGTCTACATTCGTTCACGTCGTGACGTGTCGTTTACACGTCTCTCTAACCTTGGAACAGTCGACTCGGCTACATTAAAGCGTCTAGATACATCAATTTGCAAAGCATCGATGCCCAAGAGTCCCAAAACTCGGTTCCTTTGTGCCGAAGTAAGCCTCGGCATTTTACATACGAAAATTATCCGTAGTTGTTGTGTGTTTTCGATGAGTAAATCTATGTGGTAGTTTGCACACAAAAATCTTACCGAGTTTAGACGTTGTCGGAATGTACGAGAGACACATAAGCATTTTGGGATGGGCGGTTAAGATGTCCGCGTGGTTTACAGGGGACACATCAAAATTGGTGGGATGTGAAGGGTATACATTAACTCATGATTGTCCCCAAATATCGTGCCGATTGAGGCTGCAGGAAAGGACTGGTTAATGAAAATGTCTTCTGTGTTTTTAAACCGTTTCAGTTTAGTCTACATCACGTTTGAATGTAGGCTTGCTCACAATTGAGTTTTCTGTAGAATGTGGTTAATTAGTGTTTCGTCCATGAAATCTCTGTAATAGTCACTGAGCAGACCAAGGAACAATATTCTTCCCTAAAAGGCATTGAAAACACTTACTCACTTTTAGTGATTGCGAGCTAATTTGCAACAACTTTCCTGTACTCAAGGTACCAATTTGTAACATGATAATTAGCACTCAAAAGTACACCATTTAAATCGTGTAATCCGTTTACTTTAAATCAGAAGTCCACCCCTAATGAGATCCAGGCGACATCAGAATCATTTTGGCGACGTGGTAAGCATTCAACGCTGGAACGTTCCATCCGCGAATGTTAACGACGTCGCCCCAATAGATTCGGAAACGTTAATAATGTTAATTACGTCACTTGAAGACTTTATACGTCGCGGGAATTTCATTAGGGTTTGACTACCTTAAAACAACAGAATACCAAGAAAAAAGTCATTTTCGAAACAATGGATTTCGTTTCTCCCGAAGTAGGTCGTGTTGTTGAGTGTTTTAAATAATTCAAAATTTCGTTTGCCTTAAATTCGATTTTAATGGTCTGTTAGTCATTTAGACGTGGACTGTTAAACCCAAGACGCTTAAAAGACAATGCCATTAATGCAGTAGGCGACATTTGGAGAAAAACGAAGATCCCGTTCTGATGATAATGTAGATCTATGACATCCTTCAGCATACACTTTTTGTTAGCTCTTTTGTCTTCTTTCTATTTAAGCTACCTAGGCCACGCTATGGGAGCCTGACCAGGGGCACCTATTTTTTCGAGCAAACAAAATGGCGGACAAGGAAGTGGCTTCTGACGGTCCCAGCAGTTATTTGGACGTAAGTTGAGTTTTTTTGTCCTATAACACCAACTTCGAAGCATAAATAGATCGGTTTATGATTCAACTTTGTAATTGTCTTTGTCTTTAGCTCATCGGACTGGCATACATAACGTAAACGATAAGCAAACGTGATAAAGAGGCATTGCTCGTGAATTATGCATATATTTGTCCACCTTTTAAATGATTAAAAGAAATAAAGCAGATATTCAAAGTACACGTTATATTATCAAAATTACACTGACTACATTATTCTTTGAAAATCAAAAAAGCCTAAGGATGATCGCAAATGTTAGAATTGGAATATTGATGTTTTTATTCACTGTACGGAGACCCAAAATTCCCCCGACCACGTGCATTACAGTATCAATTTTTTTAGTCTTACTGGACGAGTACTCGGATTGAATTAATTTCATTTACGGGTGATTTGAGTTAATTTCTGTACGAGTGTTCGGAGCGTTTTATACATTTGTAGAAGATAGAAAACGTTGGTGTTAATTAGTTTAGATATTTAATTCCACATTTGTTTCTCTTTCCACCAGTCCTCATGATGATACAGTGATTGGATCCATATCCGGGTTGCCAAAACACTTAAAATCACACTTATCTTTTGTAGCAAGCTCTAAAATCATGGTCTAATCTGTCAATTTTGCGAATTACCTCCCTTTGACATAAACAAATAGGGAATTTGAAATGTTTGATATTCACAAATTTATCAAGGTTTTCGATTGGAGGTTTTTGCAACATCATGCTGACTTTACAGGGCATTTTTGAACCCTTTCTTCGACTAGGATTGTTCCCAGATGTCCATGCAATAGCGATTTCAATTTCCTAAGGAGATTACATTGTAAAATTTTCCAAACTTTGGAACACAATGAAAATTCTGCTTTTCAAACATCATTTTTTAAACGCTTATACAATGTTATGTACGCTTCTCTACATTTCCTGACTGGTAACTTGACGGACTACCATTCCATGTAGTCCGGCATGGTTTGCATTCTTCTGCTTGAATTTCTGAAGGTTGAAATTGTGTGAAATTTCCGTTCAAATTGTACACTTGAAAAGCGGACACTGTCACATTAAAAAGGTCCGTTTTTCATCCCCGTTATTAAGATCCACAAAAAGTAAAGCACTAAGCACAACCAAGTCAATGAACAATGCGAAACACTTTTATTTGAATTTTACTTGTTGTATTTAAAAAGAAAATATGACAAGCGAAGTAGGTGTAGCGTTTTCACTTTTGTTCAGTATAGAATTTAAATCCTAGGTAGACAGAGAAGAGAGGATGAGATGAAAGAGAGACGGACATACAAAGGATATCACACGGAAATACATACATAAGAGAAATACATAAGGACTCATAGATTTAATAATGTTGGACACGTGTATACCTTTTGGTAACTTTCTGTCGTATTCAAACAATTGAGCACCCACACGCCAGCTGAACAATAAAAGAATGCTTTTTATTTGCACGTCAAAATAAAGATTTTATGAACGGAAAATTTTGGATCGCGCAAAATTACACCGACTATGGAAACGAACTATGCAAAACAATGATATATACATAGTATTTTATAGGCATTTACAACAGTCTTCCACCAACCCAAGTCCAAAAATACACGTGAATGGAAACTTTTACGCTCGTGCAATACACGATTCACTGCATACCAAATTTCATATTTGTATTGTTATTGGTTTAGACATGTCGATGGAATGAGTGGGATTAAAGTGGGAATGCTCCAGTTTTTCGGAACACTCGGTTATTACTGTAGAAAATTAAACGTTTCGTACCATATATGATTCGTTACCATATTTTCAATAATATAACACGTCATTACAATTTACCATTTCCAATGGTAAAGGCGTATTTATTATGCGAAACTGATTTCGTCAAGATGGAAATCGATTATTTAGAGCAAGACAGTTGTAAGTGTATACACAGTTACCGCTGTTTTACGTCATTTCATTCATGTGTAGCTGATAAAAACTGCTGTAATGCACTAAAAAGTGTACTGACCTATACACTTTCTTTTTGAATTATTACCAGGACACGTTGCTTAATACAATGATGGAGTTTATCTATGATGTAGAACTTGAAATATTTCCAAAAATATGCAAATTTTGACATAAAACACTTCAGCTTCATTGATCGAACAGAACACGCGACCATGCTGTTTTACACATTTGTGCGTTTATAATAGCACATATCTGGGGTTTTCTGTTCTTATTAAATGTAAGACGTTACTTTTAATCCGTTTTCGGGACTAAACGATGATTATAGAGCATTTATAAGCATTTTAGTGACCTTGGGTAGGTGCAAGGAATTATGCATTTTTTGCTGTAGGGGTATGTTATACGAATGCCTATAAAATTCAAACAAGATCGCTGACCACCCATTTTTATTTCATTTTTCAATTGGTAATTACATATAATTTCAGCATACAAAATATAAATGAATTTAAAATACATGGTAATATCGCTGCGACTGGAGCACTTGACCGTGCTATGGCCGCGGCCTGGTATCTTCAAAATGTTCGATTAGAATGGATGAAATGCCTCTTTAGACACTATATTACATGTATGAAAAGTAAAGCTAAAACTACTTACCAACATATTCCTGTATTTCTCTGGACATGTCTAGCACAACTTCATTTGATGTTTTCGAGAATGAAGCTACTCATACCACTTAGGTTTAAGATTGTCCACCCATTTGGTAGGAGACTGTGGCCAGTTTCATCAAAGGTGTATTTGTGTCTTAAGTACCAATGTCTTACAGTCTACACGCTTAGGAAAGGAGTCAGGTATTGCCCCTTCCATCAAGTCCTAGGTAATTTAATTGTTGTTCCGTAAGACATCAGTAAGTCAGAAATGCGATGTTTTGATGAAACAAGTACCAGATGTCATAGAGGATATATGCCGCGCCCTAGGATCAAAACCGGGACATCAAATTTGAAAGTACAACGCGATGCCATTTTTGCGATAACCGCGGTCATAAGCAGCCGATGAGAGAGTGCGTGCAAGAAAAACAAGAGACGGTACTAGGGCAGACAGAAAATGAGAGGTGTTAGGAGAAAATATACATTGAATACTATTTCAAAGACATGTTTCGTTTTTATATCAATATTTATTGTCGATTTCGTGAATAATATGCTTTGGTGAGTAGGTTTTATAATAACCATTTAGTTTATTTGTTCATTTATTTCATAATCAAGATAGTGCTGTAATGCCTTTGACTCGAGATAGCTTAATTTGCATGAACAAGTTCCAAAAACTATATTAACCGTTTCCCAAACACGACCTGGTCTTCACGTTCCTAACAAAAAAGGCTTGAGCAAACATTGCGGCAAAAGAGGAAATATTTATAACCAGCATTTCCTCCTTTTGCATCAATAATTTCAATGCTTTATTTTACACTAATCCAATATTTTTTCAACATCAATTCTGTGGTAAACAGCTACTTTTGAATTGAAATTTACGCTTTGGAAAAGGGTTGAAATAATTTAAATGCGCATTTAGATTGACTCTGCTTAAAGAGATTTAATCCTTCACGCAGTTGATTAACAGAAAATGTTGACCACTAGGATGCGTCTCTCAGTTTTCAATTGCTCGATTAACGCGTTCAGAAAAAACTGGAAATTCCAAGCTAAAATCGTGTAAACAATGAACGAACTACCCATACAGTGGATTGTGACATTGCTCGGAAAAAAAGTTCAGTTTTTCTTGTACAGTAGTTTCGTTTTTTTCGTTTTGTTCTTATAAACACATCTCTCGCGACTCAGAGTTACACAGAGGCTCTGCCATACAGAAATCTATGTCAACACACGAATATAAAACCAGTAGAAACAGTAAAGTGTGATTTTTGATTGATTCATTTAAAGCATTTCTCGCTTAAAATGATGAGCACAGCACATCGTGAAGATTGTCGGCACAATTTTAGATAATCTAAAGATTAATAAGTTCATTTAAGAATCAAAAGTTGTAAAGCAATATATGTACTCAAATATTAATGAGTATGAACGTGCAAAATTGAGTATAAATGTGACAAATCTTCCTTTGTTTGCAGCATCTATTTCTTGCAGGTTTGTTATGTCCTCCATTTTTGCTCGAAAAAATAGGTGCCCCTGGTCAGGCTCCCATAGCGTGTAGGCTATCATGTAAAGTAAGATTTAACTTACTCCTAAACAAGTCTTGAATTTGTACGTTCAGAATGGAGTTCCGTCTTTTTGGAAACACTGAGAGGGTAGAGCGTTTTCTTCTTTTCCTGCACTTAAGATAAGTTTGGAGAGCGCCCACGCGACTTACAGATTTTGTGTTTATTCTGCGGCACCAAATGCCAATGCTACAATTTTCATCAAATTTTTAAAGCGAAACATTCCCCTTTTTGTTATGGTGAATGTCAAATGAAGTATTTTGTTGTTCTAAATGTAGACATCTGCAGAAAATTTCAGATTTGTTTTGAAAATATAGATATTTTTTGTCATAATAAGGCTAAAACAGGGTGGACAGGGTAAGATAAAGTCAAATATCTTTTTTATTGCATGGAAAGATGTGATGACATTTTGTGTAAAATAGTTCTTGGTATTATCTTCAAAATATTCAAGAGCAAAAAATATTCATTGAGTATATTTTCGCGAATTGAAAAAAAGTTCAAAATTTTCTCAAAAATATTATTTTCAACTTTTCATATAATTATTTTTCTCCAGAAAGTGGTTTTGAAATATCTCTTTCAATCATATCATCACTTTTGTGCATAGGTTAATTGATATAGCATTTGAAATTCTTCATTCAGAATAACTTGCTATATGACTTTAAAACATATGGGTAATTTTGCGAAAATTGTCATTACTAGTTAAAAGCAGATAACTCTAACACGAAAACGAGCATGGAAACTTACCCCGTTTTTTATACTCTTTTTTCAGAAAATGTTACTTTACAACATATGTACGAATAACAAAATATTCAATTGGCAGATAAAAAGTAACCCCCGAGTCCAAACTTACCTTAAGCCCTTCCTTCCACGTCTTAAAATTACGATGACTATTGAGGACAAATGAATTAATAGACAGAATAACATAGTGACCTCTTGGAATAATTGGCGAATCGACTGTTTGTAAACAGAATTAAATTCGTTTCACGCTTCGTCTTTACCAGCCAAGACTTTCCAAAGGGGGGGGGGGTCACACCCTATTAGCAATTCCCATAGGGTTGTGCCACGCTCGGAATTTCATGATTTGGTATGAAGTTTGTATTCTTTATTACCACGTTATTCCCGAAATGTTTTTTCAAAAATCTGTTCTGGAAAATATTTTTTTAAGAATTTTAAGATTTTTGCTTAAAAATGAGGGGTATCCTTACTTAACGAGGCCATATACACCCAGCTTTGTCGTATTCGAGCCAAATTGTCCCCAAAAATAATGTCTAATAATTTCTCATCGTGTTTAAACAAGAATAGTATATATTACTCAACAAAAAACAATTTTCTAGAAGATTTTGTATGACCTCATCGCCATTCTTTTTAGTTTTTAAGTATTTCGACCAAATTCAGGTCTTAATTTCACCTAGTTCCAGTTTTTGTCAACCTATGAGATTTACATAAAAATTGCCCTTATATATGCCCATGCTTATGGTAAAATATGAAGAAAAAATAAAACCGGTAACAGTGTTGTTTTTGAATTTAAGTGTAAAGGGTCCAGATTTCTAAGAATGTAAAATCTAAGATTTTACTTAATTATTTTCAAATACATTTGTAAATAGCTCATTGTGCTTTGTTGTGTCTTTATTTAACATAACCAACTTACACATGGCATCAATGTTAACTTTTTTCACACAAAAACATGATTTTAAAGAATAATGGGCACATTGTCGTACCCCACCCACCAATAATATAATGGAATAAAAAATCCCAAACAGCAGAGTATGTCACCCTTTTTAACTTTCCTTTGTGGCTTATCAGCACTTAGACTACTTTCTTCTTCTTCCGGTTACAGTGCTGGGCCCTTATAAGAGCATTATCGCACAGTTATTAAAAATATAAACATTTTTTCTTTACTACACTGCTCAAGATAATAAAAAGAACACAAAAACAGTTTTTATTGTACATTAATTTTGCCTTTGAATGCAAAATTGCTAATATTTCTATTGTAATGATGAACTAGGCACTGCTTTGTTGACATATTAACTTTTTGATAATCTCAGATTTGAGAAGAACATGCTTCATTTTCGCATGTTTGTATCAACAATATTTATACAAAAATGTTGTACGATGACTCCTCTTGCTATTCTGATTTAAGATGGGGGACTGATATCAATACTATGAAGGCAATACTGAGCTTTTGCTAGATGGGTACATTAAAATCCGGAAGCATTCAAAGGTGCCGTTGTTCACAATTCTCATTGTTTGACAATGTTACCGGTTTCAAATTTTTTACCAAATTCTGCATACGACTAGGAGACATATATGGCTAACCTTTTTATCAATTTCATAGGTTGACAAAGACGGGAACATACAAGTAAAATTATTTGAATTGAAGGTTTTGAAAATTTCTCGGCTGTTTTTCTGACAATTCCTGACCAAATAAATTTCTGAGAATTTTTTTTTGCATGTTTGCATCAACATTGTTGGTACCAAAATGTTCTTCAATGACCCCTCTTGCTATTTTGATTCAAAATTTGGGACTGATATCAAAACTAGGTAAGCAAAATTGGGCTTTTGCTAGACGGTTACCATTGAAATCCAGGAGCATGTTAAGATGCCGTTGTTCATAATTTTTATAATTTGACAATGTTACCGGTTTCAAATTTTCACCAAATTTTGCATGCAAACAGGGATCATATATGGCCAACTTTCTTTTTAATTCCATTGGTTGACAAAGACGGGAACATACAAAAGAGTTTGATTGAATGTTAGGTTTCATATAATTTTCTGGGTAGTTTTTCTGTCAATTTCTGACTAAATAGATTTCTGAGAAATTATGTGGCATGTTGCTATTAAAAATATTGGTCTGAAAATGTTCTACATGTTCTACAATAACTCTTCTTGCTATTCTTATTTGAAATTTGGGACTGATATCAAAACTAGGTAAGCAACATTGGGCTTTTGCTAGACGGGGACCATTGAAATCCGGAAGCATCTTTAGGTGTCGTTATTCACAATTCTCATTATTTGACAACGTTACCGGTTTCAAATTATCACCAAATTTTGCATACAAACAGGGAACATATATGGCCAACTTTCGTATCAATTTCATAGGTTGACAGAGACGGGAACATACAAAAATATTTGATAGAATTTTAGGTTTTGAATATTTCTCGGCTATTTTTCTGACAATTTCTGACTAAATAAATTTCTAAGATTTTTTTTTCATGTTGATATCAACAATATTGGTACCAAAATATTCTACAGTGACTCCTCTTGCTATTCTGATTTAAAATTTGGGGCTGATATCAAGACTAGGTAAGCAAAATTGTGCTTTTGCTAGACAGGTATCATTGAAATCCGGGAGCATCTTAAGGTGCCGTTGTTCACAATTCTCATTATTTGACAATGTTACCGGTTTCAAATTTTCACCAAATTTTGCATACAAACAGGGAACATATATGGCCAACTTTCGTATCAATTTCATAGGTTGACAAAGATGGGAACATACAAAAATATTTGATAGAATTTTAGATTTTGAAAATTTCTCGTCTATTTTTCTGACAATTTCTGACTAAATTAATTTCTAAGAATTTTTTGCGCATGTTGGGACCAACAGTATTGGTATCAAAAGTTTCTACATTGACTCCTCTTGCTATTTGTATTAAAACTTGTGGATTTATACCAAAACTAGATAGCCAACATTGAGTTTTTGCAAGACGGGTATCAATGAAAACAGGGAACACTTTAAGGTGCCGCGTAAAGACCTATATGCACTCTTTGAGTAAGAGGAATATATTTTTGTAGTTCATAGGTCAGAGGCATTCTATGAGTAAAGTTACAAGAAAATCTGTGCGTGGGCGCAAATGAGACCCCCCTTTTACTGCGTTTGTCTGTACCTTGTTTTCTATGCTTAAATATTCATACAATCATGTTCATATAGGAATCTTTTACTTGGTTACCTCCAAGTAATGAACCTACATGTACATATGCAAGCACATGAAGGATTTCATTTTTTCTACATGTATCAAACCAATGCTGTATTTGTTGATATAATCCGATTGTCCTTGGATAATATGAACAAGATTTTTTTTTCTAAGGAAATTAATTTCCTTTCATTCCATTCTTATAATTATCTTTCCATCATACAAAAGTCCTTTATTCTATTCAGGGTTAATGAAGTGTAAGGACTTGTACATATTGACGTCATTATAACTATATCGTTGCTTTTCAACGAAAACCTCGTAACTGCAGCTTGTTTTAAGCTGCAATTATGAGGTTTCCGCTGAAAAGCAGCGATTTGTACTTTAATCAATATGAATAATCATTGCACTGAAAACGAAAACGTACTTGCAGAGTTTAATATTAGCATTTAAAGTCTTTCTTTATAATTCGAGACGCTGCTGAGTTGAGATCTTTATCTATGATATCGACAGAATGGTTCTAAAATGTCAGTCTGTTCTTCCGTATTTTTCGGAAGATCCTTCTTATATACATTAAAGTGACATTTCACATTTATTTCATTTTTTAAAAGTATGTCTTGATGCAAAGATTGTTATTCTAATGCGTGGAAATGCTATAAGTTTTTTGAAGTTGTTATTTATAAGCCAAAAGTACGCCTTTAAAGTTGAGACAGAAATGACAAGTTCTATATAAATATGAACTGTTGTCCACAACAATTTGTTTATTTTTAGCACAAAAATATATATTTCTCGTAAACGGTTCAATGTTTTGGCTTGAAATTTTCAGAATTTTCATAAGAAAACATGCTCTTTCAGATTTAATTAAAGCAAAATTTTTGTAAAAACAATCGTGAAATGTCACTTTAACATGTATTGGTAGTCCACCTAAGATTCGCAATAAGTGGAACTATTCATCAATTTCCGTTTTTAGGCTGACAGGAAAAAGTGTAATGATAAAATCATTTAGTCGTTATATCGCGGTATCTTCATGTCCCCCAAGGTACACTGCGCGTGATCTTACATAGGAAAATATATGAGATACATTTCTGATGATTATACAAAAATATCGAAATAGTCGTGATTCGATAGATGTGAGCGGATCTGAGGAAAAGGGTGCTCATGCTTTATGTCATTTTAGATATTCCTACAACGAAATAAGCATATGCTTAAGTACAAAAGTAAATACTGAGCATGTTTGCTGTCCTCTGATCGTTTCTATTTATGTGTGCGAGCGCATTTCTGAATCACAATTTTATGTACTCTTGAGACCCAGTCAGAATGAATGTAAAGGAGAAAACATTTCTTAAGGAGGCAAATATTCATAGACTCAGTGCCGAAAAGTGCAATCGTAAAAGGCAACTTTAGGTTTGTTCAAAAATCCGTATGAGTCTACATATTTCGTAAGATGGTTCTAACCGGAAGGTCTTCTACTTATATGTATTATCCTATGTCGTACCAGACCTGGGGTCGATTACATGCCAATGTAATCGATTACAATTCCTTGCATTATACTTTGATTACTGATTACATTATGATAACACAGTTTTCAAATGTGATTATATTACAATTACTTTTGCAATGTAATCATGATTACATCTGATTACATGTGATTTAATTTTTTATTAACATAGATATTAGGGTAATGTTCAAAGATACCGAAGACTGTTCAAAAGATATGTTAAACAAAAGGATAAAAGGTAAATAAACAAATATTCTCTAAATCTCCTTTTAATATTATTGTTAGTGTCGTATGTGGTTTAATCCCATTTCGTCTACTCCCAATTCGTCTACTAGTTTGGACAAGATTCCCATTTCGTCTACTTTTCTATGTTTTGTACATCAATATCATTGGGTGCATACTAGATCTACAAATCGAAATATGTCAAAAGCACCCTAGATAGGATTTTTTTCTTTTAAAGCGACATTTCACAATAATTTTCACATAAATTTTACTTTTATTTTATCAGAAAGAGAATATTTTTTTATGAAAGTTCTGAAATTTTCAAGCCAAAACATTGAACCGTTTACGAGAAATATATAGTTTTGTGTTAAAATCAATCAAATTGTTGTGGACAACAGTTCAGATTTATATAGAATTTGTCATTTCTGTCTCAACTTTAAGGCGTATTTCTCGCTTGTAAATAACAACTTCAAAAAACTGATAGTATTTCTACCCATAAGAATGGACAATCTTTGCAGCAAGACATACTTTTAAAAAATGAAATAAATGTGAAATGTCACTTTTAGATGAGAAAAAAGAGATATTAAAAATGGGTTGAAATAACTATCAACGATTTTAATCAATTTAATGTTTTCTTTTTGCAACAACTATGATACATAAGTATGAAATGGTGGCATGTGGAGTTGGGTTGAATAAAATCATTTAGAAGAAAGTCCTTTCAGCAACTAGCTGGTGTCCTTGTATCACTTCAATTATAGTGATATACATTTTGTTTTAAACAATTCCTTTCAGATAGCTATTTAAGGAATCACATTAATTGCTAATGCTTGTTTCTTTATCAGGTGCCGGAAGCTTAATGCTTCTAATCAACAGTTCAAGTACTTAGGAGAAAAAAGACAAAAACAAATTCACTGGTGTGTATAAACATTAATGAAATAAATTGAATTTTGATATGTATTAATTAAACATAATGCTTCACTAAAGAATAATTCGTAGTTTGTACATCACATTTTTACATTTTCACAGAAACGATATTTAACATCACATAAATTTATTTCAAGGAAGAAAATATTGTCGTATATGCAGAAATTGCATATCAATTGCATCCTTTTCCATGAAGTTTTCTGAATGCCATCTTCTTAATAGACTGAAAAAAATTGTTATTATGATGTATTATCATGGGCATGTCTAAATTGATTACTGCAAAATGTTACATAAAACATCAAACATCAAAATCAGCTCTATAATCCCTGTGTAAATTTTGAATGGAATAAAAATGATTATGATGTATTATCATGGGCATGTCTAAATTAACTACTGCAAAATGTTAAATAAAACATAAAAATCAGCTCTATAATCCCTGTGAAAATTTTGAATGGAATAAAAATGATTATGATGTATTATCATGGGCATGTCTAAATTAACTACTGCAAAATGTTAAATAAAACATCAAAATCAGCTCTATAATCCCTGTGAAAATTTTGAATGGAATGAAGGGTTTTTAATCAGATAATTAAGCTAGGGCCTAGGGGCAAGAGATTATCTAAGGTTGACACCTTATTCCCTTAATCCCCTTATACCAGTGAATGAAGCATTGTTTTATTTATAAAAGACTATCAATTGAAATGACAAGTCTTTAATCCTTTCCTAAGCAAGTTTTGATACCCTGAATAGAAAATGCATAGGAAAATGTTGATGCAAAAGAAAAAATGCTGATAATAAAATGGTTTTTTTTTATTTTTTCATCAACAAAATTCAAGTTCATACCAATGAGTTCTTTCTTAAAAGATACACAGACATCAATCAAGTTCCCAAAAGCAAAACAGAGTATTATAGTATGTACAACATAGCCTTTTTAATTATCCTCCAGTACTTTTCAAACATGGAGAAAAGCAGATAATATCAAATGTAATCAGAATGTAATCGAAATGTAATCATGATTACAGGCCATTTTGCAATGTAATCGATTAAATTACAATTACATGTAATCGAAAATGGGCTGGTTACAGATTACATTATTATTACTCCAAAATTCTAATCGATTACATGTAATTACGATTACAGATTACGATTACCCAGGTCTGTGTCGTACTAGTATCCCTATATCGATGATTTTCAACGAAAATCTCGAAACTGCAGCTTAAAGCAAGCTGCAGGTACGAGATTTTCGTTGAAAAGCGATGAGATGTCAAAACAACCCTCTCTAAAAACCTATATTGTATTAAGGGTCTGTTTTAGCAAGGTAATAAATGTCAGAAGAATTACCATATCCTTTTGCTAAGTCGTGTGTCAATTTCATGGCCTTTTCTTTAGAACATAATTTTCTTTTATAACATCATTTTTCGTTTAGTGCTAATACCTTTATTCTTTATTTGACATAAGTTACGCCAATTGGTTTAATGCCCTACACTTGTTATAAGGTCAGGATAACCAGGGTAAATGACAAAAGTGTGTTTCCGATTCCCATGCGGGTATGGCGGTTCTTTTTCCTTGTTTATTTCTAGAATAGACGTCCATTTGTATTAGCCAGTCCATTTTCATTGAGCACTAAAATCCTTACATTACATTTACAACATAATGAAGTGTTAAGACGGCATTAGCTTGTCTACGATAGACGCAAATTTATTGCCAGGAAAACACTTTTTATATAGTCACATTTTGCGAAATGTTGGTCACATTTTACTGTATACTTGACCATATTTTACTAAATATTTGGCCACATTTACGAAATATTTTATTACTGTAATTTTTGCATCTGATGGTTCGAATCTTGCAAGAGTGAGACACTTGCAAGATTCGAACGAGTGCATGCAAAATTGTATTGAGATTATAAACGAGTTTTTATTTGGTAAAATTTGTAAACACCTGCAATGATATCGTGGTTGGGCTATAAGCTTTGTGCAGTTTAGTTTTGTTCTGTGCTGTCTAACTAAGCGAACAAAAATACATGGAAAAGCATGTGAAGGCTTTAACAGATGCTGTAATTTTGTTCTTGACACTAACGTCATTGATTCAGAGCGAAAAAAAGCTTTTGTATAGCTAAAAGGTTCAAAATATAAACGGTTTACTTCATGAATAGTCTTTCATAATGCAATGACACATGTTTACAACCTTTACCTAAGTAAATAAGGGAAATGGTTTTTAGAGAGCATGGCTCTCTTATTTTATCATGCTTTAATGTACTTTAGATGTACTTTACAAACCGCACAACGAAAATAGTTTCTCCCAAACAAGACAAAAAGATCTAAATGACAATTAGAATAGTCTACGTGTCAAATGTGTCATAATATAAAATAGATGGCATGTATGATCTAAGCAAAAAATCAAGTATTAAACAAGTCTTAAATAAAAAAGAGATCTGAGTAGTAATTTGCCATTCACAATTGGGTCATGCAGGTCATGCGGTCAAGTCATGTAGCCTAAATTTTGGACAGTGCAAATGGTCCAAAAATAGAATCACATTCCGCAGACAGAAATTCTACTAGTGGGTGTCTATCTGAGTGTATTTATTGTTAAGCTTGTGCTGTTTGGTGATAGTATGTTGTGTCGTGGATAAAGGGGGCATTAGAGTAAATTTCCTATTAACTCATCTTCTCACACATTTATGAATGGATTGATTTGAACTTATCCTTTCCCAAACAAAACTTTGTTTTAATGTTTCTATAAGAGCAAGCTTTGGAAAATATTGAGGTAAAAGAAGAAAATGGTGATAGGTTTGGTGATACTATATTGCATCACAGAAAAAGAGGCTTCACTTTATTGTCAATACATTTTTAACACATTCCTCCATTTATGGCTGAATTTGTAAGAAACTATGATGGACAGTTCCTCATTATGCAGCCTTTTGAATGAAGTCATGTTTTGGTGACGTTTTGGTGCGCTTTCTTTCAACCCATTACCACACAGTGACTCTTTTTGACACCCACAGGAAAATAGCCTCAGAAAATAATGTGGAAAATGAAGAAGCTGCTTATGACAAGCAAATTCTTCATTTCCCACAATGTTTTCTATATAGAAAGACAGAAACATGTAAAATTTCATTCAGTTAAAATTGTCGTCTGCAACATCTTTGGATTCGGGACAGTCTAAAATGTTGCTGTTGGATTAAAATGTTTTGTTAATACAGCTCCACCTATATTCATGGATTGTTTTGCATGAATTATGTTACCATGCAATATTGTCACAAGATTTCATGTTGTGTCAAACATGCTCTCTAACAGTACTTTCAGTACTTTGATTACTTTTAAACACAGTTTTGCATGCGTTGGTGCAATCTTGTAGGTGTGTGTCACCTGCAAGAATTGAACGTAAACGGACAATATTTGTAAGAAATTAAAATTAATGAATCATGGATATTTGCAATTTTAAAGGTTCTTGTCGTTTTGCTCTCAATTTTGTAAAAGCAATACTAGGTTAAAGCGAACCATTATAATTTTTTGTAACTATGGTAACCGAAGTTGTTGAAGGACTTCAATTACCTAAATTGTCATTCGTCTAAAATTTGATTTAGATAACCTCTTAGAATTGGGTCACTTTACTCCAACACTTGGCGAGTCACAATCGCTGACATGACATGGACCTTTGAACCAGTTTAATAACATGTTATTTAGATTACTTGTAAAGGCATTATCGTGTAAATAACATATCCATTCTGCAAAATTTTCGATTTGCATTCTCCATAAAAAAATACAAGGACACAGTGCAGCTGGGAAAAAATAAAACTGAAATTTAGTAGGTATGTAGTTTCCTGGTATAGTTTCGTGCTGGCATAAATTGAATTTATAATCGCTGGAGGGTAACATAATACAATATTATTGTAAATGTCGATGCTTCGTAAAAATATGCTGTAGTCTGCAGCAACGGAAACGACATCTTTGAAAGAACAGAGCTTCAGATAAAAATGGGTAAAGGTTTTTTTAAAAAGCAAACTTTGTATTTGATTATTATAAATCAATTGGTCTTAATTGGATTATCTCGTCGATACGTTTTCAATGAGTACCCCGACATAGCTTTTGGATTTAAAGTGTGTTTTGGCTGGAAATTTTCAGAAAATTAATAAGAAAACATGCTCTTCCAGATAGAATAAAAGTAAGATTTATGTAAAAATAATCGTGAAATGTCACTTTAAAGAAAAAAGAAAATAAACTGTTTATCCCCTCTTACCTGCTGCTCTGCAAGAAAATATAGATTTGTGCCACAAATGGACGTCCAAAAACAAAATGGCTAAAGTTAACTCTAAATGAATAGTTGAAAAAAAAACGTATCAAGAATGTGCGTTTTATTTTTCAGAGTGTTAAAAATGAAAACAATAAACCAATTTAGAGGTTTTATTACCCTGGACTATATGTTAAGGCAAAAACCTCGGGACAACGACCATACACTTGAAGTCCTTCGCCCATAGGTTTTTACTTGCAATAAAAACCTTTAAACAGAAACAAATAACAGAATTATATCAAATCAAAGTATGTGTTCCCGCAGGGGGCTTTTATTAGTTCACACAAAGGTGTCTTTTTTCTGTTTCTGTTTGTTTGATTTGATCCACATCACGAAGGGAAATGATATTTTCGAATGCTTCTTCAACATCTTAATTCAGCCCTTACGAGCTGTGGTTTCATATTTCGACATAAGTTCATTTTTCCATAAATTTACTCAGACTTAAAATCCACCCCCTCATTAGCGCCAAAGAGTCAGAAGCGAAATTTGAAAAGTGCCAGTAATTCCTAAACCGTGTTATATTTCCATTCAAAATACAAAATAAGTATTTTGCATGGTTTAGAATTTTGAATTAACGGATACTTATGAAAATATTTGACAAAAACGTTCAAATTTACTTCCCCTGCATATGAATATAAAATAAAATGATATTTGTAAATTAATTTCGTCTTGAACAGAAGCATAATCTTGAAATCCGACACGGTGAATCAACTTATGTAAAATGTTCTTACAGGTGTGTG
This sequence comes from Fragum sueziense, assembly GCA_963680895.1. Classification (NCBI taxonomy): domain Eukaryota; kingdom Metazoa; phylum Mollusca; class Bivalvia; order Cardiida; family Cardiidae; genus Fragum; species Fragum sueziense. The sequence continues at coordinate 65,316,634 of OY804594.1, read as the reverse complement.
TAATTTGATGCTTTCCCTATGGCTAGAAAGTTGTGGGTCTTTTTTCCAGGGTCTGCAAACCTTAAGTTTAGATTCATGATGCAAACGTGCACACTTCTGTTGTCATTTCGCATTTAGATTCATTAAAAAAGACAAAAGACAAAAGGGAATCAATTTAGTAATTTTACCGGATTTTCTAAATACACCGTGCATCATTACATGCCTTTAGAATATGAAAAAGAATAAGTTATATTGTTAACGTTGTTTTTGCATGTCCAAGAGCATAACTTCATCCTGTTATCGTTTTGAAGTCATGGTGTTTGCAACAGATTAATATTCTGTATAACCATTACATCAAAGAGATCAAAAACTGCAGCAGCCTTTCCCAAAACAAACAAAAATACAATTAGACTTGTCCAGCAATAAATGGGCAGCATATGACATTGTTGTGCCTATAAAAATTTTACTGTAAACAGAAAATATTCAAGCAATGGCAAATGAAAACATTGAAGAGCAAGGAGATAATGCTGACTATTATCACAATGTTTTCTTTTCTCATTAAGTTTTGTCCCAAGTTGTTCCTATGAATGCTAAAACTGGATATTGTGTGGGAAAGAGTTAAAGCGTCACTTATCTGGCAGTACAGGAACACAAATTCCCTGTACAGACTCTTTTGATTAACTAATGCCATATCATGCATGCAAACCAAAACAAGACCTGAGGCGCGTTCTTCAGAGCGAGATTTCTTAAGATATCTCGAGATGTCATAAGATATTTTAAGATAAAGCGTTCTTTAGAGCAAGATTTTTAAGCCGCTGTATATGGGAGGCGGCATTACTCTATACTTCAAGCGGAAACCCTCGGTCAAGTCTGTAGAAACTATATAAGAGACAATTGACAAATTATTCCGACTGCTCCATGGTAATGCTCAATACTTCATACAAACGACGTCATTATAACATCATTTGTATGAAGTATGGGGCATTTGGAACGCCTCGGCCATAAGTTAGTTCTCAAAAACGCTTTATCTAAAAAAAACACCATTTTTTTAAAAAAAATAATCTCACTCTAAAGAACGTGCCCATGACTTTGACGTCCCCAATAGGGAAATCTTGGGTAAACACTGAGACAAAAGGAGAAAATGCTGATAATAAACATATCCCCCTTTTACCTCATTATTTTCTTGTTACATTTGAGACTAACATAGATTGAGATGAAGCTTTGAAGTTTGATTCAGATCAAAGTTTTATTCTATGGTCTTTATTATCCGTTGCAACGGTCAGCAGTGGTCGTGATCAGATTATACAAAGAACGCTTATATGAATCCCTCGCGTTCGCTCGAATGCTGTATCGTATCTCTTTTCTAATTCTCTCTTAACATTTTTGTTTTGACCTCCTGTGTTTTGATAATCATTAAATCAACGGAACAGCAGTAAATTCTTATCACCAGAAGACCTGATGGTCTTGGGTCGCTCCACAGGCCGCAATTTCTTGAAATACGAATACAACATACGTTTTGACGTTTGTAATTGATTCACATAATCATCTTAGATAAATTCTCTAAAGAAGAGTTTTAAATATCAATATGATCAATATTTGTGGTTGTTAGAATGTAAACAAGTAGCAATTTTTAACAATCAAGCGCAGATAACTCAAGACTTTATGGCTCAATTAATTTTTTTAAGAATCTGATAGAGGTCACACAACGATAATTCCTGTGAAGTTTGGTTGAAATTCATCCACAAGTTTCTTAGAAGAAGATTTTTAAAGAAAAAAGGTGACGACTGGACGGACGGACGCACACCGCGTCATAACAATAGCCCGCTGGCCTGCAAGGCTAGTGGAACTCAAACATTTTAGTTTCTTCGTTCCTCTCAATTCATTCCTTTCAGGTTTGGCAAAGTTATTACATTTTTTGCTACACATATAGTCTACATCACGTTCGAACTATGCGTGCTTACATTTGAGTTTTCTGTACAACGTGGTTAATTAACGTTTCTTCCATGAAATCTCTGTGATAGTCATTGAGCAGATCAAGGAAAAATTTTCTTTCCGAAACGGCATTGAAAACACATATTCACTTTTAGTGATTGTGGGCTAATTTGTCAACAACTTTCCTGTGCTCAAGGTACCAATTTGTAAAATGGTAATTAGCACTCAAAATGAGCCATTAAAAAGGTGTAACTCATTTACCTTAAATCTGAAATTACTTTAGGACCACTAGAATTTGTAAACACCAAGATGGAAGTCATTTTCAAAACAAAGGATTTCAGGCCTCATAAAGTGGGTCGTGTTGTGAGAGTTTTAAATAATTCAAAATCCCGTTTGCCTTGAATTCGATTTTAATGGTCTACTAGTCATTTAGACGTGGACTGATAAACCCAAGACGCTTAAAAGACAATACCTTCAATGCAGTTTGCGACATTTGGAGAAATACGAAGATCACTTTCTGATCATTGTAGATCTATGACATCCTTGAGCATACGCTACTCGTTAGCTCTTTTTGTCTTTTTGTCTGTTTCAACTGCCTATGCTATCATGTAACGTAAGATTTTAAAACTTACTCCTAAACAAGTCTTGATTTCGAACGTTCATAATAGAATTCCGTCTTTTTGGAAACACTGAGGGGGAAGAGCAATACCAACATTTTATTCTTTTCCTGTATGGTTCATGTGCTTTTGCACTTAAGTCCTTCCAATTCTTACAATTATGATGACTACTAATGGCAAATGAAAAAATAAACAAAAAGATAACATAGTGAGGTCTTAGAATAATTGGCTAATCTACTGTTTGTAAACAGAAATTAAATTCGTTTCACGCATCGTCTTTACCAGCCAAGACTTTCCCAATTTAACTGTGTTTGTCTATACCTTGTTTCTATAGAATCGTGTTCACCTCTTACTTGGTTATCTCCAAAGACTTGCAATTAGAACACGTTCAAACTTTCTACTGACATTTACTTTTTGTCACTTTTGATAATTCAATGTACCTACATGTACGCATGCAAGCACGTGAAGGATTTCATTTCTCTACATGTATCAAACCAATGCTGGATTTGTTGATATAATCCGATGTATCAAACCAATGCTGGGTTTGTTGATATAATCCGATTGTCCTTGGACAATATGAACAAGATTTCTTTCTAAGGAAATTAATTTCCTCCCATTTCATTCCTGTAATTATCTTTCCATCATACAAAACTCTTTTATTCTATTCAGAGTAAATGAAGTGTAAGAATGAAGTGTAAGGACTTCTACATATTGACGTCATCATAATCATATCGTCGTTTTTCAGCTTGTTTTAACCTGCAGTTACGAGGTTTCCGTTAAAAAGCAACGATATGTACTTCAATTAGTAGAGATAAACATTGCACTGAAAACGAAAACGTACTTGCAGAATGTATAAATATCAGTATTTAATAAAGTATTTTCTAACAATTTCAAGACACTGCTTAATTGAGATCTTTATTTATGATATCGACAAAATGGTTCTAAAAATGTCAGAATGAAAGGACTATTCTTTAAACGGATTCTTTTCTCCCGTATTTTCTGGAAGTTCCTTATTATACATTAACATGTCTTGATAGATACCTAAGATTTGTAATAAGCGGAACTATTCATCAATTTCCGTATTTAGACTGACAGGAACGAGTGTAATGATCAAATCATTTAGTCTTTATATCGCGGTATCTGTAAATCCCAAAGGTATACTACGCGTGACCGTACATGCTAAAGTATATGGGAAACATTTCTGATGATTATACAGAAATAGCTTTAACAATATTGTTATATTCAAATGATAAGAAATAATGGTGAATCGAAGAAAGAGAGCAGATCTTGGGAAAGGGCACTTATGCTTTATGTCGTTTTACATCGTCATACAAAAAGATCAGCATTATATAATAGTAAAATCATATTCGCTGCCCTCTGATAGTTTCTATATGTGCGAGCGCATCAATTAATAACCTGAATCACGATTATAAATATTCTTTAGACACCCATAATGAATGTAGATAAGGAAATATGTCTTATAGGGGAAAATATTCATAGACTCAGTGCCGAAAAGGTGAGAAAAATCGTAAAAAAAACAACTTTAGGTATGTTCAAAATCCCGTATTTGGTTTGTGAGATGGTTCTAACCTGGAGATCTCCAACTTGTATGTATAATCCTATTTCTTACTACGAGGGTTGATTCGTAAGTAGTGAGCCTCTCATGGAAGGATGTCTTTTTTAAGCCCCTGTATTCTCTGGCTATATAAAGGTGTCCAGCCAAAAACTGGTGTAATTTGGTCAGTTTATGTTGAAGAGGTAGCACTCAAGTAACAAGTAAACAATTCAAGTGCATTTTGCAAAATGAACAAGGTTCCTGAAAGAGCAGTGATTCAATATCTGTATAGAAAGGGTCTAACTTCGAAGGACATCCATGCAGATATGGTTTCAACACTAGAGGGTGATGCCCCTTCGTATGCTACAGCAAAGAGATGGATAGGGAAGTTCAAGAGTGAAAGGCAGAGTCTTGAGGACGACGTCCGCCCTGGAAGGCCTGTCACCGTTGCAACACCAGAAATGATCAATAAAATCCATGATATTGTTATGACTGACAGGCAGGTTACGGAGAGATATATAGCCAGTAAAACCGGTATTTTACAGGAAAGTGTTCATTCCATTCTCACGGAAAATTTTGAGATGAAAAAGCTCTCTGCCCGCTGCTTACCCAGGCTTCTGACAGTTGACCAGAAGCATGCTAGGCGCACTTTGTTACTTGCTTATCTGAGTCTTTTAGAGGCAGACCCATATAACTTTCTGCAGAGGTTTGTGACTATGGGTGAAACTTGGGTCCATCACTTCACCCCAGAGTCAAAACAACAGTCCAAACAATGGAAGTACCCTGGCTCACCCTCACCCAAAAAGGCAAAGGCTGTCCCATCAGCAGAAAAGGTTATGGCTTCGGTTTTCTGGGACTCTGATGGCATCTTGATGATAGATTATCTACAAAAAAGCCAAACAATTAATGGATAGTATTATGCATCACTCGAAAACTCGGCAAAGGTGTACTGTTCGAACCAGGTCAATGCCCCTGTTCACAAATCTGCCATTGCCATGGCTACCATCAATGGCTGTGGGTTTGAACTATTAGAACACCCGCCTTATTCACCTGATATTGCTCCATAAGATTTTTCACCTGTTTCCATTGTTGAAAAAAGTTATTGCTGGTACAATGTACCCACTTTCAGTTAAATTATGACGTCATACATGCAGTGGGTGCCATTCTGAACGACCAGGATGAGGAGTTCTACAAAAGTGGCCTTAAAACATCGTTGGCAAAAGTGTATAGACAAAGAAGGGGATTATGTTGAAAAATAAAATCGTTTGACAGTTATAATTCAAAGTTCAAACCTTTCTATGTGAGGCTCACTACTTATCAGTCAACCCTCGTAGTATCCCTATATGCCATTTATGCAAACAACCCTCTCTAAAATTTTAAAGAGGCCTATATTAGATTAAGGATCTGTGTTAAATGATAAATGGCAAAAGAACGACCATACCCTTTTGATATTTTCGTGCGTCTACTTCATGGCCTTTTCTTAAAAACATCATTTTGTTTAATTATATCATTTTTTGGTTCAGTATTAATACCATTATTCCTTATTTGACACAAGGTACGACCATTGCTTTATTGAATTTACTTCTCGATCCTTAAGCTACGATTGTTACAAGGTCAGGATAACCAGAGTAAATGACAAAAGTGTGTTTCCGATTCCCATGCGGATGTAGCAGTTCTTGTTCGTGGTTTATTTCTAGAATAGACGTCCATTTGTATTAGCCAGTCCATTTCCATTGAGCACTAAAATCCTTACATTACATTTACAACATAATGAAGTGCTAAGACGGCATTAGCTTGTCTACGATGGACGCAAATTTATTGCCAGGAAAACGCTTTCTTCTTTTGCTACATTTCACGAAATGCTGGCCACAACTTTCTACATATTTGACCACATTTTGCTAAATATTTGGTCACATTTCACGAAATACATATCGCTACTCTCCTAACATTAACCAGTCTTTGACCTGCTACGTGTAAATTAAAGCTGGCCTGTAGCTTAAAAAAGGGTCAGACTAAAGTACGGCCACGATATTACGGTACATGTTCAGAAAAATTATCTATGTGAGCTACAAAATGTCGAACTCCAAACTAAGGTAATTTTGCATCTGATGGCTTGAAACTTGTAGATGTGAGACACCTGCAAGATTCGAACCAACGCATGCAAAATTGTATTCAGATTATAAACGAGTTTTTCCATTTTCTTTTTGAAAAGGATGGGTTGCAACAAGGGTTGGAAATTGTTAAAAGAATAGATTTCCTTTAAATTCTGTAAATTGATAGGGTAACGTTATATCTTTAATTTGTATGTGTAAAAATCTGATAAGGACTTACTTTTGGAGATAATGGTTAATAAAGTGGCCGGGGTAAATTGACATGAGAAGCAAATTTCAATTTTGAAGTCAAATAACTTTTTCTGTATATATCAGATCGAATTGAAATTTTGCATGTACTTTCAATGTACGAAGGACAGAAGATTTTTGGAATCATTAATCATGTGTATCAGTTCATTGATTTTCTGTATTCGTCCGTCTGTCAATCTCAGATTTTACTTATTTTTGATGTACTTTACGAAACTATCTCTACAGCTTTTATTTTTGTATGAATTGACATGATATTTTGTGAACATGATCCTATATAATGTAACAAAATATGTGATGTTTTGGGTCAAATCAGTTGCATATAACAACAAATATTTGACCTTGACCTTCAAAGGTCAATCTAAAGTATCACTTGATATTGATATGAAAATGGGCTTATAAAGTATGTTTCAATACATAACGCCTGAGGTATAATATTCTTGCTGTTCTAAGTTTGTTCATTGCTAAATAGCTCTTGGATCAAAAAAAAAAGAAAAGAAACTGTTTATCCCTTCTTATCTGCTGCTCTGCAAGAAAATATAGATTTGTGCCACACATGAACGTCCAAAAACAAAATGGCTAAAGTCAACTCTAAATGAATTGTTGAAAAAAAAACGTATCAAGAATGTGCGTTTTATTTTTCAGAGTGTTAAAAATGAAAACAATAAACCAATTTAGAGGTTTTATTACCCTGGACTATATGTTAAGGCAAAAACCTCGGGACAACGACCATACACTTGAAGTCCGTCGCCCATTTATTTGCAATAAAAACCTTCAAACTTGTTATTATTTCATAAACAGAAACAAATAACAGAATAATATCAAATCAAAGTATGTGTCCCCGCAGGGGGCTTTTATTAGTTCACACAAAGGTTTCTTTTTTCTGTCGCTATTTGTTTGATTTGATCAACATCACGACAGGCAATAATATTTTCGAATGTTTCTTTAACATCTTAATTCAGCCCTTACGAACTATGGTTTCGTATTTCTACATAAGTTCATTTTTCCATAAATTTACTAGGACTTAAGGTATCCAACCCCTCATTAGCACCAAAGATCCAGAAGCGAAATTTGAAAAATGCCAGTAATTCCTAAACTGTGTTACATTTCTATTTAAAATACAAGTATTTTGCACGGTTTAGAATTTTGAATTAACGGATACTTATGGAAATATTTGACAAAAATATTCAAATTTACCTCCCTTGCATATGAATATAAAATGAAATAAAATTTGTAAATTATTTTCGTCTTGAAGCATAATCTGGAAATCCGACACGGTGAATCAACTTATGTAAAGTGTTCTTACAGGTGTGTGTAATTTGATGCTTTCCCTATGGCTAGAAAGTGGTGGGTCTTTTTTCAGGGTCTGCAACCCTTAAGTTTAGATTCGTGATGCAAACGTGCACACTTCTGTTGTCATTTCGCATTTAGATTCATTAAAAAAGACAAAAGGGAATCAATTTAGTAATTTTACCGGATTTTCTAAAATACACCGTGCACCATTACATGCCTTTAGACTATGAAAAGGAATAAGTTATATTGTTAACGTTGTTTTTGCATGTCTGAGAGCATTACTTCGTCCTGTTATCGTTTTGAAGTCATGTAGGCGGGGGGCCAGTAGGGCCTACCATGCACCTCCCCCCCTAGACTTTTTGCCACTGGTGCCAAATTGTTCCTTAGGTCCTACTTGTTGAAAATCAGAGGTGCCCCCAAGAAAAAACTCATTCCCGCTATATGAAACAGCGCCGTTTCCATGGCAACCCTTATGCGCTTTTGAGAAAATGACAGTAGTTGAAAAAACATCAATATCTCTGCTTACAGATAAAGTAGATCAGTACTTTTGGTATCAAAATGAAGCTTAGACATTGTTCTTGAATTTGGTATGTGCATATGCAAATTAACTAATTTGCATATACGTGATTTTTAGGATTTAATTAAAAAAATGATGAAATTTTCGTCGTTTTTTTAAAAATATGATACAAAAATAAGCTATTACTCACTTAGTTTGTTGGTTACATTAACAATTTTGGTATCAAATTAAAGCCTAGACATCCCTCCTTAATATGCATCAGTCAAATATGATATTTTTTGCATGCATGATTTTTAGTGATTTTTTTTAAATTTGGCTGAAAAATTTGCATATTTATGAATATTTGATATATGTAGTTCTTTCAAGCCTTATAGAAGGACTTACTCACTTTGTATATGTAAAACGTCATTTACAAAATAGAATTGGGCATTTTAATGTCATTTTACTGAATCAGAGTGCATTAAATCATATTCTAGGGTGCGGTTTCCATGGCAACATATCTTGAAAAAGGGGCTTAGAGCGTATTTTAAGAGAAAGAGCTTTTGTTCACTAAGTCCTGGATGTAGATTGACAATTAATGTTTTAGATTGATGTTTAGAGATCCATCTTTACTTTTTAGAATAGTTATGCAAATTAGCTAATTTGCATATGCATTATAATGAAGAATTAATTACAATAATCAATTTAATTAAAATCATTTTTCGCAAGTGCAGCTGGAAAATCAGATGTAGCTCTCATAGTTCTGAATATATATTAACACTTTTGGTATCAAAATAAAGCCTTGTCATTTCTCTTTATTTTCCATTGCAGTAATGCAAATTATTTAATTTGCATATGTATGATTTTAAAGATTTAATTAGTATTTTTCTTGATTTTTTTGCAATTTCTATTAAGAATAAGACAGAAAAATAAGTTTTAGCTAATTAAGTTGGTGGTGTACAGTTACAATTTGGATATCAAAATGAAGCTTAGACATTCATCATGGTTTTCAGTGATGTAAATTAGCTTATTTGCATATGCACAATTTTTGATGTCTTTTTAAATATAATTTAAGTAAAGAAATATCTCACATTTGGGAATACATGTTTTTGATACATACAGTGATTTCAAGCTGTATGGATGAACTAAAACATATTTTTATGTAACACTTCATGTTCACCACATAATTTTTCATTTTAAGGCTGTTTTACAAAATCAGTTTGAATTACAATATGCAAGAAGGTCCATAGAAACATAATATTATCTTCCTTAAAACAGTTAAGAGGGCAGGAGAAATAGCTCATGCTCTCCAAGTCCTGGGTGCAGATTCTCTATATGGGTATCGAAATAAGCTTAGACACCCATCTTTATTGTTTTGATCACTTATGCAGATTAGCTAACTTAATTGCATTAGCTATCTTGCAAATGAGTTTGAATAATGATATACGATAGAATTATTTTCTATTTGTTAATACTTATGACATATATGGCAAATTCAACTTTGTTGAAGGACTTCATCATGCTATATTTTGATATCAAATATTCTGGAATTAATAGTTTGTAACCCTTTTATGTTTATGTGCCTTTCGGTCTGGCTGTATGATTTATTGTGAAAAAGAAAGTGTTCGAAAAAAGACGAATTCTGATTAATGAGGGTTTGGCTTTGCTTTACCCAAAAGAGGAGAGCATGGATGGCATTGAATTATCACAATCCAGTATGCAACTTGACATGAGCATTGGGTTAACGACGAAACTTACAGTGCAGGCCAACTATCTAGTGATAGAAGGCAAGTGGAGGAGTGTAGGAAGATATGAGGGGGTGACTTCTCTCGCCTTAGTAAACAAAAAATGGGAAAAGAGACTATTTTCTTGTCACAAGGAAGTTACCTCAATATATACTCTCCATACAAACATGATCCATAAATAACATAATAGACCTGAACCGAAATTCTGATAGACCTGAACCGAAATCCCATGTACATCTTATCACAATGTTTTTTTTTTTCAATAACAAGTTACCAGTCCTTGCGACCCTCAAAGGTTCAATAAGATACAGATACAGGAAAGCTAAAAAAGCATGTATTGAGTACAAAAGCATTGGTAAGAGCATTCTGGTCTTTAAGGAGAAGGGCTTTGGAGAAAATAATAACAATCTTTGCCTCTCCTACCAAACAGGAGACAAAATATACTCAAGTGTCATGATTAACGCAAGCGAGACCTTTCCAAGCCTAACCTAAAACGCCTGAAGCGAAACGACACCACAATAATTATTAAGATCAGCAACATACAACCACAGGATATCTCCAATACCAGCTCAAGCAAGCTACGCAAACAGCATGGTCTGGAAGACTTAGAAACCCCTCTTGGGGGAAAGGAGGATAAGATGGTATGGACATGCTAAGAGATCCAATTTTGGCAATAAAACAGAGTACAACATGCAGGTCACAGGTACGCACAGATGAGGGAGGACTTAGATGAAATGGGAGCAACTGTCAGAGAGGTGTCTAATAGAAAGGAATATACTACCCATATGAAAAGAACAATTGGATTGATGTATTGATTGATTGCGGTTTAACACCACTTGAACTGCTATGGTCATATCATAGCAGCTGGAGCACCTTTGCATGGATTTCAGGTATTTCTTTCCACCAGTACTACCACAATATCGAATCGGAGCCTCAAACTGCTTTCTCACAAAGATGATTAGCACCCATTGGTGAGAGACAAATGTCAGAATGTGAATTGGCCAGGCAGGGATTCTACCTCAAGACCCCTGAATTGATAGACTCGGTTGTTAGCGACTGAGCTATCTCGGCTATGCAAAGTAAATGAAAGAATGGAGTGAGAACAGCCATACATGTGCAGCAAGACAGCAAGCTGGAAGGCAGCACATTGAAGTGGCGATGCTTCTGCACCTGCAAGTTAAATACGAAACTTGGAAATGAGCGAGTGAGTTTATGTGCAGAGACAAGACTGGTGCTTTTAGGAATTTTATAACATGTCAAGGGTATGACTTTTTTCAAGGAACAACGGATTATGTATACAGTTGGAGAAGTCATCCTGTGTGAAAGGAGAAGACAATCGGCTGTATGAGGCAGGAGAATTGGCACCTTTAACTTGTTTTTCCCCTCCTGACTATCAAACTTAATCTTATAAAAGATTTTAGAGATCCTAGAGTAATCATAGAGTTTCATATTTTTAGAGAGAAGGGGATCGATCAGCCAAGTAATGGTCTGAGTAGGACTATGATGCGGCTCAGATGAATGCAGATTCCTTATCTTAAATGAAAGAAGGGATGAGGATAAATTGTTCTAGAGAGATGACAGTGTCTGACAATGTAAAGAAGCAGATTTTTCTGAGACTATTGTTAAGTTAGTAGACGGTGAAGACTATGAGTGTGACAATTGCTTAGTCAAAAAGTAGAGTCATTTGAATCACAGTACCTATAAAAGATGACTACTGATCTGAAAGGACTAAATCAAAGTCCTACTCGTAGGGGTTGTATTCCATACCTGGACAAGAAATCATGAATAGTTGAAATATTGTAGCAAAAATGAAAGAGAAGACGGCATTATGAGTATTGTAACTGAGACTGAATATGCTTTTAGTCTTAGACAGAGGATAAATTTCATAAGAGACATACAAATTCAGACTAAGAGAGGCAAGAAGTTGAAGTCTGACCAACATTTGAGAGGAAGTCAGGATTACGAGGTTCATGATGTTGTAATGTATCACTTTGACATCTGCACTTCATGGATTTGTGACATAAACAATTGTAGGCATCATACAGGAAAGCAATATCGGGTAATCAAGTTGGAGATTTGCATGAGAAGAACACATTCAATATTCTTCTAACGAGAAACCCTATCAAACACAGAAAAAATACTGAAAGGTTTTATTAAGTAAATTACAGATATTCTTTTATTGCCCCATTATTCTTTCCTTCAATAAAGAAAAAATGCATAATTTCCATTTTACAGGATGCAACACTATTGTATCAATGCTTGACCTTAGGGCAACTGTTCGGACCTTGATTTATAACCTTGACAATCATACCATTTATTTTGGGGCTAAATGGTGAGTGTTTGTGGGATGTACCTACTAAATCTAAGCAAAATAATATAAAAAGATTAATATACGAACTATTAATACTTGACTTTAGGGCTGCATGATATATTCAATATAAAAGTCATTCAACAATTTGAATCTTAAATTCATTGTTTATCTCAGAAGTATTCACAAATTAAAGTCAATTTTATTAAAAAGGGTCAAAATTAATTGTTTAAATTCATTTGAAATATAGCTAATGCAAGTTAGCTTATATGCATACATGCTAAAAAGAAGATGGACAGACTTTATTTTGATACCCAAATTGTAAGTCTACACCAAGAACCTGGTGAGTTATAGCTTTTTCTCTTGCTACACCTAACTGCTTTTAAATTAAAAGAAAACATGTTTCCATGGAAACGACACCTTCTTGCATATCTAGGAATGATGCAAAACTATTGTAAATACATTTTTGCGAATTTTCCTTTTTATACTTTTCTGAAGCCTAATAAAGAAATTCAATTATTGTGTTCTACTATTGGGTTTCAAATCTGTAAAATTAAAAAGTTATTTAGAATTCAAAAAATGTTTTAAATGTTTAATTTTAAGAAACTTATTATTTTTCCCCTCTCCAGTAAAATTTTACAAAACATAGTTACAATAGTTTTGCACTAAGCCCTCGGTATTGTAATTCAAACTAATTCTGTAAAAAAGCCTCAAAATGCTTAATTATTTTGTTGTCATGTAATGTTACATAAAAATATGATATAGTCTTTCCATACAGTTTGAAAATGCTGTGTGTATTAGATATTCCCTATTCCCTATTAATAAGTGTGTTTTTTTTTAAATGTGCATATGCAAATATGCTAATTTGCATCACTGAAAACCATGATGAATGTCTAAGCTTCATTTTGATATCCAAATTGTAACTGTACACCACCAACTTAATTAGCTAAAGCTTATTATTCTGTTTTAAACTTGATAGAAATTGCAAAAAAATCAAGAAAAATACTAATTAAATCTTTAAAATCATACATATGCAAATTAAATAATTTGCATTACTGTATTGGAAAAAAAGAGAAATGTTCAGGCTTTGTTTTGATACCAAAAGTGTTAATATATATTCAGAACCATGAGAGCTACATCTGATTTTCCAGCTGCACTCGCGAAAAATAATGTTAATTAAATTGATTATTCTAATTAATTCTTCATTATAATGCATATGCAAATTAGCTAATTTGCATAACTATTCTAAAAAATAAAGATGGATCTCTAAACATCAATCTAAAACATTAATTGTCAGTCTACATCCAGGACTTAGTGAACAAAAGCTCTTTAGAACTCTTAAAATACGCTCTAAGCCCCTTTTTCAAGATATGTTGCCATGGAAACCACACCCTAGAATATGATTTAATGCACTCTGATTCAGTAAAATGACATTAAAATGCCCAATTCTATTTTGTAAATGAAGTTTTACATATATAAAGTGAGTAAGTCCTTCTATAAGGCTTGAAAGAACTACATATATCAAATATTCATAAATATGCAAATTTTTCGGCAAAATTTAAAAAAATCACTTAAAATCATGCATGCAAAAATATCATATTTGACTGATGCATATTAAGGAGGGATGTCTAGGCTTTAATTTGATACCAAAATTGTTAATGTAACCAACAAACTAAGTGAGTAATAGCTTATTTTTGTATCATATTTTAAAAAAAACGACGAAAATTTCATCATTTTTTTTTAATTAAATCCTAAAAATCACGCATATGCAAATTACTTAATTTGCATATGCACATACCAAATTCAAGAACAATGTCTAAGCTTCATTTTGATACCAAAAGTACTGGTCTACTATATCTGTAAGCAGAGATATTGATGTTTTTTCAACTACTGTCATTTTCTCAAAAGCGCATAAGGGTTGCCATGGAAACGGTGCTGTTTCATATAGCGGGAATGAGTTTTTTCTTGGGGGCACCTCTGATTTTCAACAAGTAGGACCTAAGGAACAATTTGGCACCAGTGGCAAGAAGTCTAGGGGGGTGCATGGTAGGCCCCACTGGCCCCCCGCCCAATGGTGTTTGCAACAGATTAATATTCCGTATTACGATTACATCAAAGAGATCAAAAGCTGCACCATACCTTTCCCAAACAAACAAACAACACAATTAGACTTGTCCGACATGAATTGGGATGCAGATGACATTGTAGTGCCTATACAAATATTACTGTACGCAGAAAATCTTTAAGCTATGTCAAATAAAAACATTGAAGAGTAAGGAGAAAATGCAGACCATTATCTACATGTTTTCGTTTCTCATTAAGTCTTTTTACCAAGTTGTTCCTATGAACGCCAAAACCGGATATTGTGTGGGAAAGAGTTAAAGCTTCACTTAGCTGGCAGTGCAGGAACACAAATTTCCTGTACAGAATATTTTGATTTACTAATGCAATATCATGCATGCAGTTTAACCATTACCCAAACAAGACCTGACTGTGTAGCCCATAACAGAGAAGACTTCGGAAAACATTGAGATAAAAGGAGAAAATGCTGAAAATCAGCATTTTCTCCTTTTGTCGCAACATTTTCTGTGCTATAATGTTCACTTATTCCTCCTTGACCAAAATACACTGTGTCATTCGCAGCGATTTTAGCATTAGGTCATCGTAAAATTTTGTCGTTAGAGATAGGGTTAATAATAACAGACAAGATAAAAAAGAAAATCTAAAATGACGATATTTGATTTAAAAGTGCATGGCGTTTTATGTGAATATTAAGGTTTACGAACTGAGAATGAAAACACCACTTTCTAGCCATACGAAATGCATCAAATTACACACACTTGTAAATACATTTCACATAAGTTGATTCACCAGGCCGAATTTCAAGATTATGCTTCAAGAAGAAAATAATTTACAAATATTATTTTACTCTATTTTCATATACAAGGGAGGAAATTTTGAACATTTTTGTCAAATATTTCCATAAGTATGCATAAATTCAAAATTCTAAACCATACAAAATGCTTATAATTATATTTGGAATGAAAATGTGACACAGATTAGTAATTACTGGCACTTTTCAACTTTCGACTCAGGCTCTGCATTTCATTCTCAGTTCGTAAACCTTAACTCAATCATAAACTGCAACTAGTTTCACACGAACAAATGAATCTTAATAGCATACAGAAGCGATTTACGTACAAGATGGTATGGAAAATATTGAGACAAAGGGAGAAATTGATCGTTTTCAGTATTTTCTTCTTTTGTCTCACTGTTTTCCTATTGATATTTTTTATTAAGAACGTCAAAACCAGGTCTTGTTTGGAAAGTTGTGAATCAATAATTTGTACTAATATTTGACTGAAAGACCATAAGGCAATAATAAGAACATATAAATGGAGATGATATATCATTTATCGAATGATGTATGTTCTCTAATGAGGTTGACTATGACTTGCGTTTTTTGCCTGTAGGTTTCAACCGGATTTGGCGTAATATCCTTTCCAAAATAGCAATGAATTTGTGCTCAAAATAGACTGGTTTTACCATTATGTTCTGATAAAACGTCGGTGTCGTTATAAAATCTCGTAACTACGGCTTGATTCAAGATTTTATAATGACACCGACGAAAACCTATTGTTTGTCCGAAATTAAGCAACTGTTAACTTGATAAAATCGTTCCCTTTTATTTGCCAACAACGGATATGGTCGAATGTTTTATTGACAATATCAAACCATACCCTCTTATAGTCCGGTCACGATGTTATGGCACATGTTTACAAAATTTGCCTGTGTAAACAACAAAATATCGCACTCAAAACTAACGTTTAATATGCATGTGATGGATCGAATCTTGCCGGTGTCTTACAATGTACACCTGCAAGATTTGAACCAACGCATGCAAAATTGGTTTGATATAATTTACGTTTTACCATTGTTTACATAGGTAAAATTTGTAAACGTGTGCCGTAATGTCGTGATAGGACTATAGAAGAACGTTATAGATGTAAGACACTTTTTAACCCTTTACTAAACGCCAAAAATAGGGTAGTATCATTTAAAAGCTACTGCAGATGACAAATTAGATGTTGATAAAGACAAATTATACAGAATATATTACAGAAAATATTGATGCAAAAGGAGAAAATACTGTTCATCAGCATTTTCTTCTTTTGTGTCAATATTTTCACAATCCTATTCTTTTGGGGATGTCGAAACCAGGTCTTGGTTGGGAAAGTGTTAACAGTGACTACTAATTTTGCCAGTTTGGGCTGCAACACACGCAAAAACACTGTCTGAATAGTAATGTTGTTTCGAACATGTGGTGACATAGAAAGACGCGTAAGACTTGCATCTTAAATAACGGTCAAAAATGCCGACTACCCCAACTGGTAGCCGGTTGGGGACCAATAATCGTAAATTATGACATGCGCAGACCAACTCGCAATTTAAACTGTCTTCTCATTTATTTGAAGTCATGGTGGTTCAAAGAGATTATTATTTCGTAATGGATTACATCAAAGAGGTCAAAACTGCGTCACAGATACGCTGCACTGCCAGCTCAGGAACACACATTTCCTGTGCAGACTACTTTGATTAACCCTGTCCCAAACAGCGGTATTATGGGGTTGTTCTATTTGAAAGCTGCTACTGAAGACAAAATGAAATTTGCTAAAGAAAGGAATAA
Source organism: Fragum sueziense (assembly GCA_963680895.1). NCBI lineage: Eukaryota > Metazoa > Mollusca > Bivalvia > Cardiida > Cardiidae > Fragum > Fragum sueziense. The sequence continues at coordinate 65,299,665 of OY804594.1, read as the reverse complement.
TGTGCAACATAGCTCAGAATATATTGAGGCAAAAGGAGAAAGTGCTGAATATCAGCACTTTCTTCTTTATCCTCATTGTTTTCGCAAGTCTCTTCTACTACGAAGGTCAAAACCAGGGCTCGTTTGGGAAAATATTAACCCTGTAGTGCAATATTATGCATGCGGTTTGATGGATTGATATAAAACTTTTGTAAATGCGTATGGTTCGGTTGGCGCTTACATCTGTTTAGCAATAAGCTTAAGTTTTTGCGGGTGATTGGGGATCCTGATTAACAAGAAAACACAACATGAAAAGATCTTAAAGGATGCCAATATAACTATAGTGCAACCAGGATACTGTGGCACGTGTTTACAAAATTAATGTTAACCTTTGTAAAAAGGGGGAAAATGTTCTTTATTTTCAATACACGTTTGCATGTATTGGTTTGAATCTTGCAGGTTTGAGACACCTGCAAGGTTCGAACCATCACATGCAAAATTACAGTAGTTTGAAGATCACTTTATGTTGCTTACATATATAAACCTTGTACAGATTTGATATCAAGCCAAGACTACAGTAGTGCTTGCTGTGTTTTTATAGATATGGATGCAAAATAACAGCAAAAATCATTCCATCCGTATTCTTAGTTTATATGGACCTCGCGTCAGTTATTGCTTAACTTTGTAAAAACAGCGTTTCTGTCATAATCTTCTTGCTTAATACATGAATGGATTGTGTGCAATTTATCGTCGCTTTTCAACGAAAACCTCGTAACTGCAGCTTCTTTTAAACTGCAGTTACGAAGTTTTCGTTGGAAAGCATCGATAAGTTGCAAACAAACACACTATTGTTGGCGCAAGTTCGTATGGAACATGTTTACGTTTTGTTCAAATGTAAACAAAACATTGTTCGATGAAACGCAGAAAACTCTGAACAGTGAACAGACCGCTCTATCACTGTGCCTAAATTTTCAACATGTCTACGTCACTACTTATAAAGAATGTAGGCCTATTCATCTTTTTGTATACCGTTTTGTATACATTTGGACAAAATGTAAACATGTGCCATACGATCTTGCGCCGACAATAGTACACGTTGAAATAAATCATTTTTCAATTAACTTGATATTGGTAAAGATAGGGTTAGTGCACAACATAGCACGAAATAAATTAAGGCAACAAGAGACATCTGTGTTTCATTTTGTTTTAGGGGCGTTAAAACTAGGTCTTTTTAGAAAAAAAAGGACATGGAAACTGAGTAAAACGCAAAAACTTTGCACTTTTAACTATGTAAACAAGTCGCACATGTATAAGCTTGAAAGGTCTATATTTTGGGAAAGGGACGTTCGTACTTTTAAAAGCAAATCTTCTATTTCTTGGTTAACGTCTTGTGAATAATTTGTGTGCTTAACCCATTCCCAAACAGCAAAATTTTAGGGTGATCCACTTCAAAAACTGCCACAAATGACAAAATGGTTGTTATTGAATATAAGATTTGTGTAAAATATGGCACAGAAAATATTGAGACAAAAGGAGAAACTGCTGGTTATCAGCAGTTTCTTCTTGTGTTTCATTGTTTTCCCAAGCCTATTCTATTAAGGACGTCAAAACCAGGTCTTGTTTGGGAAAGGATTAAACATCACCAACCATCTAGAAAAATTCGAAAAAAAAATAAGAAAAAGAAGCAAATGCTGATAAACAGCCTTTTTTTCTTTTCTCTCATTATATTTTATGATATTATTGAATATGATTCAAGTCAGATCCATTTATTTCACCTGTATGCATGAACCCTTTCCCAAACAAATCCCGATTTTGACTTCCCTGGTATAATAGGCTTGGGAAAATATGTAAGTGTCCAATGATAGGTAAAATTTAACTTTTGGTTCGACAGAAAAAAACACCTTTCTTATAATCAAATATCAAGTTTCAATAATTTACAAACATGAAAAGTTCATTTCATATTGGGTATTAAGACCTTTTCCAATCTTTGATAAGAAGCAGTTTTTCCATCTGTCTCAATACTTCCTGCCATTAAATTTATTTTACAAAATGCCATCTTTATCAACAATCCGTTTGTTTTTTGAAGGAGTTTTCTAATTGGAACAGTCCAAAGTATTGCCGTTTGCAAAAGGGTTGATCATGCAGACCAGTCCGCTTTATTCATTTTGGGAAAGGGTAAACATATGTTGAAATTTTTATTTGCATATTAATGTTCTAATTAGCGCCATTTGTTCTTGTTTACGACTCAAACGGACAAATTTCTGATGGAATCTTAACCCTTTCCCAAACGACATTTTTTGGGGGGGAATCCATTTCAAAAGCTAATGCAGCCAACAAAATAGATGTTGAAAAAGACTGGATTTGTGTAAAATATATCATAGAAAACATTGGGGTAAAAGGAGAAACTGCTGGTCATCAGCAGTTTCGTCTTTTGTCTCAATGTTTTCCCAAGCCATTTATATCATGGACGTCAAAACCAGGTCTTGTTTGGAAAAAGGTTAAATAAGTCCGTGCTAGATTTTCTTGGGATCAAACAATATGGACACAGTCATATTTTGCATTGCTTAATTAAAGAGATATCTCATAAATATTCTCTCGTGAATTTTACTTATATTTTCATATAAAAGAGCATAATTATTTTCTTGTGAAAATTCTGAAAATTTCAAGCCAAAATTTTGTACCGTTTACGAATAATGTATATATATAGTCAGATTTTGCATTGCATTATCAAAGAGATATCTCATAAATATTCTCTCGTGAATTTTACTTATATTTTCATATAAAAAAGCATAATTATTTTCTTATGAAAATTCTGAAATTTCCAAGCCAAAATGTGGTACCGTTTACGAAGAATGTATATTTGCCCTTACAATTGAAATAATTGCGGTAAACGTCAGTTCAAATGTAGTTGCCATTTGTCATTTCTTCTTTAAACTTTAAATGCTATTTTGGTTCATAAGCAACAACTTCAAAAACAACAATTGATAGCATTTGAACACACTAGAATAATCAATCTTGGAATCAAAACATACTTTAAAAAAATACAATAGAAATGTGGTGTCTCTTAATAGGGCCAAAAAGAAAGGAATTTAGCGCTAAAACCAAAGTTGTGCAGATCTATCAAGGTCCAGTTTCCCATAAAAATATGTTTTTACCTCCAACAACCTTGCATGGGTCCATTTAAGCCATGGTCAGATGCACAATTTTGCATCCACATCACGACCGGAGCCAATTTAACGTACAGCAAATTTTTGGACGTGATGTGAACGTAGAATTGTATGTGGCCGGACTATGAAAGTTTTTATCAATTTGATTTACTTGTTTTGTAAAAGGGAAACAGATGTTGGACTTCTAATTTACATGTCGTTGACGAGGAATCAAAACCTCGTTATTATAGCCTTTTCAGGCTGTATTTATGAGGTTTTCACCTCCCAATAATGCTTTTACTTTGCTAATTGACGTCAATTGTTCATGTTGACGTCTAAAAAAATTCAGTTTTTGACGAAATCTTAAAGTTGAAGCATACAAACTTGGTGGATGGCTATGCAATTTTATCAAGTCATGAACGCGAGCGTTTTCATAATTTGTTTGCTGGTAAAGTTTATTCGTTTGTTATTCGCTTAATGTTCAAACTTATCTTTTCATGTCTTATTCCAAAGAAGCATTTTCTGCTTTCATATGTACAATTTCACGTTTTAATAACAGTAGTATAAAACTTGTTTCTTGGCAGTCCTATACTGTTTTATAAATAAGTAATCACTGTAGACTACAAGATTGCAATTTATTGCAATTTAGCACATTTATTTCCTGAATTAAAAAAAGTTGTTAGTATGCCTACACAATCCTGAAAAAAGGGGACGTTAGTTCGAAATCCTTTCAAAAGAAGGACAGTTGTACATGAAATTCATATGCATTAGTATAGCCAATCTGGTAATCAAGACATAATTAAAAAATATGAAGTGGGAATGTGGTGTCTCTTTAATATGATAATTTCTTTATTGATTTTAGTTTCTTGAAAGTAAGTATCTTCAAATTTAACACTTTTCTTGCTTCCTTGATTTAGGGACATAGGAGAGAAATTATTTATAAATGTTATGATTACGAGGGCTGCGTTTTGTTTTGTTAGACGAAAGGGGAAAACATCACGTTTATCATCTTGTTTTCTTCAACATTTTTAATGTTTTATTCCTTAGCTGCGTCAAATTGCGCCAGTGTATTGGAAAGATTGCAGAAACAAGAGCCAATGACCTATACAAGTACCCATGTAATTATTGCAACAAAATGGAACGAAGTTTAAGATTTTATACATTCTTATATTATATTTCTTACTAAATGAATCTTAAACGCATCATCAATTTATTTTTTAAAAATGTTCTGAAATAGCTAACTTCACCCCGAAAATACTGTACATAGTAAAGTAGTGAATGTCTTCGGCAGGGTTCCGTGGCTGTTACCGATGCCAAACGACGGTGCCAGTGTGTACGCAGACACACGCCTCGTAAGTATTTACAGTACTTTTAATGATATGAATTTAGCCATTTCCAAAACATGACATGGATTTGACGTCCTTAATAGATATTGTTTGGGGGAAATATTTCGGAAAAAAGAAAAAGCTGGTACTCAGTATTTTCTTCTTTAGCCTCGGTATTTCTGTGCTAATTTATACGCAAATTCTTTCTTTATCATTACCAATTTTGAAATCTGCAGCAGCTTTTAAATTGAATATGTCTATTTATCTTGTTTGGGAAACACGGCCACCAATCCCTCTCATTCATTGCGAAATGCTATGAGCGAAATCTCAGAAGAGGGACTTCCGGCTATAAAGAAACGGGACCCATTTTGAGTAAGTAAACACACGTTGTTACTTTAAATCGGTTATTTTGCTAGTTATGGGTTGAATCTCAAAAATCGCGGAATGCTATTCGATGGGGTAATGAATGATGTGTTATATTGCCAAAGCCCTTTGTTCTACCTTACAGAGTAAACTTGCAATTACTTTCGAAGTGAGTGCACACACTTATGTTTACAAACCAAACGACACATAAGCGACACATAAACGACTCCTACGGCGCTATCATATGCATTTTTCGAATGAGACATGTTCAGTTTACTATTTTATGGTCTCTTTTAGTATTCCGCACGTACGATTTTGAAAACCTTTGTTTATTTATGAGAAAAACAAGTAAGCAATGAAGAAGAGCAGTAAGCTATGAAGAAGCGAGAGTAGCTATGAATAAGAGGTAGCAAGCTATGAAGAAGCGCGGACTTCATAATTCTTTCTTGGCACTCACATATACTGAATGGTTATGCGTTTAGGAAGAATTGAAGACAGACATTCCAATATTTTTTACAAATTTCCATTTGAAAAATCAAATTCTAGACGATAGAATGATATTTATTGTTATGCAGCTTAAACATGTATTTAATGACGACCGGTAACTTACAGGCGCGTAGGACTGGAAACATTTTAATGGGGGGAGGGGGGCTAAAACCCCTGTTCCGGCTATTGTCGGAATTTAGGAGGAACTAAATTGGATTTCCCAAAAAAATTTCAGTGCAAAATAATGACAATTCAGCATTTTGGGCAGACCTTTTTGGAGGTGGGGGTCTTAGCCCCTCCATGCCCCCACTTGTTACTACGGGCATGGCTTATCACGTGGAAATGCATTTTTAGAACATACATGAGAATTGTTACTAAAATAGTAACAAATAGACATTATCAAAACGAGGCTCCCAAAACATGCGGAGAAAACAATGACGTCGCACGTGCATTCAATCAATATACAGCGATAAAGCGCACGTGCATTCAATATACAGTAACAAAGCGAAATTTTAAGTGGAACAAAAATAATAAAATTGAATGAATTCGTTAATAGCCGGTAAGATGGTTATTTTATTGGATTTACGGTCAACCGTTCCCCGTTTAAAAATTTCGACTTTTGCCTCTAAGGACGATTTACGGAGGCTGTCGTGTGTGTGGGGGGGGGGACTTAGAGGAAATAACCTAATTCTGACCAACTTTCAGATTGATCAGACAAAAATGTGGCCTCTAGAGTACATACGTGAAAAAAAAATAACCGACGGACGCATGACGGACACAACGCAGTGACAAAAGCTCGAATGGCCGCTAAAAACATGTAAATAAGACCTGTTTTCATTCAAAATATATGCAATGTATCTTGCGTAGGCTTAAACTTATTAAAATGTTAGGGTTCTTATACGGTTTGCCAAGTTTTGTCTAAATAGTTTACAATGACATTGGCGTCCGCATGGACAGGCCCATGTTATTTACATAATTATATTATCATTCCAAATATAACCACATTGTATACTTAAAAGTCTTGAAGTAGGCTAATTTGGAAATTAGATTGATCTTACAATCCCAAATGTGAAATAGTATTAACAATAAATTTGTATCACTTTCCGAGCGAAAATTATAGCGAAAAGGCAAATTTAAGTCAAAACCCGACGCTTTGAATATCCGAGCTCTTATTCATAGCGTATTATATCTTCTTCATATCTAGTCCCCTTTATTCATAGCTGATCTCTCTTCTTCATAGCTTATTACTTTTTTTAGCTTTTTCTCTCTATCAGAAAATTAGTCATTGGATTTTAATGGATATATATATAAGATAAAGCATTCGAAGCTTATGGGACCTGTATAGAAGGGAATTATAGTAGTATTTAAACCATAATTTTTCGATCAATTTTGACATGTCTTCAAAACACAGCACTGTGATCGCATGACAAAGCAGTTTGAAGCAAACACGGTGAGACCATGCCGAGGAGACATACTCCAAAAGAAAATTAAATATACTCACCATCGAATAGCATTCCCCGATTTTTGAGAATCAGCCAAAAACTGGCAAAATCACCGATTTAAAGTAACAACGTGTGTTTACATTCACAAAATGGGTCCCGTTTCTTCATAGCCGGAAGTCCCTCTTCTGAGATTTCGCTCATAGCATTTCGCAATGAATGAGAGGGATTGGTGGCCGTGGGAAAGGTTTTCCTAATTGGCCGATCACCTGTTGTCAATCAAATGTCGATAAACTTTCAAGTCACTGTGACTGGTCACTTTCATTGAATATCGATTCATTTGAGACGGACAAACTGTGAAAAAGAAGAAAGTCGAATACATCTGATTGTTTTCCTTTTGTCCAGCGTTTTCAAAATGTTCTACCTTTTTAAATATCATATTTCCTACAAAATAAGTCTAGGATTTAATTTTGTAAATATAAGTCAACCTACCTTGATGGTTGATACCCAATATTTTGAAGAAAAATAAGTCTGCATAAAAAATTCAAGTGGTATGTTGCTGATTGTGACCAACAAATATAATATAAGTCTGTTTTTTTTCTTGTAGAACATTGTAGGTCTACTTTTGTAAAGTTGTGATTATGAGGTTTTGGGAGGACATCAGCGATGTCCTCCCTAATTTTATATCTGTTGAATCGTTCTTGAACAAGAAGTGTTTAGATAGATCTAATGCTGAAATATTTAAATCAGTACTAGAGTGCTTTTTTGTGGAATGGCTCAAATGCTGGACATGCAGTGTAAATCCCACATAGAACATCCCTCTGTAGAGTTATTTTGATCACTTTTTGCTCGACGTCCGTCCGTCTGTCATTACGTCCGTCCACAATTTGGTATTTCCACTCTAGTATCCATAAAGGTAAGCCAATATTGATCAAACGTGTGAAATAAGTAGGCTTATCAGTTCTTGGACAAGCTTGACCATGGGCCTAATTGGAACTGAAAGAGTGGACTTATCTACCCTTGAATGACAAAAATAGTTTTGAATTTGTTTACACTCCAGCATCAACAGTTTTTAACCAGAACGCAAAACCTGGACACTATGTTGGTTACCATTAAGATCTCGGATTATTTCTATTTTCAGTCCATTCTAACTGAAAGTTGAGAGTCATCTGCCCTTTAATTTGCCAATCTCGCCATTTTCAATCTAGTTCTCACAAATGTTCATCGATCAAAACAAAACCAAGAAACAAAGTTGGATACCATAAGATCGCTTCTGAGTTAAATTGTCAGACCAATCAGATCAGGAAGCCAAGAGTTATCTGTCCTTGAATTTACGAAAATTGTAGTTTTCGACTTTGTTTATCTTTTATAACAAGAAGTATTTACCAATTAATACGAAACTTGGACTAAGCGTTGAAAACCATAAGATCTTGGATAAATCTTAACTACGACACAATCAGAGTAGAACTTGCGAAGCATCACTTTGGTTCGGGTGAGCAATTTAGGACCACCATGGTCCGCTCGTTTATATAATCTCAGGTCCTGTAGCAGAATGCTTATACAATGGGGATTGTGACGAGAACGAGATTTGTTCTGGAGGTGATTGTGTGTGTACAACCGGATACCAAGAAGTTGGTGGTTATTGCACTCCAGGTAAAATATTTATCGTTTTTTTATATGTAAACAGCAATAACTTGGGTATTTGATTGATAATGCACAGGAATGGTAAAAACATTTATAGAATAGCTACACTGATCCTAAATACTTCAATAAGGTCGAATCTTGAATTATGTCAAAAAACTGCAAGTTTCAGACCAACACAATCAAAATTGTTTTAGCTTGTATTTTGATATATGTCACATTATGATAACCAGGTTATAGTTAATGCGACCCTTTTCAAAAAGAGTCCACTCAGGAAATCTATCGATCCTAGTCTGTCTGCACGATTTATTCTCAAACTTGTATCTTTGGATCTAGATTTGTTTCCATGTTGCTATTTAGTTTCATTGTTCTAAATTAAATATTTGATTTGCATCTTCTTATGATATACTAGAGGAAAGAAGAAACGCAACAACCATTTTTTTTGTTATTTCTCTTAATTCTTTTATGTTATTGAGTCAAAATTGTTACTGATTATTGCTGAGAACCTTATCTTGATATTGACATTTGTTTACATTATATCATGTCTTACGTGAGAGATAACGTCAAAATAGACGTTTACACGTTTCGCACATGCACACCTTTAAATATCTTTCATTTAAGGTGTCTGCTTTTTTCAACGCATTGATGCAAATTAGGTCATACCCCTTGCATAAATGTACAGTTAACGATGTTATAAGGGCCCATTGTCCATTAACCAACTACAAAACTTTCTTTAATGCTTTTCGGTAGATTATCGGGATATAACGGTAGATTATCATTTTGATAAACTCACCGCCTATCCAGTGAAATTATCAAAAACTTATGCCCGGCTTTCGTTCATTTCACCCTATCTGACGTTTTGTAAGCCGGGCCCAATAAATGACGTCATCATAAGCGTTACATAGCAGTCACGTGCAAAATGACGCGCTTTAAGAAAATTTGTCACATTTTTTTTTGCATTTTGTCTAATTTTTGCATTAAAGAAATAGAGGATAATCGTTTGTTTTTCGTGTAAGATCGATTTATATTTCATTTCGTGAACAACGGAAGCTACATTTTCACTCGTGGCTTCGCCACTCGTGAAAATAAAGCTTTTGTTGTTCACTCAATGAAATATAAATCGATCTTACACTGAAACAAACGATTATCCTCTATATAATCAGTCCTACATTGTTACTTATTTCATTGCCAGATTCATGTTTTGCTATTTACAACCAAAACTCAGACGTTGCTGATGGTGAGTTTACTCTGAACAATGGACTTGGAGAAACCTATGTGGTGTAGGCCTACTGTGAGTTTCGGCCTAACTGTATCTACACATATGTGGCCAGAACTAACCTTTCCAGCATAAACATCGGCGATTTGTACAACAACAATAAAGAGATCCTTATAAGGCACAAACGTAATGATGGCATACAGTATGAAGTCACGTACGGACAAATAACAACGTTCATCAACAAGGATATTTTTATCCAGTATAACTCGAACACAGGCTATAACATGTCATTAAACGAACTGACCATGTCTCCGTATCTATATGTCGGTTTCTTACCAATATCTGAAATCAGCCAAGGTGACGAGTTAGGATTCCAAATCAATGGCCAAGATTGTACGTTCATCAATTGTGATGGTAACACCAATACATACTTCGCTTTGTTGTTTAATGAAAACAACCAACCAACTACTGGACGAAATGCAATTCATCCAGCCTTCATGTCAAAATGGAGGTCCGAAGCGAGTCCAGTGTCCGCAGACAGAAATCTAGACGACGAGTTTTTCGTGGAGTGGGAGATGCACTTTGGTGGATGTGGCGGTTATATAACGTCGGACCACCTGAGTGACGTAGTCGGCGTTACGTTCGGGCTCTGTTACGGTGAGAGAAATTTTAACTGAAAATTGATCTTACAATAAAATTCATCTATCGTTATCAATGCTAGAACTATACGGTTTTATCAGACACGAGCAAAATACTAATTTTGAAGAAGTTACACGCAATTCACCTTTTTCCACCTTATAGTTCTATGTGCCTAATATTTTAGTACAGTTGTGTCCATTTTAGCTTAACTAAGCACGAAGTGCTCAAGGTGAGCTATTGTGGTCACGTTTTGTCCGTCGGTGTCCGTCTGTTCGGGCAAACCTCATGATGTTTATGTAGTTCAATCCTTCCATAATTTATATGAAATAAAGATCAAAACCGCTTAAACCATGCCATTTTATGTGGCACTTTTCTACAAAAAGATCAAAGATAAAACACTTAATTCTGAAATGTTGGAACGTCCGTCCGTCTGTCTGTCCGTCTGTCTACATTTTAGTGTTACCACTCTGGCACCCATAAATATTGACCAATCTTAAGCAAACTTTGTCGAAATATGTATGACTATAAGTTCTCTGATAAGTTTGATTTTGAGTCAGATCGGACAAGGAAGTCTGTAGTTATGTGCCCTTGAACGTCAAAAATGGCTAGTTTTGACTTCATTATTACCACTCTAGTATCTACAAATATTGACCAATCTTAACCAAATTTGGTCAAAACATGTATGATCATAGGTTCTCGAATGAGATTAATTTTGAGTTAGATCAGACTAGGAAATCTGGAGTTATGTGCCATTGAACGCCCAAAAAGGCAAATTTGACTTTGTTACCACTCTAGCATCTACAAATATTGACCGATCAAGACAAAACTTTGCCACAATTATGGTAATCATAAAATTTTGGATGACTTTGTTTTTCAGTGTGATCGGAGCAGGAAGTCTGGAGTTATGTGCCCTTGAATTTGACAAAATTGCTCTTTTCGACTTTGTTTAGACTTTAGCATCTACATTTATTGGCCAATCAAGACAAAAATTGACCACAATTTTGATGACCATAAGATCCTTGATTAGCTAAATTTTCAGCTTGATTTTAAGAGTTATTCAAGAGTAATTGGCCCTTGAATTTCACAAAATTACCGTTTTCTACTCTATTGTCACTCCAACAAACACAAATATGGACCAATCAAGACACAAATTGGTCGCAATGTTGGTAACCATAAGATCTTAAATGTTTTAATAAACAAAGTTGTGTGCCCTTGACGGTGCAAGAAATTGTCGCTTTAGACTGTGTTATCTCTCAAACAGCAATAAAAAATACCAATCAAAAATAACTTAAACATAATGTTAATGAAAATATCTTTATCAGAACAGAGTTATGTGCCCTTGACAGTGACAAAATTGTTGTTTTCTTCCACTTTGCTTTTACTATAACAACTAAACATATTGATCATTCAAGATTATGAAATCAGTTTTAAGCTGGAATATAATCTCGCATCTTAAATTATGTGCTCTTGAACTTGACAACATTGTGACTTTCATTCTTTCTAGGTGCAGGTGAGCGATTGAGGACCATCATGGTCCTCTTATTTTCTTACTACTGCTTAAAGTACAGAATATACATACCTTTTTCATCAGCAGTTTTCCAAATAGTAAATGTCTTGCATATTTCCTCGTTTAACGTACACGTGATAGGCAATAACGTAAATAAACACATTTATTACTACTTCCAAGTTTCCAGACTTTAAAAACATAACAATCGATATTTACCTTTTTTCAGAATTAACATATAGCTCATGTATAGATGTATACAACAAATCAACTAATCCAGTCAATGGTAAATATCTCATTGATAATGGAGACGGACAGACGTATGTCGTGTATTGTGAATTCTTACAGAATCGTATCTACACATATGTGGCCAGAACAGACCTAGCAACAATCAACATCGACGAATTGTACAATAACAACAGAGAGATCCTTATAAGGCACAAACGTAATGATGGCATACAGTATGAAGTCACGTACGGACAAATAACAACGTTCATCAACAGGGACATTTTTATCTCGTATAACTCGAACACAGGCTATAACATGTCATTAAACGAACTGACCATGTCTCCGTATCTATATGTCGGTTTCTTACAAATATCTGAAATCAGCCAAGGTGACGAGTTAGGATTCCAAATCAACGGCCAAGATTGTACGTTCATCAATTGTGATGGTAACACCAATACATACTTCGCTTTGTTGTTTAATGAAAACAACCAACCAACTACTGGACGAAATGCGATCCACCAAACCTTTATGTCCAAATGGAGATCCGAAGCAAGTCCAGTTTCTGCAGACAGATATATGGACGATGAATTTTTCGTGGAGTGGGAGATGCACTTTGGTGGATGTGGCGGTTATATAACGTCAGACCACCTGAGTGACGTAGTCGGCGTTACATTCGGGCTCTGTTACGGTGAGAGAAGTTAAACGTACGACTTTTGAAACAAATCCATTACTTTTACTTTCAATGCAACGCTTTTTAAAGTAAGCCAAAAGGAAACTTCTTTAGGAAATATACATTTCTCCTTTGCCTTAAATACTGAATCTAGTAGCATTTCTTATAGTTTCTAATTCCGCTTATCTTTTTAATAAAAAAAGAATTGATCTAGAGCATCAGAGAATGATAACGTCATCGGCTGTTTCAAAATTACAAATGTTTGCTAACCCGTTTTAACGGTTGACGTACATATCGGCAATAAAACTTTAAACTGAATTCACATTTTTTTATACATAGCAATCAATATAGAGCAGCCCTTCTTAACAATACTTGTTACTGAAGCAAGAGGTAATTATGAGTTCTTTTCTAAAGGTGACCATATGTTTATTTCAGATTTAACATATAGTTCGTGTATAGATGTATACAACAAATCAACTAATCCAGTAAATGGTAAATATGTCATTGATAATGGAGACGGACAGACGTATGTTGTGTATTGTGAATTCTTACAGAATCGTATCTACACGTATGTGGCTAGAACAAACCTAGCAACAATCAACATCGACGAATTGTACAATAACAACAGAGATATCCTTATAAGGCACAAACGTAATGATGGCATACAGTATGAAGTCACGTACGGACAAATAGACGCGTACATCAACAGGGACATTTTTATTTCGTATAACTCGAATACAGGTTATAACATGTCATTAAATGAACTGACCATGTCTCCGTATCTATATGTCGGTTTCTTACCAATATCTGAGATAAGCCAAGGTGACGAGTTAGGGTTCAAGGTCAACGGCCAAGATCATACTTTCATCAATTGTGACGGCAACACCAATACATACTTCGCTTTGTTGTTTAATGAAAACAACCAACCAACTACGGGACGGAATGGGATTCGTCAAACCTTTATGTCCAAATGGAGGTCCGAAGCCAGTCCAGTTTCTGCAGACAGATATATGGACGATGAATTTTTCGTGGAGTGGGAGATGCACTTTGGTGGGTGTGGCGGTTACATAACGTCGGACCACCTGAGTGACGTAGTCGGCGTTACCTTCGGGCTTTGTTATGGTAAGATGCATACCTGAGGTCACGTGATCATTCATCGTGGATATGAAATCGTAAATGTCCAGTCGTTCCAAATTGAAATTGAACCATTTCTAACAGAGGCTTTTCAGCATCTTTGTTCAACTTGAATTTAAATCGCATCACCAGTGACGCTGACTTTCAATTTAATTAAAATTGAGTTTAAATATACTTAAAATTGAATAAAAGTCAGCGTCACTATGATTATTTCTAGTAATTTTACTCTTACACTTGTCTTTATTTTCTGTTTCAGATTTAGAAGGAGATTTAGAAGGACCCCTGCGTTAAAGAAAAGGAATATCCGACGAAACTTCGACAAACCAGTTTTAGATCAATGTGGTTGTTTATGAAAAGTTACATCCTCTTCTACATAAGGAACAAAGACTTTTGATGTAGCTTTACATGGTATTCACGATCGTAAAGGTGTAATGTTCAAAATAGGCTGTACAACATTTTAAATATTTGCTTTTCATTGTTTGATATCTTGTAACGCATGAAATATAATCAAAATTTTAGATGTTAGGTAATAAATGAAATAAAAATGAAAAGTCTGCATTCAATTCTATTCAGAGCAACAGATAAGAGGAGCCGAATAAACATCCTGAATTTGTTATTTTAGATCTAACCCCTATGTTGTGGATAACTCATTTGAATAGTCTCGATTCCATTGAGGACCCACAACAAATGATTTGATGACAAATAAAAAATACCGCATTTTGAGAAGCCATTATTCTCTCTTATCTGTAGCTCTATAATTAACCACATTTATGAATCGAGCCATTCGAAGCGTGAAGTTACTTAGATTCAGGCCTATACATATCATCAGTTATTTCCGATGATAACATTGACCTTATATCTAAACGAATTTGTTATAGTATGAAAAATATCATGAGAAAATAAGAAGTATAGGCATTGTTAAGATTCGATTAATTATTCTATCAGCCAAATTGATCGTTTTAATTCATTCGTCAAATGATTCAATTGATTTCCTAGAAAAAAAACAAATATTCAAGTTTCCTATTATATTGAATAAAATTGATTCAATAATCGCTGAGACAATACATTTTATAGTCCAGTCACGATACTGTGACACATGTATACATAAAATGTTTTAAACAAGGGAAGATCCCATTTGAATTTTCAATACTATTTTGCATGTATTAGTTTGAATCTTGCAGATGTAAGACACCTGCAAGATTCGAACAATCGCACACAAACGTACAGTAGAAGTGTGGCATTGTGGTCGTTTTGTAAACATGCTGAAAATGTCATGGTCGAGCTATACAATATAACATTTCAAGAAAGATTAAACCAATACAGTCAAGACTCATTAAGGTTGGTCATTTAAAGATCAAAGAGTGATATCTTTTTTTGTTATATATGATTTATATTGTGTACCTTTTGGCTTATCAAAGACGCCATACATTTCGGAAATAAACATCTCATTGACTTATTCATATTTGCGTTCCATTGTGCTTAAAACTTTATCAAATAAGCCTTGAGATAGACGGGTCTGCAATAACTCACATTTAGTAACTAAATATTTAATAGAAAAGAAAGATTTATGCAATGGCCAGTATCAGCTTTGTTTTCTTCTAGTATTTAGCATGTACATGTATGGCATAACTTATCCAGCCTATCCATTAGACGTTTGGAAAAGGTTGACATATATACGAGGGACGGTCGTAAAGTAGTTGGACTTTTGACTAGTTCCCTAAAGCCATTCAACTTTTTATCAAAATTCTTTCTACACTGTTTGAATACATTGTCCATCTATGTCTATACATTTTTGCCATCTTCGTGGGGGCTTTATTATTCCCACTATTAACCATGACGTAGACCCACTGTATTAGGTACAGTGTAACACCTGTATCAAAGGCGCCCTGGTCATAAATTTCTTCCCAGCAAGCATTCTTTTCAGTTCTAGACACAAATGGAAGTCACGCGGGGTGAGGTCTGGGCTATATGAAGGGTAAAGCAAATATAGTCATGTGTAACAGTTGATAATCTCACTGTTGTCGAACGAACACGTATAAGCTCTGAATGGCCATTCAGATCCCGGTGAGGAAATGATAAGTCAGAGTTTCAAAATGGCGAAACTAGAAATAATTGGAGGTGACAGGAGGTAAAATTGACTTCTTTCGCCCTTTGTCTTTATCCTAAGAACTAAGTGCTCTTCTTGTGTTTAATTTCCTTCTTTCTAATGAATATTTTGAAGTCCCCGAGCATAAATGTTAACCGTATGTATCACAGTCAGTCATAATATGCTTGCTTATTTGATTCGAAATAAACAGACTCTGGCCAAAGCGGAAAAACAGTCAAAATTACTGTTGTTTTCTATCATTTCAAGGTAAGCGTTTGAATTTAGGTATATTTAATCATTTTCACCAATGTTCTTACAAAAATCGTGCATCCGCGAGGTTCTACAAATGGACGTGTTGCATAATCAAAACCTACACGAACACATCTGAACACGGCTTGGTTTTGAGTTCAATATTGCTTAGCGACGGATTGGTTGAGTGAGAGATGCGGATTAGTCATAGAAGAGTTCGGATTGGTTTTAATCAAAATATATTATTTTCTTTCTCTGCATCTTCGTTTGTCCTGAATTTGCCGGATTATAGTTTTTATCATTTTGCAGAATCATCAACCCTTTAGAGGAATCGTTGCATGGGCCGCCACCTACAGAAAAAAACACGATCTGTCATCTGTGGGTTAATCACAGTTTTTTCCTCGATTTCTGTTAAGTTCTTTGCTATGGCGACTTCTACACGAGATTACATTATATTGTCATCTGAAACTCCTGTCACATTTGAGCGGTCTTCGGCTACCTTGTTTGGGAAAGGGCTAATAAGTTATAGTATTATTAATACTGGATCCATGGCTGAAGTTTAGACGAGTAATTCACGTTGTTGTTTAATAGATATTTTAAATTCAGCCTTCCAGGGAATTAAAGGGAAATGTGTTTTTCTATTGCTATAGTGTCTGTTATGTTCTGATTTAATAATGTTGCGAGGAAAGCTTAAAGCAGTGGCGGGTCCAGAAGGGTTGGGGCGACCCCAACCTTTATTCTGAATATTTCATTTTACATGCAGAAATTCTGTTCCAGATTTTGTGTTATACTACGAAACGAACCCCCTATTTGTTTATATCCGAACTCCCGTCACAGAAATCCTGTTTTCGCGCCAGTAAAGAATAAATGAAATTAATTAGACACCCCTGTTGTGTTGTGATGTAAGCCGATGTACCGTGGTTTGATCAGGGGCTTTATTAGTTTTACAGAAAAAAAGTGAAAGTGTGAAATGTTGTGATGGAGAACTTACAGATAATCAGCATTTACTTCATTTCAACCAATGTTAGCACTTTCTTTAATATGGACATCAAAACCACCGAGTGTCATTTGTAACAGGAAACATCTATGGTAAGACAAATAATCCAAATATAAAGAATACTTTTAATACAATACCATTTAATCATCAATAGACAGTAAAATACATGAAATAATATACATGTAATAAAAAGATAAAATATTAGGGAATGAGAACAATTTACTTCTTTCCCCCCCCCCCCTCTTCCCCCCCCCCCCCCCCCCCCCCAATATTTACCACGAATTGTTGTAGAAACTATTACGCAACATGACTGGGGTGTCAAAGGTTTTCTAGGAAAGAATTAAATTTAGTGCCAGTGGATAATTATGTGATTGTTTGAATTCCCAATTCTACGTTCATAGAACGGCCCCGCATCATGTCTAAAAAGGGCCGTTCTAGTATAGCGCAACAAAATTGAGCCGATGCATTAGTATATGTAATGACCTCGCTCGACAACGTTTTCCTCAGACGGTACACTATCAGACTTTGTCGACCAAGAAAAAGTTGCCCAGGTGTGATTGTGGTACACTAAACTAGTATAGTCCACCATCGCTAACCCGGGACATCTGCATATGTATTGAGTAATGACAAAACGAACTTCGCCCACGACAATTAAGTTACCCCGGGTTAATTTTGGTGGACAATACCGACTTACATGATAGTAATGTTAATAAGACTTATCCACAAAATAAATCTTTCGTCCTACCGAAAGCACGTTAACCCTTTCAATAACAAGACATTGTTTTATGTCAGTATAAAAAAAAAAGCCATAGGAAAAACAACATCCCTTTCCCAAACAATAATATTCAAGGGTTAACCAAATTGAAAGCTGTTGCATACAACAAATTTGATGTTTACAAAGAAAGTATCTATGTGTTATGTAGCACAGAATACATTGAAGCAAAATGAGTAAATGATGATTATCAGTATTTTCTTTTTTTCTCAACGTTTTCAATGCAATTTTGGTCAACAGCGGCCCTTGTTTGGGAAAGAATTAAGACACAGGAAGAAAAAATCAAGTTGATAAACATTCATTTGGTCGTCGTCAGAAGCTTTCAAATACGACTGGTCTAAAATTTGTTGTTTGGAAAAGGCTTGAAATATTTAACTGGGAAATCATCGAAACATCATAGATCCAATATGTCAAAATCATTTTAATACAGAACTATATCTAATTGACACCATGGGTATTTTGGTGTGGAAAACAATGTACAGACGTTCAAAAATAACAAAAATGCAATGTTGTTCAACGGAAAATGTTTCGTGGACAGGAGCCCATGAAGCGCCACCCAAATTTCCAAGTGTCCAGCATTTCTTAGACACGTTATTTCAGCGCGTAGGTATTCGTGGAGTTCTTCCATTGCTTCAACGTCTTCGCTAGATGTACCAGGGTATAAAGTTAATGTTAGGTCTGCATTTGTTTGGTGGCATGGTCATATCAGAATCAATGATTTCAAGTCGAAATTTATCCACGAGATCAACTGTTTTTATGTCTTTATCTAACTGAAACAATGCATCGGGAATGGTGTAGAAATTCATTGTTCTATATAATATTCCATTATCAGTTCTTAGTTTTCGTCCCTGGATCTTTAATTTTTCTTTGTTTTGGTGCTGACTGATGTTACGGATGCACGTTAAAAACAAATGGTCTCAAACGCACAGTAGTGGTGATTAAATTCCATCTTTATGCCTATAGTAGAAACCTAAAAAAGAAAATTAAAGGTATTTCTTATCTGGAAATTCATATATATATATATCAAAATGAATAATTTTACAGCTTTACTGTCTTCTAGAACGGTTTAGAAAAATGCTAAGGATGAAACCAATCCGTTCTCTTGATTAAAAATCACTCTTTCCAATCCGAATTCCACCTGAAACCAATCCGTCGTCAGGCAGTTACCATTCCGGGGCCAGCCAAATGGGTCGAGGGTCATGAAAGTCGATTGTTTTGACAAGCTATAATAAATCCACGCAAATTAGGATACCATTTAGTACAAGCAACGCTTCCTCGTTGATATGTACATACGAATGGGACTCATTTGTCAAATATGGCTAAATACAGACAACATTTTCTGAGTGATTGATCGCTAAGCATAATATCTTTCCGTGAGCAACCCTTTGGAAACAATTTTTTTCACAAACAGGTACATGAATGCCAAAACTAAAACAATAGCTAGTTAGACACGACATTCGGATAATTTTGTAAGATAAACATAATCAACATACCTCATTTACTTTATATGCAACTGATTTCGTGGTGTGTACACACCCGTGTTACCTATATCGCCATTTTGAAACTCTGACTTATCATTTGCTCACCGGGATCAGCATGACCATTCAGAGCCTATACGTGTTCGTTCGACAACAGTGAATCTGGGACGCGTTTACTTCAGCATTTATTCTTAGATTTTTCTGATTTACTTCAGAATTTTACTAAGCAATGACAGTTTTTACCATTTGACATGAAATGAGTAACTATCAATCCGCGCGGATTCCCAAAACTACCAACCGAAGGTAACAGCTTAATCTTTTCAGGAGTGGGGAACCAGCTCGTTTTCATGACTGCTTTGACTGAGTTTTTATCCCAAGTTCGGAATTATGAACCCACTTTTAATTTTCAATGATAATGCAGTTCAAAAACTTATCTACTTCGCGATTAAAATTACTAAAATCTTCTTCTAACAAATAGCCTATGATACATGAAACACCTATCACATATAAGTGGACAGAATATTGTATATTCACAACTATCTTTGAAAATAAATTGACCACATTATTGGCAAACGGATGTAGATTCCACAAATATATAATGTGCTTATACAGTTGCAAATAGAGAGACAGCATCACGAAAAGTCCAACTTCTTTCCGACCGTCCCTCGTACTCTATCCAGAACTAATGAAGTGTTAGTGCTTATTTGAACTGACCTAATACAGTGTTCTCCAACGACTTCTATTCATTTAGTTGGGATTTGTTTCCTATGACGTCCCTTCGAGAAATTCAGTAATGACGCTGATAAATGATATGAGGTCTAACAGGGTGTTCCTACACCAAAATTGTTTATTAATGTGGCTTCTTTTATGGACAAAGAAGCTATTGACTATAATATTGTAGTCCGTGTTAAAAGATTCTTTTTTCGAATTCTGCAGGTGTCAATACATATGCAACATTGAAGCCAACTCATGTTAATTAAAAAAAACTAGTTTGGAAGAAAGCAGTTATTGTTTACTAATTATAGTGCAGTCAATATATTAAGGCACATGTTACCTATGTAAATTTAGAACTTCTAACTATCGTAATTTTGCACTTGTGGTTGGAATCTTTCAGCCGTCTCATAATTTCTAGAATCAAACAAAAGCATAAAGATCTATTGAAAATTAAGAACACCCTTTCCTTTGTTTACGTAGTTAAATTTGTTTACATGTGTCATTATACCGTGACAAGACTGTTGACCATTATATTGTGATTTAAAAACAATCTAAGCATGTTTTTTCATTACCGAACTACCATTACTTGTTACGCAATCTATAGACAGGGATAAGCGAAGTATTATATTTTAGTGTTCTTCCTAGTTTTTGGACCAATGTAATTGCAGTATATTTGAAAATTTCGGCGCTATATTTGACATAAACGCACTACCGGTCAGATTATGTCACGGATATACATAGCCACGCCCCCGTTTCCTGTGCAGTTATGAAAAATGATGTAATTTTGGGGGAAATTATGTAATTTTTGGGGCAATGATGTAATTCCAGTAAAATCCACTCGATAGTATCTCCGGACGGAGGCGTGGTTTGAAGAATGACAGTAGAAGCTTAGACGAACTCTAAGTCAGATAGAGTCTGTATAGTAGATTCTACGTGACATAAACGTTCAAAGGCTGTGCATTTTGAACGTTTATATCGCGTAGAATCTACTATACATCCTCTGTCTAATACAAAATATCTGCATTTTTTGTCAGAAAAGTGTTTTAAGAACTAAAATATACCGTCGTGCATCATGGTGTAATTATTTTTTTTTTTTTTTTTATTTGAAGTCGTGCTTGCCACAAAGGATTAATATCTTATAATTTGATTACATCAAATAGATCAAAAACTGCATCAATCGACATCAAGCTGCCTGTACCGGAACACAAATTTCCTGTATAGCCTCTTTTGATATTCTCTGTAAATCAAAAAGACCTTCGGAAATGTGGAAATGGGAATTTAAGAGTTCATCCGGATTTTCCAAAATTTGAAACAAAAAAAATACGTTGTCATACTTCATTGTAACAAATGAGGCGACGTTGCAAGCGAAATTGCATGAATGTTTCTGTGTCAGATACTGAATGAAATCGTATCAATGTTTTCCTAAATCATTTCTATCAGGGACGTCAAAACCAGGTCATATTTGGGTAGGGTTAAATGACAGACCATTAGGCAATAAGTACGAAACGTAGACTGAAGTTATACATCAATTACCAAATGATGTATGTGTCCTCAAATGAGGTTGCATTGACTTGCTTGTCTCTATATGAGCAACTTTAATATGACTTACGATTTTGTCAGCTTAGAATTATATTCGAGGTCGTTAAGAGCATATCGATGGCTCAGCGCGAAACGGTTGTAACTGCCTATATGTTTATAGGCAGCTACAACCGTTTCGCGCTGAGTCCTCGATATAAGCATACCGTCTGTAATTATCTTTTTACACATATTGGTTAATTAGCAGATCATTTGTCAGGATATTGAACAGACAGAATATATTTCAATTATCAAATGATATCTGGAGTTTTATTTGACGCTGACTTTTGATATATTATGTCTCTTATGCGTTACCCGAATATGACATTGTAATTTCTTTTTCTCTGAAAGTGACATTTGGAAAAGATAAATTAATTTTCTTTTTATTTTATTTTTATTTTAATGTTGTTGTGGCGGAAAAAGTGAGTGTTAGGCTTTGAATAGAGCCAACACATTTGACATGTTTACAAGTAAGTGTTTCTATTATTGTCTGAAACAGTAAAACGAGGGGTATAGCTCATGATAACTGACCAGACAGTGCATCTCTAGGTCGAGTATTAGCTAGAGATGCTCTGCCAGGCCATTTATTGTGAGCTATATAAAATATTATTGACCACGATCATTTATGCAGATTTATTCAGATAGAATATTTCTTTATATCTAATGCAGATTAATGTTTTACATACAGATTGCATGTGGCGCCATATCATGAAATCAAAATAGAAACTGAAATAGTGAGAGCAGGATTGTGCTTAGGTTTCTAGTCCAAGAGAGCATATCTGTCAAATAGGATGAAGAGAAAATAATTGTAGTTTATAAGGAACTTTCCCTTTCTTTCGTAACTATTAAACATTGAACGAGGGAATTTATTCAGTACAGAAATATTGAAAGAGAGTGGTGATGAAATCGAAAAGATGCCAATGATTTGAAAACTAATTTAGATGGAACTTTCCACCGCCGAATGTTTACGACCGCGCCCGAATAGGTTCGGAAACGTAACGACGCCGCTCGAAACTGTTCGATGTTTTATGAATCTCAAATGGCGGCATTACGGGTATTCTACCTTGCCTCGTTTTAATTGAGGCTCAATATGTTTTGACACCCCTCGTTCCTATGTCGTTTAATTGACAGAGGCAGTGCGTATACATTTTCAAGATGACCTTGTTCTATACTGCGTGTCAAAAAGGCCGCAATACAACATACTTACAATAGTATAGACGGCGAGATTTGACCCGGCAGAGCAGACCAAACGGAAAGGTCAACAGACTTATCGTCCAGGGGTGATAGGTTCTCGTGATTTGCCGAACACTTCGCATGCTTTGCTATTAAAAGCTAATAATCCTATTATTCGACAACTTAACAGTATTTTCACGTGCATACATTTGTCGCGTCATCTTAAAATGGTAATTGGTAAACTGAATATGCAAAAATGCCGATCCTGGTCAGCCTGTGCCATCTGTACGGTATGACCAGGATGTGAACTGTATTTTAGATATTTATTTTTCTTGAAGATTACGACTATTTTAACGATTAACTTTACCGAAAATCCAAATGGACCACGATAGCTTACCATTTTTTATTTGACTAGAATAGATAAAATCTTATTTTCACATGGCGGCACAATGTTGTATAACGGATACAGAGCACGCCTTTACGTAAATTAACGACGGACCATTCCCATCTAAACTGGACAATAAACTTGTCCACTTTTCTGTACAGTTAAGGTCACTCTGCCGGGTCAATTATTTTCCTCTATACCGGCCGAAAATGACAGTGACGTGGGCTAATGTTTACTACTTGACAACCAATCAACTCTGTTCGTATTTGTAACGGTGCAAATCAGACGAATTGATTGGTTTTGCATCAGTAAACATCAGTCTACGTCACTGTCTTTTTCGGCTGGGACTATTGTACACAACCATGATAAATCGTTTGTATTAGCCTAATTAGCTTAATTAAAGCTGGAGTTACGAGGTTTTGCAATAACACCGACGAACTATTATCTAATCCGTGGTTGTTAAATGCTATTTTTATCAAAGCAAAAAAATGGCATATTCCAAACCCTTCTGAGAAAAGCACTTTTAAAAATGTATTCTTTCCTTTCTTATGAAAAGGGCAAAATACTTTCATGACATACGGACAAAAAATAACCAATTCATCTATTTTCGATGCATTATTCTGTTAAATGAAAAATGATTATAAAATGCTATTTTAGGAAATCTATGTAAAGGTCATGAGAATATAAAACGAAATAAGATAAGAAATCCAATCGAAGAGAATTAACACCATTATTCTATTTTTGTGATTTTAGCACGCTATATCCATGTAAAAGAGGGTTTAATTTTAAGGACAGATCCTCCAGTTGTTACTGCGCAACTTACTGCGCATATCCTAAAAAACGAAATAAAGCTGTTTCAGTAATTGATCTTTTTCAGCAAATGTATTTTTTACATTAAGTTAATGTTTGGTTGATAAATGACAAGACCATTTTCGGTTATTTCCATTTTCTCTGTTTGGTCAATTAAAGTGTAATAGTACTCGGATGGTACATTTCGCTTTTTGTTACGCGTTCAACATGTTGCGTTAGCGATAAGAAACGGAGCAACAAAAGCAAAGTGCTGTCTTTATGAGCTAGTCTGCTTCAAATGGACACAAAAGATGACACTTTTTATTATCTAAAGCTGGTAATAAGGAAGAAAATGGATAAAATTAGTGAAACAATTTCGGACAGAGCGGCAAAAAGTAAACCAAATTTTACTTATAACTCAGAAAAACGCTTGGTTTGATATATTTTTCTTTCTTTCTTTTTGTAGGTATAACCAAGCACTATGTCTATACCAAAAAGGAAAAAATTCTTACCGCTGGAATATTTTTTATTATCAGAAACATTGCGAAAATTGCGAGTAATTTCAGCTGTTTTGAAAGAATGTTTTACTAAAAATTTCAAAATCACCACTAAATTTTCCCATATTGATACTCATTTAGACAGAATAAAACATATTGAACACAATAAAGACTTATTTATGTAATCCTAGTCATTTCAAACACCTTTTTGGGGGTATTTAAATGATACCTTATTTTTGCAATTTTAGACAAGAGTAGTCTCCCTTGAAATCCAATAACTTTTTAATTCACTTGGTGACCTATAGTTTTTAAGTCATTTTTTTACTTCTCATATATTTGAACATCAGAACAGAAAAAATAAAAAAAATCTTACCGTAGGAAATAAATGGAGGATCTGTCCTTAATTGGAAAGAAAATGTTCGATTTAAACCAATTACCAAACAGCTCTGGTTTTGACGTCCCTTACAAATGTGTAACATGTGGAGACAAAAGAGAAAACTGATGTTTATAGATCTTATTTTCTCCTTTTGCTTCAATACTTTTCGTGTTCTATTGTACACAAAGCCTGTATCTATCATCATCCATTTTGTCATCTATAGAATCGTAATTAAGGCTCAAAATTGAATTAATTTAAAATTTTGCCGTTTGGGAACGGCTCTAAATATCGGGCTATTTTCAATTAATCCGTTCAGAGGCAAGTGGAAATAAAACGGATAATAAGATTAAAAATCCAATCAAAGCGCATTTATAACAGAATTCTATTGTCATATAGGCAGCAAATCGCATAATATCCGACTGAAATAGAAAGCTTGACTTGCACGCAACTCAAAGCAGTTGGATATTCCTGTCATCTTTCTAAGTTACATCATAATATATCGTCGCTTTTCAACAAAAACCTCGTAACTGCAGCTTTTTTAAGCTGCAGTTACGAGGTTTTCGTTGAAAAGCAATGATATCAATCCTTTCCCCAAACAGTGTGTGGTTTTCTATTTTCTTTAAAAAAAACAAATTTCGATGCATGATATCTAGTGGTTTAAATGCGTGGACTACGAAGGCTTATCGGTGCAATAACCTTTTCGTAGGTTCAGTAATTATATTTCTGTTTTCGAGAGGGTATAGGGAGAATTGGAGTCAGAAGTGCGGTAAAAAGAGGTTAATATGTACAATGTATGGACTATGCGTTATGATAGCGTTTTATTGCAGCTTCAAGACTTTGTCTACGTGACTTTACGTTTGTTATGAATTGATATCCTTTAGTGATGCGTTAAATACGATCTGATTAGATTCTCGATATCCTTTAATCTTCATACAGATAGACTGGCTAAAATAGCTTATTTTTAATCCTATTTCTAACAGATGCTGATAATGTAGTCTACAAAATTCTTACAGCACGGTGTGTTTCGTTTCATGTCGCATCTAATATTTGGACAAATATTTTTGTTGTCTCGAAAGGTTTAAAATGACACTCCGCTCTTTTCGGAGAAAACATAAACTTAAACATACGCCTGTTTCTCCGAATATCTGCCCTAAGGACACAAAATAAGACTAATGGATGATAATATAACAGAATTAGGACCTATCCCTATTATAGTCGAAATGTACGTTATTTCATACATTTTCAAAATGTAATAATGACTTATAATGTGTTATCAAGCACTCGCTTTTTTCCAGAAAAGAACACAAGAAAAGTGTACACATGTTGCTTTTGTCGTTGTTATTGTCGTTGTTGTCGTTGATGTTGTCGTTACTGTTTGTTTGTTTTGTTGTCTAAAAATTGTTGGCCAGGTTGATGTTCTACCCATTCTACACACGATTGCTTCCCCATTAGTTTTCTACTCGATCACACACGAAAACTTTCTGCGTGTTAAAGGATTCTAGTCGGAAACCCGATCAAGACAGATCAAGCTAGATCGCCTCGACCAATGCCGATGACTCAAGCCGACCGACCTCGATCCATACTCAATCGCTTGATCGGGCTTTAACAAGTTGACCAGATCGGCAGTGGGAAACTAGCGCTAGGCTTGTGACAAGAATCTGTAAAGATTACGTCAATAAAATATTGTCTATTGTTGACTATATCGCGTAGAATCTACTGTACAGGATTCGCTAGCGGTTCATTGGAGACGGGGCGTGGCTATGTATAGACGTCATATAAACTGACAGTATAGTGTATGCGGAATATAGAGGCGAAATTTTTAAAGATATTGCAATTTCTTTGGTCCAAAAAGTCGAACACTAAAATAGAGGAATGTAATTAGACATGACATATGCATGTTCGAAAAGACATTATAAGCCTTACTTCAGTTTTGTTTTAATGTGAGGAGGAAAGGTGAGCTGTAGGCCTACTTGTGACTTGTGAAGTTGCAAAGAAATTCAAATGACGTAGTTGGCATTTCGGTTTTCGGTAGTGGACATTTCATTTGCCCAGATAAATCACAAGTTTAAAACGTTTAATAGATAAAAATGCTAATGAAAATGTATAATTTGAATAACACGTTTTGTCGCATATTCACTAGAGGCTTATGTAACTGTATACAGCAAAATCTGTACGCTAACTCGAAGGTCAAGACACGGATATTGCAATAAAAAGGCAAGAAAACTTACGAGGAACCAGGAACCATAAATCGGAAGGACCATAAAAGTTTATTATATCAATCTTCATTTACAGAAACCTCAACAATAGAAGGTCAGTGGCCAGTATCATTTCTGGTGTCACATGAATACAACGATACCCTGGTGATGAAATGCCGGCTTTGTGCTCACATCCGGGACATTTCCAGAGAGCAACCGGTGGCACGGCGTCGATTAATCAACGCATCGACCAACAAGAGTGCCATGGTCACAATATTCGCCACCCCAGAAACTAAGTTTTAAGGGGCATAACTCAGGCAAAAATCAATGAACCATAAAATCCTTCCTTCATGCACATCTACCAATTGAGGTGATAACATTGAACAAGTTTCAAAAGGATCCAACCAGAAACTTAGGAGGAGTTGCGTTGACAAGAAAAGTGGACGTACGTACGGACGGACGGATGGACGGACAGACGGACGGACGGATAGACGGAGAAGATGACGCCAATATACGACCGCCTCCGGCGGCGTATAAAAAGACAAACTGTGGGTTTCGTATAATCGCCGAGGTGTCGGTCAATTGTAATACTAAATCAACCGATCAATCGGTGGCATTTAAAGCGATGCCCCGAGGATGATGGCTCATTCCTACGATCTGCGATAAAGCAGTCGGTATGCGTGTTATCGGATGAGACACAGGAGGCTCGGCGATCAAATGATATGTTAGCAAAAACACAAAATTGAAGAAATCAGTAACAAATAAATGCATTTTTGAACTGATGGGAAATGAAAAGTTGACTCAGCAGTGTGTGTTTTAAAAATCATGAAAATACAACGGTTCGATACAAGTGACAAACCAGAAATCTGAGATCATGGTGCCTTATCGAATATTGCACTCTTTCGTGGTGGTAAAGAAAGGTCAGTGTTATAAACCTACGATAAACCAGTAGTAATACATCGTAGGTGACAATAAAGGTTAATTGTATCAATCTTCATTTCATGACACCACAAATATAGAAGGTCGTTGGTAAGTTGAGGAATCGTCGCTGTCCAGCAAATGATCGATTCTCCAAATCAAAATTTATGGTTCACTCGGTCTGAGAACAAAACCCAGGTGTTAACGTCCCGAAATGAAATAGAGGTACATTTTGTAATTAGAGATAATACTGAAAACAAACATAATTATTCTTCTTTTGATTCAGTATTTTTTAATTGTTCTGTTCCTCCATTCTTGTAGTAAAGGAAAGGCCAACGCAATGAATGACGGACCATTGTTCCATTTTATCAAGTTTTACAGGAAGTCTGAAGTCATGGACGTAATTTATGTCATGCGTGCAGGTCGCAGCTACGACAACCGAGTATACTTTTTGGTAAAATGGAACCCAAGAATCTGAAGTCTTAAGAGACCATAAATTATGATGTTATTCTTTAACATCAGAAACCTCAAGAATGGATGTTCGTTGCCCAAGGACAGATTTTAGGACATGGTGCAAAACTAATGTGAGTACATATAAACAAGTTGAAATCTGGAGAGTAAGGTCCTTATGTCATTTAACCCTTTCCCAAACAAGGCCAGGTATTGACGTCCGTAATACAACGTAATTGTGAAAACATTGAGACAAAAGAAGAAATTGCTGATGATCAGCAATTTCTCATTTTGCCTCAATATTTTCTGTGCTACATTTAATATAATCCTTATTCTCCTCAACACTTATCTTATCTTTTGCACTAGGTTTCAAATAGCATCACCCTAAATTGTGTTGTTTAGGAAAGGGTTAATACCATTACAGAGTTTGATCAGCTTTCGCATGTTTCGGCATAGGCCTAGTCTGATCAAGATCCATATTATTTTCTAGTAGCTTCTTCATTACTTGTAGGAACCTCGGGGAGCAGCACCGACTTTCATCAGACTGCGCTAAGGTTCACTCTAACCTCTATCGAATATTGTCCCAAATGCCTACAGGATTCATTTTACAGATCTCAACTCAGATTAATATTTGTGACCCATCACGCTGAAAGGGACCTTATCGGATGTGTAAAAAATATCGACCCTAGTCTGTCTGCGCAGTCCGCGCAGCCAGACTAGGGCCGACACTTTTCACTTGTATAAATTTTCTAAATCTGGAATGTTTCCCCTATCTTACTATATGTTCATTTGTCGCATACAGTATTTGGTTGACATGTGCTTTGTCTGACAAGTTTGTCAAAATTTGGATATTGGGAGTTCGGATAGGGTCCCCTTTAGCGTGATGGGTCACATATCGTCGTTGTAAATGCAAAACCTCGTTTTTGAAAATTTTAAAGGAGAGGGAAAAAAGTGTAATAACTTTTCCCAAAATGAAATGTTTTACTTGGAATTTGGACATATTGTTCATAAATGATTTGAAATCAATACTGATCAGTAAAATATCTCAAAACTTGAAAGAATTGTCTATAACTGGGCACACAAGTTTGTAGTTTGAAAATCGCAAGGATCGACATACGAGGTTTTGCATTTACAGCGACGATATGTATTTACAGTGGTAAGTACACTGAGAACCTCGGATTTGAATTACCATATTAGTTTATTGTATCAATTACCATCTCTAGAGGTCTTCAATATGTGGGGGAAGGTCGGTGGCCAATTAGGGTCAAGTCAAGTCAAGTCCATGATTTAACCCAAACCAATTTTAAGTACATATTAACCCTTGCCCAAACGACAAAACTTCGGCATATCAGTCTTGTGGTAGTTCAACCCTAATGCGATCACGCGATGTCGATCTCTTTCGGGCGACGTCGTAAACATTCGTGACGTACGAGTATCTGATCGTTACGGACACGTTACGAGTAGGCCTAACCTACTTTTTAACGGTATTTTCAACCGCCGAATGTTAACGACGTCATTCGGCAAAAATCCGACTTCGCGTGAATCTCATTAGGGGCGGGCTACCTTAAGGTACAATACACGTGGTATTGAATTATTCGGGCGACGTCGTAAACGTTCGGACTGCCAGATAAGAGTGAATATTCTTTATCTAAACGGCTAGATTTCATACTCGTATAAATTCAAAGATGTCGCGGACGACAATTGTAAGTGAATAGAATTTTACATTTTTCCTGGGTAGAGAAAACACTGTGGGAAACGAAGAAATTGCTTGCCATAACAATTTCTTCCTCTCCCACTATGTTTTCCAATGCCTTCATCTAGAGATGCGTCTAAAAGCATCATAATGACGGAATAGATTAATTTAACCGCGAGCTGAATCTTGAAAAGACAGAAAAGACAACAATGATAATAACAACAACAACATTCATATTACATACCTGCCAGATCGGCCACTACCAGGTTATTCAGGAAGGCGTTTTTAGTCCTCGTCAGTCGCGTTGACGTCTTGACCAGAACCACCAGTGACGTCAAGTTTCCTAACAACGCCACCAGAAATATGGGCACGTACAGTACCGTCAGGATAACGGATGACGAATCTGACGTCGATATATGGTCGCCTAGAACGTCATTCAGATGGAACGTTACGTTACCGATCTTCAAAATAGATCCACCACTCGAGTTGTTAGTAAAAGGCATTTCGACACTATGACGGTAAATCCTTCACAAGTATAAAGTATTTTCTCCTATTGTATGAATGTCTGTCAATTTTGTACGTAGTGTTACAAGTTGAACAAAAATGCGTGTCTACACACTTTCTGAAAAAAGCAGTTTCAGAGTTGTTCTTTGTTATATTTCCTGCTAATTACAAGATATTATGACGAAAACATGTATAAAACGACATATAAATATTAAGGAGAAAGGACAAAATGCTATGACACTATGTCGGTGAATCCTTCACAAGTATAACGTTAGTTCTCCGATTACAGTATCAACGCCTGGAAAATTCATATTTGAGCAGGGATCTGGAAAAACGTCCCTTATGGCATCTGAGACAGACATGTCTCCAGATCAGCATGTGCCTAGGTGCAGTTTCACCTGGATCCATGTTACTCTCATACGGTTCCGACAGTCCATGAAGATGCTACTGGAGAACATCATGGTTCCTGATCAGACTGCGTGTATTAATACGCAGGCTGATCTGGAACCAGGTTTGGCTCAAAGACTTTAAAGGCAGAATGACACTTAACATCTTGCAAATTTTCCGAGAACTTCGTACAAAAAAATAAATATATATTATTAAGATATGGTCTTTAAATTGCATATATGCCAAATCTTAGCTTTCTACCTTGTGTATTGGCTTAGATGTCGACGGATTTAAAACCCCATGATTTGTTGTACCGGGGATAATATTTACAATAATGGAACATATGGGGTTTTAAATCCGTCGACATCCTAGCCAATACACAAGATAGAAAGCTAAGATTTGGCATAGATGCAATTTAAAGGCCATATTTTCATAATACATATTTATTTTGTACGAAGTTCTCGGAAAATTTGCATGATTTTAAGTGCCATTCCCCCTTTAAAGGAAATTTTTCTAGATCCCGGCTCATTTTATGTTACAAGTTCAAACACATGTGGGTAACTTAACTCCTTCCGAAAGAATCAGTTTCAGAGTTCTTTTATGCTAAATTTGTTGTTAGTTACAAGATATTATGGTGAAAATGTGTGTAATATTGCACAGAAAATATCAAGGTAAAAGGTATAAAATGCTGATTGTTTTTAACTTTTAATGTTTTCTAAGCCCTCTCTGTATGGGATATCAACACTTTGGTCTATTTCTGAATGATTAAAGTGACATTTCACAATCATTTGTACACAAATTTTACTATTATTCTATCTGAAATAGCAAGTTTTCTTATGAAAATTCTGAAAATTTTCAAGCCAAAATATTGAACCGTTTACGAGAAATATAATTTTTTGTGCTAAAATTAAACAAATTGTTGTGGGCAACAGTTCAGATTTATATAGAATTTGTCATTTCTGTCTCAACTTTAAAGGCGTATTTTCGCTTATAAATAATAACTTAAAAACTGATAGCATTTCTACGCATTAGAATAAACAATCTTTGCATCAAGACATGCTTTTAAAAAATGAAATAAATGTGAAATGTCACTTTAAAGGGAGATGACCACTTGAGTAACATACATTTGATTTAACCCTCTCCAAAACAAGACCTGGTTTCGACGTCAATGCTAGTAATATTCATTTGCCTCAAAAGTTACTTTGCTATATTGTACTTAATTTTAACTTTTTTTATTTGTTGATAATAGTTTTGTTGTCTACAGCAACTTTCGAAATGGAACTGTTCGATATCTTGCTGTTTTGGAAACAGTCAAAACATACACAGCCAGTGTTACGCAATTGTAGATAATGCATTTTTGAGTCATCGTGATTTTGGTGCATAACAAAAACTCAGAAATCAGATAACACGTGCTGCTAAATCGAATTGTCTTACAATTTGATATAGTTTAGATGAAAACAATACATGTAAACTCGTAAAAACAGCTACAGCACAAAATGATTTCATCAGCAAAGGTTCTCGAAGACACATAATTTTGTCAGGAAATTTGATCGGCGAATACATAATTTGATTAGAGGTGCGGATCCATGCATTGCGCTTTGAGATGGAGCATTAATATTATGTCGCTTTTCAACCGAAACCTCGCCAGGTTAAAAGATTTTTAGAAGTAGGTCAAAATCCAAGGTTAAGGTCACACAGGTCAAGGTCATTGTCAAATGTAAAAGGTCTTGGTAGGATGTGTCCATGCGTAAAGTATCGACGCTGTTTAGGTAACATGACATGCGAAATAGGCCAGGTTAAAGCTTTTCAAAAGTAGGACATACTCCAAGGCCAATGTCCAAGGTCATGGTCAAAAGTAATATTTCTTGGGTGGAAGTGACCATGTGTGAAATATCAAGGCTGTATGAGTAAAAGGACAAAAAATATAGGCCAGGTTAATTTTTTTTAAAAGAAGGTCAAACACCAAGGTCAAGGTCACAAGGTCCAAGGTCATGGTCAAATGTGAAAGGTCTTGGTCGTAGGTGTCCATGTGTCAAATATCAAGGCTGTATGTGTAAATGGACATGATATAATTATCGGCCAGGTCAAAAGAATAAAAGTAGGTCAAACTCCAAGGTCAAGGTCACAAGGTCCAAGGTCATGGTCAAATGTGAAAGGTCTTGGTAGGATGTGTCCGTGTGTGAAATATCAAGGCTGTATGTGTAATAGCACATGAGATATAGGCCCAGTTTATTTTTTTAAAGTAGGTCAAACTCCAAGGTAAAGGTCACAAGGACCAAGGTCATAGTCATATGTGATAGGTCCAGGCCCCGGTTTCTCGAAAAAAACTTAAGTACTTTTTTATGCTCAAATCTGAGCACCGTGCTCAAATCGCACGAAATCCACGTGAACTTCAATCGAATACCCTTCAACGTTGGAGAGTATTCCTTTGAAGTTGAGCATATTCTCATGAGCATATACTTAAGTATTTTCGAGAAACCGGGGCCTGGTCGGAGGTGTCCATGTGTCATATATCAAGGCTGTATGTGTAAAAGGACATTATATATCGGCCAGGTTAAAGTTTTTTAAAAGTAGGTCAAACTCCAAGGACAAGGTCACGAGGTCATGGTCAAATGTGATAGGTCTTGGTAGGATGTGTCCATGTGTGAAATATCAAGACCCATAATGAAAAACTCCACTTTCTAGCCATATGAAATGCATCAAATTACACACACTTGTAAATACACTTCACATAAGTTGATTCACCATGCCAGATTTCAAGATTGTACTTGAACAAGAAGAAAACAACTTACAAATATCATTCTACTCTATATCCTTATGCAAGGGAGGTAATTTTGAACATGTTTGTCAAATATTTTCATAAGTATGCATGAATTCAAAATTCTTAACTGTACAAAATGCCTATGTTTATATTTGGAATGGAAAGGTAACACAATATAAGAATTACTGACATTTTTTTTTCAAATTTCGACGCTGGCTCTTTGGTGCTAATTATGGGTCTTCTACCTTAAAACAAGCTGGAACTACGAAGTTTTCGTTGAAAAGCAGCGATTATTTGGTTTCTAAAATTTCTCACGATTCTTAATAGACTAGGAGAAGTTTTCTGTACGAGGCCTAAAAATGGTTTCAGGGAGGACAACTTGTTACAAGCAAGAGACAATGCTAAAACGATGTAGCAATGGCCCCTTAATCACTTAAGCCCTGTCTCTCTGTTCGCATCAATGGTGAAGTAGGTCTAAGTAGGTCAAAGGTCAACTAGGTGCAAAAAATAAATGGTATATCAGGTATAGTTAAACAATCAGCTATAACTCATTTAGTATTGGGTGTCGAATAACATGGTCGGTATCAAAATGAAGCTTAGACGTCAGTCTTTATTTTGAAATATAAATATGCAAATTAGCTGATTTGCATGTGCATGATTATGAAGATTTAATTGGAAATTTTAATCATTTTTTCGTCATTTTTTCAGAGTGTAGTTCGAACGAAAGCTATAGCTCACTAAGTTGGTGGTGTATATTCACAAATTTGGTACCAAAAGTAAAGCCTAGACATTTATCCTCAAGTTAAATTATGCAAAAAAGCTTAATTGCATATGCACGATTTTTTATTAATTTTTTATTATTTGATGAAAATATCACCAATTATTGAAAATTTGATACATACAGAGCTTTGCAGCTTCCTGGAAGGATCTAATCACATTGCAGATGTAAAACATCCTGTCCAAAACAGAATTTAGCATTTGAGGTCTTTTTACAGAATCAGATTGAATTACAGTATAGTAGAGTGTTTAGTTTCCATGGAAACATAGATGGTAAAAGTATTTTTGGGGTAGAACGGGAGAAACGTCTATTACTCACCAAGTCCTTGGTGTAGACAAACAATCAATGTTTTTAATTGAAGACAAGACATCCACTTTTGTTTTTCAGAGTAAATATGCAATTAAGCCTGTGGAGGCTTATTTGCATATTCATGACTTTGAAGAATTTATTGTAACAATTGCTGGAATTATCGTCAAATTTTGCGAGTACATCAAAAAATCAGACGTATCTCGCATAGTTCTTGGTATAGATTAACAATTTTAGTATCAAATTGAAGCTTAAGCATTCATCTTTATTTTTCGGGACATTTATGCAAATGAAATAATTTGCATATGCATACTTTTGTAGATTTAATTGGAAATTTTGGTGAAATTTTCACAATTTTTGTTAATATTGCAGGAAAAGGAAAAGGGCTATGCCTTTATTAGTTGATGGTGTACTCTTACAATTTTGGTGTCAAAATAAAACCTAGGACTCCATTCTTAATTCCAGTTTTGCAAGATAGCTTATTTACATTCCAACATTGTTTTTATTCTATTTTAGATTATGATGAAGATATCACAAATATGTGAATATTTGGTACTTGCTTGTGGAAGAAACTAAATCATATTGTTTGATTACGCACAACTTCCTGTCCCAAACAGAATTAAGCATTTTGACGTCTTTTTACAGAATAAAATTGAAATACAGTATGCTAAAGGGTGTTGTTTCCAGAGAAACATATCTTTTGAAACGTGGTAGAGGTTTTATGAGAACAGTTATAACTCACAGTTATAGTCACCTGACTAACAAATACAGTATCAAAATGAAGCGTAATTATACTTATATCTGAATTTTACGGGAACATCTTTTTTCAAATTATCTAAATCATATGTTTAAAAAAAATACAAGGAAACTTGGGCCGATTGTAAGCCCCTTCTCCTCAGAGAATTTTCCCGGACAGTTCTTTTTTCCCCTAAAAATCAATTTTCCCCAATTAAACAATGTTACGGTCCTTGTAAAATGACTTAATTTTCCATAAAATTTGTATTCTTACCGTTAAAAGATTATTTTCAAATCTGTATGTTTATGAATCCCTATATTGAAGTTTAGAAACTTTTTATCAAAATATCCAACTATAATTTTCCCTGAGAGCTGTATTTTTCCCAAATCAAGGGTCCCATGCCCCCTTTCTCCTACCCTTAGAAATAAGACCTGCAAACTGCATTAGCTAACCGTATTTTGGAAAGGATAATAAACATGTATGTTTGCACCTAAAAATATTGACCAAATGATCATTGTTATGAACCAGGGTGTAATACGTTTTCTAGTCTAATTCTGCTTAATAGGTTGAAGAGAATTTGCGTGCAATTTATGGGGTGTCCTCTCCTTCTTTTTAAATTACCAAATTTTGGACGAAGGAATTCCAGGATTGCAGATAGGGATAAGAAGATGAAAGAGGTTAATTTAAGAACGCTACTGTGGAGAGCTGGTTAGGGTTACCAAGGCGTTGACTTCTATAGATTGGGTATCAATGATTTGCAAACCAGATGGAAATGTAATTGTCATTGTGGAGTTGGAAGAATTGAACAAACAGTGATTGCGTAATCTACTGATTTCCACCAATATAAACGAAATCATAGCGATGATAATCATGATTGTTGTGTAATTGTGACGAGATGATTTCCACAAGCAAATAACATAATAGATTTTGTTTATAAACATCAATTTATCTCGCGACCATTGTACTTGTTATACATTTAACTGAAACTTGTGCAATTCATAGTATTCATTAAACGAAATTGGTTTGCTGGTAACAGAATAAAAAGATCTGCAAATACATTTCAAACAATAAGGTCATATCATCTTACCCCCACCTACTATACCATTCGTAATACACAAAGTATATTTGGGTCGATATATTTTGACCTTATACTTTTCTACGTACTCCTTATATTCCTTTAAGTATCACACAGGCCATGGTTTGGATATCTTACAGCTAGCCCCCTACTGAAACCTATAAAACCTTTGAAAAACTTCAATTTCAGAGCAAAGCTTTAAACCCTTTCCTTTTTTTCCAAAAAACCTTTAAAACGGCAAAATAACCTGTAATTTTCACCCAAAACCTCTATATTTACTCTGGCTGGTTGTCGTGTAAGCTTCAATCAAGCGATGGCTTTTGTTCTGCATTATCCCTCTTTATGTGTAGTTTAACAATGAAAATATCACCAGATGCCACCAAATCTTACCCACATTTTCAAAATTTTGTCGGGGAGATACGGTATACTCCCTTACGAAACAAGTGCGTAAAATGACTGATATTTTCGACGAAAATGGCATTTATTCACTTTTTTTTTTCATATTTTACACTAAAATGTCTTTATTTGCATAAATGTGTGCCTTTATAAAAAATTATTTCTGTTTTGGTATGCTAGGAGGCCTGCTACAGACTATTATTTAAAAAGTCTCAAGGGAACAGACCAAAAAGCTAAGAATCTTTTTATTTCTATTTTCTTAATAATTTCTTTGCTATATTACACTATAGGTACAAACAGGTGGCAGATACAGAATTGTTTGCAATGAAAATTTTCACTAAATGAAAAGTTTTAACATATTAATAAGTTAAATAAATATTGCCCAGAGGTTTTTCAGGTATATTGTTATGGGGTTAGCTAAAACAATCACATGTCCAAGATTTCCGCTATTTATATACCAACAGTGTATCTGTGTATACACCAAAACATATCAGCTGTGGACCAATGTGGTTTTAGACTAAGTATTTGAAAAAGATCAATTGAGTGAACACATTTATTGAATAATCATGATGGTATTGTGAAGCAGGCCGTAGGAACAGGAGGGTGGGCTATGCGTGGCTAAGTACTCCCCAGTTGTCCAAAGATACCAAATTTTCCTTATTTTACACTGAAAATCCAATTTAGCCCCCATCCCTAGTATTAAGCCACAGGGGCTTCAGCTACCCCAATATGAAATTGCTTCCTACTGGCCTGTGAAGTATGGATAAACCCACATAGTGTCACATGTACTGAGTAATTTGCATAATAAGAGATACACGCAGAACCGAAGAGTTCGATTTCTTTGACAATTAAGAGCTTATTTGGTTACAAAATTAATTTATCCCAAATACCAAATCTTATGTAGTCCTTAATGAAGGCATGTATGTATGGATATATATATTAACTTACATGGTTACTATTGGAGACCTTCATCACCGCACATCTGGACATCCAGAGTAATGATAGTGATATGTTTCCATTGATTGGAATGTCTTGTTTCTAATTACATTTCATATACATGTCCGAATGTTTTCGTGAGGCTAACAGGTGTACTTATCCGAATTGCAATGATGGCGGTTAACCTTCTGTTTACAGAAATATATTACATGTATGCCATACATGAATACATCTTTAAAGGGACCCATGCAAGGTTGTCAGACGTACAAACATGTAAATATATTCAAGAAATGTCGTATGGAATGGTCAACCTAGATGCGCATGTAGCTAGATCATTTCTGTTCAAGGAAATTTCAAATAAAGTTTGTTTAATCCTTCTAAATCATGTTTGTATATAATTAATTTACTCGCTTTATGTCTACAGTAACATTTATGCGAATTTGAACCTTGATATATTTTTATTTTATTGGGGTTTTACGCCGTTTGCAATTTCTATGGTCATATCGCGGCGGCTGGAGCACCTAACCGTGGGTTCCTGGTATTTATCGCACCAGTGCAACCACAATTTCAAAATCGAGCCTCCAGCTACTCTCTCAATAGCTGATTCACACCCATTGGTGAGAGACAAATGATTTTTGTCAAATGTCAGAATGGGTACTGGCCGAGCCGGGGTTCGAACTCGAGACCCCTGGATTGACATACTCCGACGAAAGAACCTTGATAGATAGTTAAAAACTTGATTCCAGCACTAAAACTCCTTTTCTTTTGGATCTAGATAGTACAATGCACCACACAGAAATGCAAACTGCTACTGCCTATGTTGTTCTGATTGATGAAAAGTCTAGCATGGGCCCCGTTAAATTCTTATATTAATCGTAAGATTATGAGAGGAATATTCTCAGCTGTCTTTTATGCTATTTTTTATTTTGAGTTTAGCTTTATCTAATTGCACTTTTGTGTATACTAGATAAATATTCGTTTTGAGTCATGGTTTTGACATTGTGATGTTGATATTTAAGCTGTATCAGGCTAACACGCTGTTTCATTTGATTGTCGTTTTCGCTCTTAGAATCTGATTAATTTTCTGGAATATGCATTACCAATCCATGCAAATATGATTTCAAAACAATAATTTCTCATAAATCATCTTCAAATTTATCATAGAATACTAGTAACATTTATGTGTAAAAGGTATTGTTACATCAAAGTTTGCATTGTTTTGTATTTTTTGTATTTTTGGAAAAAAATACCCCACCCACTTTTAGCTATAGCTACAAGCGTAAGCTAAAGATTAATTCTGTGAACAAACATATATAAGTCAAGAACAGGCTTCTAGGCAATTTTTAAGCATAATTTCATCAACACAAACATACATTTGGTATTTTATAAACTTTTTTTTCATTTTTAGACAAAACTTATTTTTGTGATTTTTGGCCATTTTTCGCTATATTCATGTATATCAACAAAAATACACAATAAAGAAGTTGCATATTATTGTTGTAAGTAAAATGCAAATCATCAGCTTTATTTTGATACCAAAATAGTTGTTTTAGCTTTATAAATGAGTAAGTTATGGGGCATTTTAGGAGGCATGTGTGACAAATGCACTGAATGACCTTTGACCTGGATAAAATCCCTTAGCGCCATTGATTCGGACAAAGAGACAGGGCTAGAATTGACCCTGATATATAATTGAATCATTCTATATATGTCTCCTGCTTGTAACAATTTGTCCTCCCTAATTTGATTTTTCAGATTTTCACTACCAGTCTATAAGTCTTGCTTTCCTCTAAACCGTCTCAAGTTATAGGACAATTAATTAGAAGCTGAAGACGTCTGATTTCTGTTTAATTTGGTTATGTGGGTGTTTATTTTTAGATTTGTTGTATAATTTACCAGGGAAATAACTTTACTAATTGAGACGATGATTCGTCAGTTGGAAAAGGTCACTCTTGATGATTACGACGAAGCTTTATATCCGAGGTTTTTGCCCTGTAGTCAAGGCACGAAATCAGAAAAGTTTTCACATAAAGGCATTTTGTGAAGAAAAGGGTTAGAGATCAGTTCTAGGGGTATTTGGGTATGCTGAATACGAAAAACAATGTTGCCAAGCTGAAAAATGGCTCCTTCATCATCTAATTTGCATATTTTCAAAATGGCCGCCAAAACCTCAAATATGCAATAATAATGTTGTTATTCATCATTTTTTTACATCTTATGTTCTATATGTCGCATATTTTGTGTTAACAGACTAAAATTAAATGGTCTACCTGGTAAATGAGGAACAGAAATGGCTCTTTCACCATCTAATTTGCATATTTTCAAAATGGCCGCCAAAATATCAAATCTGCTATATAGTATCAAAGTTTTTGGCATAATCTTAACCAAATTGTTCAGATATAATGCTATAAATTGTTTAAAACTAATGAGTAAATAATTGTAAAAGTAAAAAAAAAACACACACTTTGACACTATTTTTGATAATCTTTTACCGTATCACTGGCAATAAAACCCTTTTAAACGTATAGAATATCACTTTCAAAATGCATTTTTTTTTAGAAAATAAAGGTCTGCTGTTAAAACACGCACCTTTTATCAACAGAACCATTTTAGATGTTTACATTTACATTTTGATTTACAAAAAAACTTTGACAATTCAATCTTGGCTTACATAAGATATTTTGTGTCATTTTCAAAACAATGCTCAACTAAAATATTTAAAACACATCTTGAGTACTTATGGCTCAATCGGAAAGAGCTCCGTAATCCCACTAATATTATGGATAAATATCATCTGAATTCATTTATACCAGAGTTGCCTTCATAACATAAAATGTAATAAGAGCTGAATACCGTACTTGTTCCAATAAAGCCAATAACAAACCCTATATACATTTTTGAATTGCATGTTATAAAAAGTGAATGCGTCCATTTTCAATTATGAAATTGTTGCCTGCGTATAATCTAGCTGTAAGAGCTATCGTTTAAGGATCCTGTACAAAATTAATGTTGTTGCTGGTGATTAGGCATTTCCCTTTCTACTTAAAGGGACCATGCTAGATATTTCAGGCATCAGAACATGGGGACAATTAGAGTTTGCTAAGAGGTATACATATCATTTTTGATGGGCCAAAAAGAATTATATTGTTGGTACCAAGATTTTCATCGAGGATCAGTTTCCTATAAACGTTATTAGAAACCAACAATCTGGTAGTTAAGGTTAGATACAAACATTATTTAGAATGACTAAATGAATTCGATGCGAATTTTCGTCATACAGTAAGTATCTACCCATACAGCTTGACAAATCTAGACAATGTTTTCTGAAAATATATTTTGCTTGTTTTTTTTTATGTTTGACATACTAGCATGGGCCCATCTAGAAACGCACGTGAAAAAATGACAAATACACTTATATCAAGAAGTATTGAAATGAAACATTTAAAAGTGAGATGTAAGTCAGCTGTCTTCATCAGAAATAACCTAGGCGGTGTCAACAAACAAACAGTTTTGATACATGTGGATAAGTTGGTTATTGTATTTTTAAGAATACTACAGTAAAAGCGCATCTTGAAACTGACCACATTTAAATGACATTTTGCAAATCTTTGGTCAGCAACGAAGTGCAGCAATTTCAAAGACATCAAACAGAACATTTTGTATTCAGAACAATAACATCATCTGTTTTTATCATATGTATGTTTTCCCGTTATTCGGTTTCTAATAAGTTTACATACAAGGCCATTAAACGTTCTTAACAGAAGGAGCTGGATATTGAAACTTAGTATACCTATAAAATTTGAGAATGTTCAAACATGAGAAACAATAGAATTGACGTAAAATCTGAAGAACACGGGTTAATACTTGAACATGAGCTTCAGACTATATTCTTCAAACAGATTATATGACAAACCATCTTGAGATGTCAGCATTTGATTCCTTCTTGGCTAAAATGATGAAGCTATTAATGTCTCTGTGCATCATCAAGCGGAAAACCACGTCTCTTTTCATGATCATTTGAGCCAGGATCTGGAAAAATGTTCCTTATAGCATTTGAGATAGCCATGTTTCACGATCAGCCTGTGTCTAGGTGCAGTCTGACCTGGATCCATATTACTCTCATGTGGTTGCTACAGATCATGGTTAAGCCATTAGAGAACAACATGGTTGCTGATCAGAATGCGTGCATACGCAGGCTGATCAGCAACCATGTTGGGATTAGAAGCCTTAAATGACATTTTTCAGATCCTAGCTCATTTCCTTCTTACTTGCCCTTCAGTTAAGGTTGTGCGAAGAAATGTTTAGCATTGAAGACGCCAATGCCTCTGTCTAAGCCATTCTTACATGTATTAATATCCCTGGTGTTGCATTCATATTTGAACCTTCATTTTAAACTTGTATAAACTTTGAAAGCATGGGATATACACCAAGAAATCCATATTTCATATTTATGACAATCCATTGCAAGTGATAAAGCCCTTATCATGAGCACAGCTTAAAAACGGACTATTTCTAAAATAAATATGCTACATGTCTTTCCTTTGACAGCGCACAACCAACTCGAATAAACTGTCAATACTTTACAAATTATAATTAAATAGATGTTCTAGTTCTAACAGTTTCGGATAAAGCTGCAATAGTTCAATAAATAACAACAGAGACTAGTTCTCCAGGGCCTGTGGGTTCGAACCCATGGGTGTCAAAATCATTTTGATGTATTACAAATAGTCTGTAACAAAAGGGTGAATCTCTTACATATTATCTACATGTAAGTTTGATAAACAGCTATTGACTTTGATTGGATGTTGTACTTTACTTGTGCGAAAAATGTCAGGAACATAATGAATATGTGCATCATTCACCGTAATGTTACTGAAAATTTAACCCCATTCAATCATTAACGTTAACGCGTTGTGAAGTTTTTGACTGGAAAATCTGTATTATGTAGTATACTAGTCACTATATCCAATTTCTAGTATTCTCTTTATCGTAGGTAGATCAATAAGTTGCCTCTTTGAAAGATTGTAAAAGTAAACAACTAGTTTTTCCTCTGAAACAAACTGAAGCTCAACATGCCATAGTGAATTAGGTTTGCCACACTCAATATCTTTTTGTAATCTAACAAAATTTGAAAATCTAGGATATTTGTACCTTTTTTATATTGTCCAATGCCTAAGTATAATACGTGTTTAATATGTGTTCCATTTCAAATATACACGATTTAATCTCTAAGGATATCAAAAATATAATATAAAACGATTTGAGTAAATATCTTTTAAGCAGTTTGGAATCATGAGTGTAAATGAATGTGCAAAAAATGGAATTTCCCACAAAATGGAATTTTCCACACTTTTACTAGAATGAATACGGTAAACCGTTTTCAAACTATTTTGGACATTGATTCATATTTTTAAGAATTTATTGTAGATATCTTGGCAGTAATTTTTAACCAATTCTTGATTTCAATAAAATGGATGGGGTTATCATTATTTTTGCAAAATAATGTGAACAATTATGTACATGGTTTTTAAAATTGGCGTGTTTGAGGTTTACTGAAAGCTTAAACATATGACGAAAGACCTGCGCTCAAATAAGTGTTCTGTATCATATTTGCCTTTGAAACTTTACCTTTAATGCAAAACATTATCAAAATAGTACTTTGAATAATTTCACTGCATTTCACACGGGAAAATAAAATGTAGATTAATGTTATTGTTTAATTGCGTTTTATTGCCATTTATACGGTAGTTGTCAAAACTGAATTTCATTTTTTTCATGTACCTGTTAAATCATTTAGTTTTAGTCTGTTTACATGAAATGTGCGATATTTAGAACAGAAGATGTCGAAAAAATGATAAATAACAACATTATTATTGTATATTTAAGATTTTGGCGGCCATTTTGAAAATATGCAAATTAGATGATGAAGGAGCCATTTTTTCAGCTTGGCAACATTGTTTTTCGGACTCAGCATACCCAAATACCCCTAGAACTGTTATCAAATCCTTTTCTTCACAAAATGCATGTACCTGAAAAACTAAGCGACTTTTTCAGAATTTTGTCCTAACTACTGGTCTATTTTTTATCCGGATTTGTTTTTTATGTATCCGTATATTGTTGCTTTTCAACGAAAACCTCGTAAATGCAGCTTAAAATAGACTGCAGTTACGAGACTTTCGATGAAAAGCGACGATATCTTTGTTCGAATATTGAATTTCCCATAATTCTCATGAAATCGAATTTATTAGCTCTAATAAACAGTCGTCGTCATGTTTCTTTTCCTGTATCTTATTGTTTATACATTATGAATGAGCCGGGATCTGGAAAAACGTCCCTTATAGCAATTGAGACAGCCACATTTCAAGACCAGCCTGTGCCTAAGCGAAGACTGGCATACACCGATGCTGCTCTTCTATGGTTGCTACAGGTCACAAAGAAGCTATTAGAGAACAACATGGACCCTGATCAGACTGTGCGTATGCACAGGCTGGTCTGGATCCAGGTTGTTCTCAAATGCCATAAAGGACGTTTTTCCAGATCCTGGCTCAAATAAATATTTTATGCAGAATGTCAGCATAGCGTTGATTAATTCGATGTACTTTGTTCCTCATGTCTGTCTGAAATTATTTATATAACCCTATAATCCTCCCCTTTTGTATTCCATCTCACTAAATTTACTACTTTTTAAATATGGTTTCCTCCTAAAACATCGATCTCATCTTTATGCAAACGAACAGACTTGCATTATGCTTTTACGAATTGGCGTTAATTTTCTAGAAATTCCAAAACA
The DNA here is from genome assembly GCA_963680895.1 of Fragum sueziense. NCBI lineage: Eukaryota > Metazoa > Mollusca > Bivalvia > Cardiida > Cardiidae > Fragum > Fragum sueziense. The sequence goes on along the minus strand of OY804594.1, from coordinate 65,254,879 downwards.
TTTTCGGCATTTTCATACAAACAGTACCTACATTAATTTTCTCAAATAATCTAATACTTGCTACAAAACACAACGTGCTTGTTAGGCCTATGTTACAAATCCATTGCAGCAATTTGTATTTTTTTCTCTCTTTTTTGGAATTAATTCTTATTTCCTTTAGCTTATGCGCCTTTTCATGCTTATCAGTCTATTGCATAAGTAAATTAAATATCCGATGTATGTAAACACTAGCGCCATTAAAACAGCGGTAAAGTTCCACAATATCTAAAAAGATCAATCCCAGTAGATTGATATTGTTTACAGATATTTACACAAATAAACGTGTCTTTAACTTGTCCATGAAGTAAGTGTCCCTAATAAACCAGAAATCACAAATTCGCAGGCAAAGCTAGAGAATCCACTCAATATTGAAGGATTTAGACATTTACTGCCAGGAAAAAATCGTCGATGCTCCTTTAAATGTCGCCTCTTTCAAAGACGCGCCAAATATATCATAAAAATTTAAAAATAAAAAAAGCCTCAACAGAAAAATATTTGTGGCTAAAAGCCCATTTTTCTTCTCATTATGAGAAAACCGTGTTTAGTTAATCAGAGATTCCAGCTTATTAGAGCAATATCTATATCGTCGTTTTTCAACGAAAACCTCGTAACTGCAGCTTGTTTTAAGCTGCAGTTACGAGGTTTTCGTTGAAAAGCAGCGACATGTCCTGTAGAATAATTTGTACGTTATGTGACAACAAATGGCAGTATTCCTATTGTGTAGGTACAACATTACACCATTTTGTCATGACGAGTCTTACATCTCAAAAGATTATATTTCAGTTCATACCACAACTAACCGCGAAGAACATATCGATTGCTGTCACTCGGTTCTCATAATTGTCACATTGCCATCTTTATAGGCCTATAATTCTTTTCTCTTTAAAAATTTAAATATGCTTATCAGTGTTTAGAACTATACTGGGTATATCCGATTTGAAAATAAAAAGTTTAAAACATAATCACAAAGGCGTTAAAAGATATCGTTTACAGATAATTGCGAAAATAAACGTGTCTTTAACTTGTCCACAAAATCAGTGTTCCTACTAAACCAGAAATCAAACAAATTACCCGCAAAGCTAGAAATCCACTCAATATTGGTCATTAAGAAATACGACCGTTTACTGGTAATGTGATATCAACCGAAGCTACTGATCAGCTGTCCTTAACTTGTCCATAAAATCAGTGTTCCTAATAAACCAGCCCTGCGTTCAGTAAGACAAAACGTTAGCTAACAGTTAGCCGTTTCATTCGGAATACTCGATCAATTCTGTCAAATTTAGGTCAAAGAAGTTGCGAATGTTGGTAACGTTAGCTAACAGTTTGTCTACTGAACGCAGCCCAGAAATCGCACAAATCGTTCACATTTAGCTAGAAAATCTACTCAATAACGATACCCAAGAAAGACGACCGTTTACTGCCAATGTGAGAAGAATACCGGTATTTGTATTAATCAGAGCTACTACTGATAAACTAATTACAGTTATAACAGTATTTCATATTAAAATATGTTAAGTAACTTATGAAAATGATAGGGGACAACCTCATTCTTGTATAACTCAAATGTTTGTCGTTTTTGTCATCACATTATAGGAAATCGGTCCTAAAATCTCAAGAGACATCACAGATAAGTCATACATTACCGTGAAGAAACATCAACTGTGGTCAATTTGTTTACTGTTCTAAACTGACACGATTTAAAAACGCAAAAAAGTACTTTTGCAAATGGTATCTCCTGCATCTTACAAAACCGATGTATAGCCATGTAAAATTGTAAATGTTACAATTTTTAACATAAAAGGACAGAAAATGACCTTTAAAGCCTCAGATAATGCCTGAATGGACATCAGATTATGCCAAAATGCACGTTAAGTCAAGAGCCTGGCATTGAACATTTACGACAGCGAACCTAGTGTTTTCACAGGCGATTTATCACCATGTCGCGATGTATAGGCCGCCCGCGATTAGCATCCATAGAATTTGCAGTAGACTGAGCCGTCACAAATCTGTTGCGTTAGTGACGTTGACGTATACAATTATGTTGACGTACAGTTGCTACACGCAGTTGACCGGGACGTGGGTGGTCTGTAAATCTTCCTGTGTCGTTTAGACGTCTCATAAACCTTGGAACCGTCGATTCGGCTACATTAACGCGTCTAGCTACCTTCATTTGCAAAACACGGCAAACCAAAAGCCAAAAAACTCGGTTCCTTTTTCGCAAAGTAAGCCTATGCATTTTATACACAATTTTCTTTCGATGTTCTCGTATGTTTTCAATAAGTAAATCAAAGTGGCAATTTGTACACACAAAATCCTAGTGCTGTAACACGTTGTCTGAATGCACGAGACACACGAGCATTTAGTGATGGGCTGTTCAGATGTCCGGAAAGTTTACAGAAAACACGACAAAATGGCTGGGGCGTGAAGCGTATACATTTTCTCATACATGTCCCTAAATATGGTGCCGATCGAGGCAATAGGAAAGGAATGGTTAATGAAAACGTGTTTTGCGTTTTTAAATCGTGTCAGTTTATTAAGGTAGTCTATAAATGGACATCGAGACGTGAGCCTCGACGAAAGGTAACGGTATATTCCAATACATGTAAATAGGGAGGAGTGCCTATTTTCCATCGAATAAAAACGAACAATGACATGTATTGCGTGCTGTCCACGATGCCTTGTGAGTTCAGTAGCTGTATCCAGATAATACTTCGTCGATTTATTACAGGGACACGGGTTCGAGTCACATACATTGTATTTTTATAACTCGAAATCCCTCTTCCCCCGTCAATTTAGACTCGCTGATCTTTGATCATTCACAGGTCGTTGTCTATCTATACCCTAATGATATTCGAGAGCGACGTTTGAATTATTTGGGCGACGTCACAACGGAACTTTCCATCGCCGAATGTTTACGATAGCGCCCGAATAGGTTCGGATACGAAACGCCGCCGCTCGAAAAAAAACCGATGTTTTATAAATTTCAAAATGGCCACACGACGGGTATTCTACCTTAAGGCTCACTTTTCTTTATCTATTTAGTTAGATCTATTTTTGTTAGACTGTTTATTGCACACGTCTTGTGTTTGTCAGAATACGGAAATAAAATTCACTTAAAACTAGTGTCACTTTGAAAATTCCACAGTCCATAATGATAACTTCAAATAGATTAATAAACGTATTGTTTACATATATTTACAGAAATAAACGTGTCTTTAACTTGTCCATAAAATCAGTGTACCTAATAAACCAGAAATCACAAAAATGACCCGCAAAGCTAGAAAATCCACTCAATATTGATCCTAAAGAACAACTTTAGACGCCCTTTAACTGCCAAGAAATAATGGCAGATGCTTTGGCCTTAGAAGTTTGCCTCTTTTGACAGTTTCCAAACAATCCAAGATCTTAACCCTTTCCCAAACAAGACCTGGTTTTGACGTCCTCAATAGAATTGGCTTGAGAAAACATTGAGACAAAAGAAGAAACTGCTGATAACCAGCAGTTTCTCCTTTTGTCTCAATATTTTCTATATCATATTCTATAGAAATCATATCTTTAATAACATTCATTTTGTCATTTGTGACAGTTTTTGGAGTGGATCACCCTAAAAGTTGCCGTTTGGGAAAGGGTTAAACAAGTTATTAAACATCGAGAAAAGTGAAGAAATTACTGATTATCACTCACGTTCCATGTCATAGCACATGTTTTCTTCTTCTCATAAAAATACTTAAAAGTCTATATTTCCCATGAGTTAGAACCGGTCTAAAATGTCGGACTCTCGGTCCCCGAAAACTCAAAATCCTTGCTTTTCAACATAAACCTCGTATCTACAGCTTGTTTAAATCAGTAGTTACACGGTTTCTGATATGTGCCGATATTTGCTATTCTCCAGAATGCAAATTTCCCGGTAAATATGCGAAACATATACGATTTTGCACGTCAAGCGTCGTGGGAAATTGGAGAAAGTGCTGGTTATCAGCATTTTCACATTTTCTGCTTTTCTCGTAAATGCGTTTATGACTTTCCCGGTTACCAAGGGACAGTAAATCATTATTTGGGATGATTGATGTGTTTTATCGTTTCATAGACACGGTGGATAATCAGGTGACTCAGAATATCAGAAAATCTTCAAAAGTTTTGTTAATACTTGACCAATTTAAATTCGGTTTGAAGCAGAGAAGGTTGGTAAATGCCAGAAATAATGTGGACGTAATAATTTTTGAAAAGTCAGCTGATAAAAAGTTATTGAAGATCAACCAAAATTTTCGTTGATAATTTTGGTTGATATTCAATAACTTTTTATCAGCTGATTTTTCAAAAATGCATCACACACATCTAACGCGTGACGTTTGTCCACCTTCTCTGCTTCAAACCGAATTCAAATCGGTCTCGTATTGATAAAATTATCGATGATTTTCTGAAATTGTTGTTTCACGTGATTATCCACCGTATTAAACATCGTTTGTGCTGTCCATATAACCTTACAATATAGACCATTCTATATTTGTCATTTGAAAAAAAAAATCAATAACTAAGCTATTCTCGCTAACATTATCTAATTTAGCGGTCAAGCATTATATCATGTAGCACTGACTCAATATAATAATTTTACCTTGTTTGAAATTAACATTTAGAACTGTGCCAAAGAAGAATTATTTGTATCGCTACATTATCACAAGAAAATGAACGTGGTTGAAATCATAATACGCTAACCTGCTATGAAGTTTTATTCTGATTTTGGGGCATTCAATATTTTAAATTCCTAGATATGATTGCATTTGGTCTTTATTACGACTTTTAACTTCGAAATTGTCACACAAATTTATGTTTGTAACCTTATCTTTTATTTGAAGATACTGATTCCTAAATATCTATCTGCTGACGCCAGCATTGACCCATTTTTCATTAAGCTCAGTCGACATCGAATAAGTCGAATTTTCGCTTAAGTCGAAGTTCAAATCTGGTCCCGTCCTCATCAATGGACGTAATTTTTTCAAACAAAATAATTTTGATCTCAATATAGCCATTGAAATATAGTAGGAAAAGGATAGAAATTGCTCGAAATGAGCAATTTCTTTCCTTTTCCTGCTATATTTCAATAATAATCGTACTCTATTACTTTCAAAAACGGTCAAATATCAACTTTATCGAAGCCGAACAAAATCGGATGAGTCGAACTCCGGATATGTCGTGGTATTTTGACGGTCCCTCCGACTTCGACACATCAAGTGTCGACTGTATTTTGTCACAAGCGTCGTGACAAGGGTTGTCGTATTTTGTCTTGCTACTAAACATCGCTTCACGCTGTAGGCCCACTGGGGAACCTAACTAATTAATGGAATCACATTTGTGTTTTTCTCTGGGTTATAGTCTCTTCTTGTTTCTCGACGAGGGAACACTGTTTACCCTCTCCCAAAACCAAAATTTTGGACATGTTATTGATAGAATTTGTGTACAATATTTAACATTAAGTGTTTGAATAAACGGGAGGAACTGCTGTTTATCATCCTTTTTCTGACCCCTCTCCCTTTGGAATGTAAACGCTTGGTCTTTTTTTTTTTGGTAAACGGCTAAACTGTACTCGATTACGACGGGTATCATTATTTTCAAATGCAGTGACCTAAGCTGAGATGTAGGGCGCATTAAGGCTTATGACCAAAAGGGATATTTCGCTCGATTCCATGTACATGCGTTTTCTTGCCTTTGTCTTACGTATAACTAATTAGTTGGCGCCATGGTCTGAACGTTCGACGTGGGCTTTGAGACCGAAGGGCCATGGGTACACCAATTTCCTAACATTGACGCCTTTTGACCCCCTTCAAGATAAAGGCTTTGGAAAACATTGATGAAAAGAAGAAATTGCTTGTCACAAGCAATTTCTTCATTTTCCACAATGGTTTACAAAATATATAATTAGATCTATATTCTCTAGAATTTATGATCTGCATCATCTTTGAATTTGGAACAGTCCAAAATTTTGTAGTCTGGCCATGGATTCAAATCCAGTCGGTGACGTGGGAAGTTGCCTTGATAAAAAAATCCCCATGTTGCTTCTCTTATACCTAGTGTTAAATAGGTATACGTAAATGGTGATAGCCAAAGTGCAGTGGCTGCCAATGGTGCCAGCTGTTAACAGTCGGGTAGAAAATCAGTGATCTTGGTTTAAAGGGGAAACTCCGTAGAATATGATTCAGTGCGTAGGTTACAGGCTTAAAACCAAATCTTTAACTTAAATTAATTCAATCACTTACTTAATAAATGTTTATCTCATGTTTATATTTCATTCCAGTCTGTCGACAAAGGCGCTGTCTGAAACCTTAATCTCCTCTTAGACGGTATCTTATTACTAGTATAAAGCCTACTATTTTGAAATGCATTAATCGTAGTTATTATGTTTGCAGATTGACATGATTGAGTTTTACCATGCTAATACAGGTAACGCTCAATCATGTCAATCTGTAAACACAATAGAAGTAAGGCGCCTAACAATGCCAAGAGTCAAAAGATGTCTGTAAACGAATACTTGTATCCTACTATACTCGACTATTTCATGGAACCACAATTATGTTTTAGTCCTCTTTCAATTTGAGGTCGAGAAGATCGTGTGAGGATGAAATATATATCTCGTTCCTTTTCAACAAAAATCTCGTATCTACAGCTTGTTTAACCCTTTCCCAAACAAGACCTGGTTTTGACGTCCCTAGTAGAAAAGGCTTGGGAAAACATTAAGACAAAAGAAGAAACTGCTGATAACCAGCAGTTTCTCCTTTTGTCTCAATATTTTCTATGCCATATTTAACACAAATCCTATCTTTAATAACATCCATTTTGTCATTTTTGGCAGTTTTTGAAGTGGATAACCCTAAAAAATTCGGTTGGGAAAGGGTTAAAGCTTTAAATAGCGACGATCTGCTGTTTTCAGTTATTTCATCGACGAAGGAAGGCTTTGAGAATAGAGAATATCGCAGAAGTTGTACTCTGTGTATAAGTGCCCTATAACGGTGTTTGAACCATGGGGAAATGTTCACAATGATTTTGATCATACTCCTCTTAGGCACGATACGATCGGGAACATTGTTGGTCCCGCATGGTATATTGATTCTGTTTCTATATTATTGCTCAAAATAGAAAAAAAAATATTACCCACATCGCAGAAAAGCAGTAAAACATATTCATTACTTTTATTTGGGTTTTCAAACGAGGAACTCTCACATACATGATTGCCTAATTAACAAAATTTGAAATCAAACATGATCAATATAGTACTTTATCTTTAGTACAAAGACTACAAAAGCTGTAATGTAAATCCAAGAGGATTATGCTAGTGATGGCTTCTTGAAAATTATAGCAGAATTGACCTTAAAGCTGTTAATACTTCAAAGCAGACGATCAGTGGGTAATTATGGTTCGTGTGAAACCAAATGCAGTAATGAATACTTCCGTAGCTAGAAAATACGGATTATTGGAAACGGAATGTGAGCTAATTGCCTGTAGAAACATTGTAATTTGCCGGGAATGAAGAGGTAAAACATGAACCGCTTTTATAAAGGGTTAGATGTAGTAGTAGTACATTTGTTGAGTCGTTGGAAACAGTGTTATTTGATCTGTATGGTCGGAAAAAACCCACTTTTGGAATAATAATTACACAAAATTACTACTTTTCAACGAAAACCTCGTAACTGCAGCTTAAACAAGCTGCAGTTACGAGGTTTTCGTTGAAAAGCGACGAAATACTGCATTCTCAAAATCTGTTTTCTAGGCTTGTGATAAAGGGAAATAATGGTGAATCTATAACAAACCATTGAAGTATTGCCTTATTGCTGGCAGACATTTTTCTATCTTCGAAGCACATCGTAACAGTTTTCCAATTTCGGGTGAAAATGGTGTTCGAATACCATAGTCGTCGTTTAACCCTTTCCCAAACAAGATCTGGTTTTGACGTCAGTAATAAAAAAGGTCTGGGAAAACATTGAAACAAAAGAAGAAACTGCTGATAACCAGCAGTTTCTCCTTTTGTCTCAATATTTTCTATGTCATATTTTACACAAATTATATCTTTAGTAACTTCCATTTTGTCATTTGTGGCAGTTTTTGAAGTGGATCACCCTAAAATTTTGCCGTTTGGGAAAGGGTTAATTACTGCACTACATGAAATAAAGGTCATATTGAGTTGGATCTAATGGTATCTACGGTTGTCAGTGTCATCGTACGGCATTTCAAAAGAGCACAATAAGTGTCAAATACATGCAAGAATAAGGATACAATACCATGTAGTCTTCCATCGTCAGTGTAAATGCAAAAGATCGTATTTCGATCTTTGCGATTTTCAAAGTAAAACCATGCGAGCTCAGTTAAGACAATTCTTGCTGATTTTGAGATATTTTGATGATTAGTATTAATGACACATAATTTGTTAACAATATGTCCAAATTTCAAGTAAAACCTTTTATTTTGGGAGAAGATATTACACTTTTTTCCTTCCCATTTAAAATTTCCCAGAATCGAGATACGAGGTTTTGCATTTACAACGACGATATGATGACCCCGATTCTAGATATGCCAGCGTCTATATATATGTGAATATTCTGATTGGAATACACGCTAAGAATTTCTATAAATAATCACCAGTAAAAAAGACGTCGTCATTGACGATCTTGATGTAACTTTTTACATCGTCGTTGTAAAATCTCGTTTTTGGAAAATTTGAAAGGGGAAGGAACAAAGTGTAATAACTTTTCCCAAACTGAAAGGTCTTACTTGAAATTTAGACACATTGTTCACATATAGGCCTAATGTTTCATTAATACTGATCAGTAAAATATCTTTAAACCTGCAAGAATTCTCTTAAATGGACGCATAAGATTTTACTTTGAAAATTGCAAAAATCGACGTAGGAGGTTTTGCATTTACACCGACGATATGGGTATGCTGAGCTGGCCCAATGATGATTTAAATACCATGTGACATTATTTTTTTTTCTATCTAAGCACATATACATTCATGTGTCCTTGGAAAACACATTATGTAAGAAAGTGTCTAAAATATATGTACCATTTGGTACTTGAACTTACGACGGAGGACAAGGATGTTTATTTCCATCGGTTATGATTTCTGCGCGTGTGAACGAAGGAAATTGTGGACCCAATCATAAGAAATTAAGATGCCATATACAGACATTTTATTGCTATGAACTTGTCTTGAACTTAATCAGTCAGAAGTGAATGTAAATGCAAATCATGATTGTGTTGATTTCCTATATGAACGGGTAAACTTTCTATTAACCAAATCAACCAAATGGTTAACTGTTTCCCAAACAATATCTGGTTTTGACATCACTAAGAAAAAGTCTTTGGAAACTTTTATACTAAAGAAGAAAATGCTGATAATCAGCATTTTCTCCTTTTGCCTCAATATTTTCTAGCCAATATTGTACACCTTGTCATCTGAAGTAGCTTCCAAATTAGGCTACCCGAAAATACTGCCTTTTGGGAAAAGGTTAATGCAAAGATATATCATTGGGTATGTGCCAATACCTTGAAAACGTAACTTTGTGACATTTGAGGCACTTTTAAATATAGATCAGCTGGTATCTTAGTGCAGCATGACCAAAAGCTTTGCTGTTCCAGTTCGCTTGGTTACTGCAGATCATGAAGATGCTTACTCTCCAAAGCCGAGGTCTATTGATTAACCATCAAATATGACCTCTGCAGTTTTTGATACACAAACAGCCTATTTGGTCGTCATAATCTAATTAAGTGCTTGTCTCAGAGAAAATCATGCAAACAGTCCACAAGCACTTTTCACCGATCTTGATGATTTTTGGCATGGTGAACCACCTATAGGCGAAATGTCCATTTGCAAAATATTTTGTCGATATCTCCATGGATACCTGTTTTATGGAGCGCCATCTATGTCAGGCACCTTGAATTTAAGGACCCAGAATTTTGACTAAAATTCCTATCATTTTTAGCCATTTTCAGCCGAGGAAGTCAGACTTATCTCTATATGACAGTATAATATTTTACCATTTACTAAAAGTAACTACTCCCTTCTTCTAATTAAAAGAAACAAATCAAGAAAAGAGCCTAATATACTCGAGTTATGCCCCCTTTGTTGTAGGTACCCAATGCAATTTTGCTGAATAAGCACTTTTTGGCCTTTTTCAAGGCCTTAAATCTTCTAAGGTAGTGTTAATTGATAGTATTTTTTTACATTTATGGATAGTCCTGCCTTCGGTTAACAAGTTATAAAAATGTCTAGCTTGGCCCGCCATAATCGTTACCATGGCAACGCATAGAATAGGGGCATTGTGGGGAAATTTTGAAAATCATTTTATTTCCTCACAAAACCCCCAAATATTGTTACAAAATATTTAACTATCAATTTTGACAGCCAATGATGTGTTTTATCACTTACAAAAAAGTTAGCTCAAATTTGATGTACACAAACCGGTAATTTCCAAGATGGCCGCCAAAATGGCCACCAAAAGCATTGAATTTGCCATAACTTTTGTACTGATAGCACCAGCAGAGTAAATTTTGTGTCTAACCCTATGTTTTTGGGGTCAAGGAATTTAATTCAGACATCGTTAATGAGATGAAACAAATGTTTATTTAAATAAAGTGAGAACAAGAGGTCTATGATGGCCTTCGGTTGCTCAACTGAGTGAAAAAAGTTAAATTATTTGCCTTATTTAGCCATTTTTAGCCAAGGAAATCAGTATTATCCATATAAGACAGTATAATACCATACCGATTTCTGAAAGTAACTACTCCCTTCTCCTTATTAAAAGAAACAAACCAAGAAAATTACCTGATATACTCGAGTGATGTCCCTATGTTGTAGGTACCCAATGCAATATTGCTGAATAAGCACTTTTTTGGCTGTTTTCAAGGCCTTAAATCTTTTAAGGTAGGGTTAATTGACAGTATTTATTTACATTTATGGATATTCCTGCTTTTGTGTACCAAGTTTAAAAGAATATCTAGATTGGCCCGCCATATTGGTTACCATGGCAACGCATAGAATAGGGGTAGTGTTGGGATATTTTGAAATTCATTTTATTTCCTCACAAAACCACCCAAATATTGTAACAAAATATTTCACAATCAATTATGACAGAAAATGACGTGTTCTATCACATACAAAAAATTAGCCCAGTATGATGTACAGAAACTGGTTATTTCCAAGATGGCCGCCAAAATGGCCGCCAAAATCACTGAATTTCCCATAACTTTTGTACTGATAGCACCAGCAGAGTAAATTTGGTGTCTAACCCTATACTTTTTGGGTCTAGGAATCTAATTCAAACATTGTAAATGATATAAAACAAAGATTTATCAACATAAAATGAGAACAAGAGGTCTTTGATGGCCTTCGGTTTCTCACCTAGGTGAAAAAAGTCAAGTTATTTTGCCTTAATTAGCCATTTTCAACCAAGGATGTCAGACTTTTTCCCATATAACAGTATAATTTCATACATTTTTTGAAAGTAACTACTCCCATCTTTTATTTGATCAAGCAAAGAGCCTAACATACTAGAATGGTGTCCCCTATGTTGTAGGTACCCTCTGTAATATTGCTGAATAATGACTTTTTGCTGTTTTCAAGGCCTTAACTTCAGGCTTAGGTCTTCAATGGTAGCGTTATTTGATAGTGTTTATTTGAATTTATGGATAGCCCTTCCCTCGAATACCAAGTTCAAAATATCTAGCTTGGTCTGTAATAATTGTTACCATGGCAACGGATGAATGGTCACATGGGAACTATTGAAATATCTGTTATTTCTGCAAAACACCTCACAAAAGCATATAAATACTGTGACAAAACCACCAACATTTTGTAACAAATGTTTTACAATCACTTATTATAGTAATTGATGTACATTAAGCGTAAACATAAAAGTTAGCTCAATATAATGCACAACTAGACAGCCCTGGTGGTCTGGACGCGCTCCACAGGCCTAATTGTTTGATTTTGTTGAATGCATTTTCAAAGGTTCAGGCTGCGCAAACAAGCAAATGCATGACCAAGCTGAAAATTACAAGCAAGTATGATCATATGGTCAGTAAGATTCTGTGAAAGTTCTGTATTGATTAGTTAATACTAATGGTTGTAAAAGTGAAAATAAAGCCGAAAATAGCAATTAACTCATGAGGTAAAATTCAGATCAAGCTGAAAATCATACCGAGGCAGATCTCATAATCACCAACATTCTGTCTTAGTTTTGTCGTGATTGGTCAATATTTGTAGTTGCTACAGTGAAAACAAAGTCAGAATAGAGCCGAAAATGGCAATTTTGTCAATTTCAAGGGCACATAACTCATGATATAAACTTAGATCAAGCTGAAAATTATACCAAAGCAAGATCTTTGGTCACCAACATTCAGTACAAGTTTTGTCTTGATTGGTCAATATTTGTAGTTGCAAGAGTGAAAACAATGTCAAACTAGAGCCGAAAATGGCAATTTTGTCAATTTCAAGGGCACATAACTCATGATGTGAAATTCAGATCAAGCTGAAAATTACACCAAAGCAAGATATTATAGTCACCAACATTCGGTACAAGTTAAGACTTGATTGATCATTATTTGTAGTTGCTAGAGTGAAAACAATGTCAAAATAGAGGCGAAAACGGCAATTTTGTCAATTTCAAGGGCACATAACTCGTGATGTAAAATTCAGATCAAGCTGAAAATTATACTAAATCAAAATCTTATGGTCACCAACATTCTTGACAAGTTTTGTCTTGATTGGGTAATATTTGTAGATTTTAGAGTAAAAATAAAGTCAAAACCAGCTATTTTTGATATTCAAGGGCAGATAACTCAGGTTATTCTTATTCAATCCAAATTCTTTGAAGGAATCTGAGAGAGGGTCACCCAAGGATCATTCCTGTGAAGTTTAGTTGAAATCCATCCAGTAGTTTCTGAGAAGAAGATTTTTAAAGAAAAAGTTTACGGACGCACGGACGGATGGACGGACGCACGACGGACACACCGCCATGACAATAGCCCGCTGGCCTGACGGCCAGTGGAGCTAAAAACGGGTTATTTCTCTTTATATAAAACAACTTTTCTATCAGTTGCCCTCAAAATAAATATTGTGTGCCAAGCCAGATATTTTAAAACCTGGTGAAATGAGACGGAACAACACCTAAATCTAAATAAACAAATTCCTCCTTTTGACTATTTCAACCCTTAAAAACAGTCAAAAAATGCTTTTCGGCAATATTTGTCAGAGTACCTATATACAGCATAGGGGACCTCACTTGAGTATGCCAAACACGTTTCTTGATTTGTTTCTTTTGATCAGATGAATGTAGATGTAGTCTTCACTACATGGTATGTTTTCTTTCTTTTATAAGCGCCTTTGGGTGAAAAAATAGCATTTTATTGATCGAAAATCGCTAAAAATGCAAAATGGTTCACTTGCAGGTTAGCAGCCGCAGGCCATCAATGACCTCTCATTCTCACTCAATATTGGTCAAACGTCTTTAAGGATATATGCATTGGATTCCCAGACCCTTGAAACATGGGGATAGACACCAAATTTACTCTGCTGGCACTATTAATTCAAAGGTTATGGCAAATTTTGTGTTTTTTGGCGGCCATCTTGACGGCCATCTTGGTAATAACCCATTTCTGTACACCATATTGGGCTATTTTCTGGTTTGTGATAAAACACATCATATGTTGTCATAATTTATAGTGAAATATTTTGTTACAATATTTGGGTGGTTTTGTGAGGAAATAAAATGAATTTCACAATTTCCCCACGATACCGCTTTTCCATGCGTTGCCATGGTAACAATTCTGGTAGGTCAGGCTAGATATTTTTTTGAACTTGGTAACCGAAGGCAGGACTATCCATAAATGTAAATAAACTCTGTCAATTAACATTACCTTAGAAGCTTTATGGCCATGAAAACAGCCAAAAAGTGCTTATTCAGCAAAATTGCATTGGGTACCTACAACATAGGGACATCACTCGAGTATATCAGGTAATTTTCTTAATTTGTTTCTTTTAATAAGGAGAAGGGAGTAGTTAATTTCAGAAATCGGTATGGTATTACACTGTCTTATATGGATAATACTGATTTCCTTGGCTAAAAATGGCTAAATAATGCAAATAATTTAAATTTTCTCACTCAGTTGAGCAACCGAAGGCCATCATAGACCTCTTGTTCTCACTTTATTTAAATAAACATTTGTTTCATCTCATTAAGGATGTCTGAATTAAATTCCTTGACCCAAAAAACATAGGGTTAGACACCAAATTTATTCTGCTGGTGCTATCAGTACAAAAGTTATGGCAAATTCAATGCTTTTGGCGGCCATTTTGGCGGCCATCTTGGAAATTACCGGTTTGTGTACATCAAATTTGAGCTAACTTTTTTGTAAGTGATAAAACACATCATTGGCTGTCAAAATTGATAGTTAAATATTTTGTAACAATATTTGGGGGGTTTTGTGAGGAAATAAAATGATTTTCAAAATTTCCCCAAAATGCCCCTATTCTATGCGTTGCCATGGTAACGATTATGGCGGGCCAAGCTAGACATTTTTATAACTTGTTAACCGAAGGCAGGACTATCCATAAATGTAAAAAAATACTATCAATTAACACTACCTTAGAAGATTTAAGGCTTTGAAAAAGGCCAAAAAGTGCTTATTCAGCAAAATTGCATTGGGTACCTACAACAAAGGGGGCATAACTCGAGTATATTAGGCACTTTTCTTGATTTGTTTCTTTTAATTAGAAGAAGGGAGTAGTTACTTTTAGTAAATGGTAAAATATTATATTGTCATATAGGGATAAGTCTGACTTCCTCGGCTGAAAATGGCTAAAAATGATAGGAATTTTAGTCAAAATTCTGGGTCCTTAAATTCAAGGTGCCTGACATAGATGGCGCTCCATAAAACAGGTATCCATGGAGATATCGACAAAATATTTTGCAAATGGACATTTCGCCTATAGGTGGTTCACCATGCCAAAAATCATCAAGATCGGTGAAAAGTGCTTGTGGACTGTTTGCATGATTTTCTCCGAGACAAGCACTTAAATAGCACATCATTTGAATTATCGAATCAAAGTCATTCAGTTGTATCTTGCATGATCATTACGTATACATTACGTCGCTTCTATTTTTGGCTGAAGCCGGTAACATTTGAATTATCGAATCAAAATCATTCATTTTAATCTTGTTTGATTACGTATACATTACGTCGCTTCTATTTTTGGCTGAAGCCGGTAATTTGAAGCGTCAGCCAATGAAAGTTTGTATCAGCTTTTTAAATTGTTCTGTTATGTAAAGCCAACGATTGTATACCGAAATCCCGCCAAGGCCCCGAGATTAGACGTGAAATGACCCCGCGGGAACAGAGCATAATTATATCATAATGGAATGAAGAGAGAATGTGCTCTGTTCTTAAGAGAGTAGAAGATGCTATGACAGAACACTTGATCGAATACGTGTATACGCGGGCCAGTCTGTGTTTCGGTCCAGGCAGGTTTAAAATGCCATAAGGCTCTATTCATGTTCAAGATTTCGGCAATATGATTCAACGACAAATATAAACTGACACGATTTAAAAACGCAAAAAGGAACTTTTACAAATGGTATTTCCTACATCTTACAAAACCGACGTGTAGCCATATAAAGTTGTAAATTTTAAAATTCTTATCAGGACAGAAAATGACCTTTAAAGCCACGAATAATGTCTGAATGGACGTCAGATTATGCCAAAATGCACGTTGAGTCAAGAGCCTGACATCGACGACGAGGACAGCGAATCCCGTGTTTTCACAGGCGATTGATCACTATGTCGTGATGTATAGGGCGCCCGCGATTACCAACCATAGAATTTGCTGTAGACTGAGCCGTCACAAATTTGTTGCGTTAGTGACGTTGACGTATACAATTATGTTGAGTTACAGTTGTTACACCCAGCTGACCGGGACGTGGGTGGTCTGTAAATCTTCCCGTGTCGTTTACACGTCTCATAAACCTTGGAACCGTCGATTCGGCTACATTAAAGCGTCTAGCCACCTTCATTTGCAAAACACCGCAAAACAAAAGCCAAAAAAACTCGGTTCTTTTTTCGCAAAGTAAGCTTTGAACAGCATTTTTTACACAATTTTCTATTGTTGTTCTCATATGTTTTCAATAAGTAAATCAAAGTGGCAATTTGTACACAACAAATCTTAGTGATTTAACAAGTGGTCTGAATGCACGAGACACACGAGCATTTAGTGATGGGCGGTTCAGATGTCCGGATAGTTTACAGAAAACACGACAAAATTGCTGGGGTGTGAAGCGTATACATTGTCTCATACGTGTCCCCAAATATGGCGCCGATCAAGGCCATAGGAGAGGAATGGTTAATGAAAACGTGTTTTGCGTTTTTAAATCGTGTCAGTTTAGTTATAATGTTGACAATAAATTTGGTAACATCCCAATTCGTCTACTCCCATTTCGTCTACTGTTTTTTAAGTGCCCTGAGTCCCAATTCGTCTACTGTCCCAACTCGTCTACTTTCGTGTCAAACCATCAATTAACAACATTATTTTTGTTTTACGATAAGCAATTAAGTCAATATATTCAAATATGAAATACAAATGCAAACATTTTAATAAAAATCATTTAATATCATTTTGATATACAAAGTATAGAAAAGAAGACGAAATAGGATTTATGTCCAAAATAGTAGACGAATTGGGAGTAGACGAATTGGGAGTAGACGAAATGGGATTAAACCATAAATTTTACAGTCATGAGGTCCTTGAAACATACGCATATAGGCTAGTTTTTTTTACAAAGTTACAAACCCCAATACCTTTCTATATTTTCAATTTTTTGTTGGTATTATACATCGATTTAGTTGTAGGAAAAGAAAACAACATCCTTATCTACTATAGATGTAAAAGCTGGTCTTTGTTGAAGTCTCTAATTTGATAAAGTACCAGGGAAGCTTACGATGTTTTCATATATATGGGCGCCCAAGTACCAGAGAAAATAACCTGCCATGTAATGCAAGTACCAGAGAAAATATGAGTGAATGATACAGTAGGGTGCACTAACTCTATGTTAATTTGTCGTTGATATAATAACACAGACAGAACTTCCTACAGAAATGAGATTACTGCAGGAGGAAATTGTGTCCAATGTCTTCCTGAATGTTGGAGTGTCTAACAGATTCTAATATTAATCGTCGCTTTTCAAAAAAAACTTCGTAACTACAGCTTTTAATTAAACAAGCTATAGTAACGAGCTTTTTTTTTTGTTGAAAAGCAACGCTTAATCGCATCTTTTAACTTACAGTCGCACACAGCTTTAATATGTACATGTAGACATTGCAATTGTAGGGAACCATTTTAAGATGAATAAATTACGCATGGCCCAGGAGTTTGAAAAAAATGTTGGAATTATTTCATTTCCTAAGGTAACTTATCTAATATGTCATACATCCGATGAAAAGGCTCGGTAAGGCGGGGTACATGCAACAAACCTTTTGAAAATTGACACTCAAATAAGGAAGTTATTGCAAACTAAAAAGACCTGAAGGTCTTGAGTCGCTCCACAGGCCTGAATTTCTTTTAAGTTTCAATTTTTGACTAGATTTTTGAATACTTGTGGTTCTTACAGCAAAAACAAAGTCAAAAGAAGCAATCATGTGGTCAATGTAAAAAGAAAGTAAATGATTGACTAATATTTTAGGGGTAATATCCCAATTGGTCTACTCCCATTTCTTTTATTTAAAAAAAAATCATATATTATCATATTGATATACAAAGTAAAGAAGAGTAGACGAAATGGGAATTATGTCCAAAATAGTAGACGAATTGGGAGTAGAAGAATTGGGAGTAGACCAAATGGGATTAAACCATTTTAAGGATGTTAGAGCGATAATAAAATTAAAAACTGTGATTTTGCCAACTGTGATTTTGCCAAATTCAAGGTCACATAATTCAGTATATATGTTTAAAATCAAATCGAAAATTAAACACATGCAAGATCTTATGGTCACCATCATTCTGAAAACTGAAATTTTGTCAATTTCAAGGGCACATAACTCAGATTTTAAGTGTGATCATGTTGAAAATTACACATAAGCAAGATCTTGTTGTCAACAAGATTCTTTCCAAGTATCATCTTGATTGGTGAACATTTGTGGTTGTTAGAGTGAATAAAAAAAGTTTCTATTTAAAGTCTATTTTCACTTGCGTGTTCAACCGACTTTACACTTTAACCCACGATCACTGAGTCTCAAGTCGGCTGTTAACAGTCGGCGCCTTCGGCAGCCACAGCTCTTTGACTTTCAACTCTCCCGTGTACCCATTTATACACCTGGGTGCAGAGGAGCAACGTGGGGTAAGTTTTTTGCTCAGAAAAATTCCCGTGGCGCTGGCGGGATTTGAACCCAGGATCACACGATCCCTAAGCCCGCGTCTTACCATTAGACCACGGCGCCCCACGAATACAAAGTCGAAAATGGCAATTTTGTCAAATTCAAGGGCAGGTAACTCATGATGTAAGATTTCCAGGCAGCATATAATGCTTATATATATTCTGTCCAAGTTTTGTCTTGATTGGTCAATATTTGTAGATTTTAGAGTAAAAATAAAGTCAAAACCAGCAAAATAGAGCCGAAAACGGCAATTTTTGGCAATTTCAAGGGCACATTACAAATGCTATAAAATTCAGATCAAGATGAAAATTTTAACAAGGCAAGATCTTATAATCAGCATCATTCTGTCAAAGTTTTGTCTTGTTAAGTCAATATTTGTAGTTGCTAGAGTGAAAACAAAGCCAACATACAGCCGAAAATGGCAATTCTGTCAATTTCAAGGGCAATTAACTCATGATGTAAAATTCAGATCAAGCTGAAAATTTTACCAAGGCAAGATGTTGTTCAGCATCATTCTGCCTAAGTTTTGTCTTGATTGTTCTTTATTTGTAGATTTTAGAAGAAAACTAAAGGCAAAACCTGCTATTTTTGACATTCAAGGGCAGATAACTCATGTTATTCTTGTTCAATCCATATTCTTTGAAGGAATCTGAGAGAAGGTCACCCAAGGATTATTCCTGTGAAGTTTAGTTGAAATTCATCTAGTAGTTTTTTAGAATAAGATTTAAAGAAAAAGTTTACGGACGCACGGACGGACGGACGCACGGTCGGACGGACGGACGCACGACGGACACACCGCCATGACAATAGCCCACTGGCCTGAAAGGTCAGTGGAGCTTAAAATTCTTACCAGAATCGAGATTATTTTGTCCGTATTCGTTATCCATCCCATCATGCACAATCTCCACCGTGGATACGGAGCTTGCAAACTTTGCAATTCGAATATTTATCACAAAAACGAAAAGCAATAGGAAATACATCAAGTACATTTGAATACAAACATACTTAAGGCATCTGACCCCTCAAAAGCACCAAAGGTCCAGAGGCGAAATTTTAAAGTGCAAATAATTCCAAAACTGTGTTACATTTCCATTCCAATTACAAATGAGCCAGGATCTGGAAAAAGGTCCCTTAAGGCTTTTGAACCCAACATGGTTCCAGATCAGCCTGCGTATACACGAAGTCTGATCAAGAACCATGTTGGGCTCCATTAGCTTGTTCATGACCTCTAGCAACAGTAGAGGAGTAGCATTGATCCTGGTCAGACTGCACTTGGACAAATGATGGCCTCGAAACATGATAGTCTCAAATGCTTTAAGAGACCTTTTTCCAGATCCCGGCTCAAATATAAGTGTTTTGCACGGTTTAGATTTTTGAATTAATGCATACTTATGAAAATATTTGACAAAAATGTTAAAAATTACCTCCCTTGCATATGAATATAGAGTAAAATTATATTTGTGAATTATTTTCTTCTTGAAGCATAATCTTGAAACCCGCCACGGTGAATCAACTTATGTGAAGTGTATTTACATGTTTGAAATTTGATGCATTTCGTACAGCTAGAATGTGTAGATTTTTTCAGGGTCTGTAAACCTTAAAAGAATTTTTGGTGGGCAAATGGAGTGCAGACGGTTTCATGAAAATCCAAGAGGATTAAGCTAGTGGTTGCTTCCAATAAATTGTAGCAGAATAGCATTAAAAGTTGTTATTCTTCAAAGCAGACGATCAGCGGGTAATTATGGTTCGTGTGAAACCAAATGCAGTAATGAATACTTCCGTAGCTAGAAAATACGGATTATTGGAAACGGAATGTGAGCTAATTGACTGCAGAAACATTGTAATTTGCCGGGAATGAAGAGGTAAAACATGAACCGCTTTTATAATGGGTTAGATGTAGTAGTTGTACATTTGTTGAGTCGTTGGAAACAGTGTTATTTGATCTGTATGGTCGGAAAAACCCACTTTTGGAATAACAATTACATAAAATCACTTCTTTTCAACGAAAACCTCGTAACTGCAGCTTAAACAAGCTGCAGTTACGAGGTTTTCGTTGAAAGTCGACGAAAAACTGCATTCTCAACATCTGTTTTCTAGGCTTGTGATAAAGGGAAATAATGGTGAATCCATAACAAACCATTGAAGTATTGCCTCATTGCTCGCAGAGATTCTTCTATCTTCGTAGCACATCATTTCAGAGTTTACCAATTTCGGATGAAAGTGTTCGAATGCCATAGTAGTCGTTAGAATAACTGCACTACACGAAAAAAAGGTCATATTGAGGTAGCTCTGATGGTATCTACGGTTGTCAGTGTCATCTTAAGGGTAAAACGCCTTGTAGTCTTATAATGTATTATGATGACCCCCATTCTAGATATGCCAGCTTCTATAGATGTGAATATTCTGGTTGGAATACACGCTAAGAATTTCTAAAAAAAATATTTTCACCAGTAAAAAAGACCTCGTCAACGATCTTGATTTAACTTTGTATATCGTCGTTGTAAAATCTCGTTTTTGGAAAATTTGACAGGGGAAGGAACAAAGTGTAATAACTTTTCCCAAACTGAAAGGTCTTACTTGAAATTTGGACACATTGTTCACATATAATGTGTCATTAATACTGATCAGTAATATCTTTAAACCTGCAAGAATTTTTTAACTGGACGCATAAGATTTTACTTTGAAAATTGCAAAAATCGTCGTTGAGATCTACGAGGTTTTGCATTTACACCGACGATATGGGTATGCTGAGCTGGCCCAATGATGATTAAAATACCATGTGACATTACTTTTTTTCTATCTAAGCACATATGCATTCACGTGTCTTTGGAAAACACATTATGTAAGAAAGTGTCTAAAATATATGTACCATTTGGAACTTGACCTTACGACGGAGGACAAGGATGTTTATATCCATCGGTTATGATTTCTGCACGTGTGCACGAAGGAAATTGTGGACCCAATCATAAGAAATTAAGATGCCATATACAGACATTTTATTGCTATGAACTTGTCTTGAACTTAATCAGTCAGAAGTGAATGTAAATGCAAATCATGATTGTATTGATTTCCTATATGAACGGGTAAACTTTCTATTAACCAAATCGACCAAATGGTTAACCGTTTCCCAAACAAGAACTGGTTTTGACGTCTCTAAGAAAAAGTATTTGGAAAACATTGAGACTAAAGAAGAAAATGCTGATAATCAGCATTTTCTCCTTTTGCCTCAATATTTTCTTGCCAATATTGTACACCTTGTCATCTGAAGTAGCTTCCAAATTGGGCTACCCGAAAATACTGCCATTTGGGAAAGGGTTAATGCAAAGATATATCAGCGGGTATGTGCCAAAATCTTGAAAACTTACCCTTGTGACATTTGAGGCACTTTTAACCCTTTCCCAAACGGCAAAATTTTAGGGTGATCCACTTCAAAAACTATCACAAATGACAAAATGGAAGTTATTAAAAGTAGGAATTTGTGTAAAATATGACGTAGAAAATATTGAGACAAAATGAGAAACTGCTGGTTATCAGCAGTTTCTTCTTTTGTCTCAATGTTTTCCCAAGCATTTTGTATCAGGGACGTCAAAACCAGGTCTTGTTTGGGGAAGGGTTAAATATAAATCAGCTGGTATTTTAGTGCAGCATGACCAAAAGTTTTGCTGCTCCATTTCGATTGGGTACAGAGGATCATGAAGATGCTATGACTGAACACTTGCTCGAATACATGTATACGTGGGCCAGTCTGTGTTTCGGTCCAGGCAGGTTTAAAATGCCACAAAGGCTCATTTTCGAGATCCCGAAAATATGATTCGACGACAAAATTTAATATAATAAATATTTAATATAGTTCTAATGTCACCAATAAATTTTAGAGTCTTGGGTTTCCTTGAAACACACGCATATAGTTTATTTTGCAAAGTTGCAAACCCCCGCCCCCTTACCTATGTATATTTCCAATTTTTTGTTGGTATTATACATCGATTTAGTTGTTGGAAAAGAAAACAACACCCTTATCTATGAAAGATGTAAAAGCTGGTCTTTGTTGAAGTTTCTAATTTGATAAAGTACCAGGAAAGCTTGTGATATTCTCACGTAATTGACCAAACGCCGACTCCCAGTCTAAAAAATCGATTAGCCAATGAATGACCAGGAAATAGGTCACGACCGGGTCACGACCTCAGCGTAAAATAAACAAACCACGCTTCTAGGACAATGGACATTTGATCATCGATATCGATAATACGCATTTTTAAAGCAAAGAAAGTAATATACTGTTTTTTGTTTGGACATATTGTTTACTATGGTGTAAATTCGACGATGGAAAATTGTGAAGCGATTCCGATTGTGCATTTGTAACCAGACTGTCGTTTAACGGATCGTACTCAAGGTGTGTCGTTCCGAGATTTCGGGGAAAATCTCGAAAAATGCATAAGAATCGGATGGATTTAAACATACGGACGTCCTCATGACAGGCTCAACCTGAACATTGTTCAGGAAAATCACATTGCTGTTTGTTTGCGCGAAGGTGAGCAGATTTATCGTCGACTTATTACCCCCCCCCCCCCCGGTGTCGGTTCAAGTTCGGCTTTTGTTGTGAATTAGAATTGGTTAACCATTTCCTAAACACGAGCAGTTTTGGACTGATATACAATGAGCTTAAAGTAAACTACTTATTTTTGTTTCCCGGCTTTAGCTTTCAAGTCAGAACCATATAAAACATTGCTGTTTGGGAAAGCGTTTTTACTTAAAGTTTCCCTTCTTTCTATCTTCAGCACTTCACAGGGGGCAGTCCAAAAGACAATTATTACCCAGATCCATTACCAGAAGATTTGACTGAAGAATTTTGCTAAAAGGCTGCCTGCGAAGAAACGAGCCCTTTCAGAACCGACAATAAAAAAGAGGCTTTGGCTTGAAGAAATCACAAGGTAAACACTAGGACAAAACCCAATCACATGTACATGTGCGGATCCAGAGGGGGGGTCAGGGGGTCATGACCCCCCCTGGAATTTGGCGAAAAAGGGGTTATCAAAAAGATTGCTGGTTATGTCCCATATAAGCTGCGCCATTCGTCCCTGTATGCCACGACAAACCATTTGTTATATTTAGTCCTTCATGGTATGACATGTATCTGCATGGATCCAGGGGTGGTCAGGGACCTGACTCCCCCTGAAATTTGGCGAATAAAGGTGTTAAAGATCGGAATACCCCCTGGGAAAAATATCTGGATCCGCACTTGATGTATACACACATATTTATATCATTTGTGAACATGTATTCAAAAGAAAAAAAATGAATGCTTTATAATTATTTATGCATATAAAAGAAAATTTATTTCATTTAGGTGATCAGATCAGGCAATGTTTTGAAAAAAATATGAAGCTATACACTTTTTATCCTTTTGTTAAGACACTACAAACAGACTGAGACAGCTATGTTGTGTCTGAGCCATGGACTGAATATGATTAATTTGTAAATAAGTACTTAAGTCCAAAGAAGCCTAGTATTAAGGTAGTCACTGTCAGTCCCTAATGAGATTTATGCAACATCGGAATTGTTCGGGCTATGGTATAAACATTCGGCGGTGGAACAATATAAACTGTCAGATCTTTGCAGCGCCCAAATAGATTGGGATTCATTAACATTTTTAACGATGTCACGAAACATTATGACCTTGCATGAATCTCATTCGGGATGGACTACCTTAACATAACTAAAACATTATAGGGATCAGATGTAAAGATGTTGGACTGTTCCAATTTATAAGCTGATGCAGAGAACAAAATCTATAAAAACACAGAAAATGTCAAGGCAAAAGTAGAAAATGTGGGTTATAAGCAATTTCTTCTTTTCTCTCAATGTTTTCCGAAAACCATTTTTATTAGGGATCGAAAAACCATGTCTTGTTTCAGAAAGCATTGATTAAAATAAAAAGCAAACAATATCATGGTATCCCAACATTTAAATGCTAATTATCTGCATAATTTTCTTTTGTCCAAATGTTTATAAAGCCTTTTAAAAATGGAATGCCTACAAGAATGAATGACATGAAGAATTAAAACTTTTTTTTACTTCCAGCTGTATCACTAGAAGAATTTCTGTCCCTGGTGCCTAAAACAGCATGTGAAAGGAGAAATTGACTCAATAAATACTGGGATATGAAGATGCCAGGAGAACAGTTAAAGATCAAGAACATTCTGAACAGAAGAAAATCCTCATAGTGTCTCTGTTGTCTGTTTGTTACTGTCAATACCTACATGTATTAAAAATAAAAGAATATTGCTTGTTTTGTATATGTATTCAATTACTTGTATTGAATAAAAAGTCAGTTTCATTTCCAACAAAAAATTTATCACCAAAATCAGTCATAAAATACCGCCTCTTCCTGTTCAGGCCTCAGGGTACCCGGTTTTGCAATTACCATTGTTGAAACAGGTTCTGGTTTAATCCTTGACCCCCTTGGTTTATGTCACTGTTGTGTAGGACTTGTGCAGGAGTCGCTTTCCAGGCCCGTAGGAACAGGGGGGCTAGGGGGCTAAGCCCCCCCCCCCCCCAAAGTTGGCGAAAAATGCCAAATTTTCTTAATTTTACACTGAAAATTTTGGGAAAATCCAAATTAGCCCCCCCCCCCCCCCCTATTCAGGACAAGGGCTTTAGCCCCCCCCCCCCCCCCATATGAAATTGCTTCCTACAGGCCTGTTTTCTCTGACAGGATTTTGTGGGTCAAGTGAATTAAACCTTTCTCAAACATTAAAATTTCAGACTGGTTCAATTTGAACATTGTTGCATATGACAAAATTTATAAAATTTTAATAAAAGTAAAATGCATTGAGACAAAGGGAAAAATGCTGGTTATCAGCATTTTCTGTTGCCTCATTGTTTTCTTATATTTTTTTTTCTATTTTGAACAATAAATGTAGTCATTTGTACCAGTTACCCTACCCCCTCACCCCCAGCCCTGCCAAATGATAGAGCTGGAATTTGCTATGAAGATGAATGAGGGCTATACTTTTTAACCCTTTCCCAAACACACATTATAGCCAACATTACCTGATTAAGACAAGTTTGGGAAAATATGCTGATGAAAAAATCAAACTATTGATAGTGAGGAACTTATCATAGATCTACTGGCTCATCCAAAATTTTTGCTTTTGAGGAAATGGTTTTCACCTTTTGTCTAAATGTTTTTACAAACCTTGTTAAGATTTTCAAAAGGCGTCATTGTTTGGGAAAGAATTAAATGAAATGCTTTGTCTATATGATAAGACGTTTACGCTTCACTGATTCCTTACACAAATACGTGTAGAGTCTACATAGTGGAGGAGATCTTGATGTCCGAATTTCTTTACTGCCGAACCAAGGTACACTTGTAAAATAACCCTAAACAGTAAAAGTATGCGTGCTAAATGCCCTAAATGTTGGGGCGAAGCGCAAGGAAAATCTTCATTTAATTGAAATGAAATAATAACAACCCTTGCAGCCAAAGAAAGCTTCTGTAACAGCTTTCTTTTGTGTGTCAACCAACACATTCATAATGCTTCGTGTTGATCTGCATTCCGTATCACACTCGCCTTTATAGCGATGTTGTTGTAATTTTTCTTCGAAATTTAACCTTATGAACGTAGCTTAATTCTTTTGAAAACTCCATTCCCTATCAGGGTTGTCGAAACATCGTCGATATTAGAACAAATAGCTGGAAAGTACCGATACCGGCCGGTAAATCCTTGAGCTTGTTTACATCCGCCATGTGTTCGTTGTCCTAGATTCCGAATCGATACGTCACGTGATATTGGGGGCGGAGCGATCTATCGATTGGCGTTTGGTCAATTTATATGGGCGCCCAAATGCAAAATGATATAACCCGCCATGTAATGCAAGTACCAGAGAAAATATGAGTGAATGGTACAATAGGGTACACTCTCTGTATGTAAATTTGTCGTTGATATAATAACGCAGACAGAACTTCCTACAGAAATGAGATTACTGCAGGAGGAAATTGTGACTAATGTCTTCTTGAAAGTTCGAAATGATTCTTACATTAATCGTCGCTTATCAACAAAAACCTGGTTAACTATAGCCTTTAACAAGCTATAGTTACGACATTGTTGTTGAAAAGCAGCGCTTTATTGCGCGTGTCAACTTAAAGTTTAGCACACAGCATTAACATGTAGAAAATGAATTTACACATGACCCAGGAATTTGAAAAAAAAAAGAATCATTGTTGAATTATTTCATTCGTTAAGGCACTGTCCAAACATTGGACATAATTTATAAAAAAAAAGTTTTCGTGAGTAGGTCAATACGGAGCTTGGAAACACATTCGAATATGTTTCTACAAAGACGAAAAGCAACAGGAAATACATCCTCCGCTTTTGATATCAAATCTCACTCACAAGAAAAGCAGAAGCCCCAAATATTAACCCTTTCCCAGACGAGGACCTGGGTTTTCACGTCCCTGATATAAAAGGCGTGGGTAAACATTGAGACAATTTAAGAAGAAATGCTGATTATCAGCATTTTCTTCTTTGTCTCAATATTTTCCATGCTATATTGTACCAAAAGCCCATCTTTTTCAACATCCATTTTGTATTCTGCAACAGCTTTCAAATTAGACAACCCTAATATTTTGTTATTTGGGAAAGGGTTAATGGAATTTGAATTCAAACATACTTACAAAGAATATTCGATGGGCAAATGGAGTGCAGACGCTTTAATGAAAATCCAAGAGGATTAAGTTAGTGATTGCTTCTAATAAATTGTAGCAGAATAGCCTTAAAAGTTGTTATTCCTCAAACAGACGATCAGCGGGTAATTATGGTTCGTGTGAAACCAAATGCAGTAATGAATACTTCCGTAGCTAGAAAATACGGATTATTGGAAACGGAATGTGAGCTAATTGCCAGCAGAAACATTGTAATTTGTTGTTAATAGAAATTAAATTCGTCTGATTTCAGACTTGTTTCTGCAGAAATACCCCTATACAGTAGATGGGTATCTGTCGAAAACTAGATTTTAGATATTGCCCTCGATATACATGTATATTATATCGTTGCTGGGAAGTCAAAACCTCGTAACTACAGCTTGAATAAGCTGAAGTTACGAGATTTTGACTTCCCACCGAAGATATGTTCTTTTGGGCATAATTATTCCATTTCAGCATGAACGATTGCAACTCAAACTTGGTATTGTAGACGTTTATAGTTACAAAAAAGACTGCTGCTTGACCAATTTTGCATGCTAATGGGTTTCATAAAAATAAATGTGTATCTGCAAATTCGACCGACCCTGATTTCTGTGCAGTCCCTACAGTTATTATTAATAAAATGAAATAATAAAATTGCAATGCATTACGACACTTAAACGTTATCAGGAAAATAAACATATTATTTACAATATGTCAAAACTGCAAAAAATCTTTGTCAAATTACTTATTTCATCATCATTGAAATGTCATTTACCCGTATGTGAGACTTCATGCCGATACTTTTTAACCGTTTTCCGAAAGTAAAAACTATGGAAAAAATAATTTTAACAAAAAAATACTAGTAATGACTCGCCGACCAGGATGTTTTCGAAATACAACCAACTCTTTACGCGAAAATACACAAATGACCTTAATACACCGTCCTTTAATTACTGCACTACGGGGGTTAGGAGAAGTCTTAAGAGTGAGGACATTAATAGCTACATATATACAGGAAAGGTCAAATGGAGGTGATTCTAATGTATCTAATGGTTATTTACGGATTGTCAGTTTCATCTTACAGTGTCATTTCTAGTACAGAGTTATGGCATATCGCTGCTTTTCTTCGAAAACCTCGTAACTGCAGCTTCAAATAAGATGCAGGTGCGCTATTTTCAAAGAAAATCGACGATTTTATGTAGAGATTATATTAGCGAAAGCGGACCAAAATATACCAGCTCAGTGAACAAGGGCTTAGATACGTGCTCATTTGGCCCCATGTACTCATGACATAAGGTCCATC
Organism: Fragum sueziense; assembly: GCA_963680895.1. Taxonomy (NCBI): domain Eukaryota; kingdom Metazoa; phylum Mollusca; class Bivalvia; order Cardiida; family Cardiidae; genus Fragum; species Fragum sueziense. The sequence goes on along the minus strand of OY804594.1, from coordinate 65,226,444 downwards.
CCAACGAAAATTATTTTCTATTTTTCTTTAACTTTAAGCCTTTCCTAAATAGCAACATTTTAGACTGGCCCAAAATGAAAGTTTTTGCAGACCAAAAATGGTGTTGGTAAAATTGTTCGTGTACACTGTAGCACAAAAATAAAGAGGGAAAAAAGAAAATGCTAGTCATCAGTTGACGTATAAACAGATCGGTCAGGTTGGGGAAAGGTCAAAACCCTCGCTAATTAATACACGTACTTCTGGAAAATTAGATGAAAATACTGATATGCCCTATTGTATGTATTTGGCGCACATGGCGACTCAAGTTCATTGCTTCAAAATTCAATAAATGTGCATCGAGGAGATTTCCAGTCAATTCTACGTAATCGAATGGCGAATGCAGACGTTTCATTACCACGATCTTATCAGAAATGAATATCAGAAATAAAAATAAATGCATTGATTTACAACAGCAAAAGGATTAGTGTTCAAATTAGTTTCAGTCTGCTAGTCTTAACCCTTTACCAAACAACAAAATTTTAGGGTGATCCACTTAAACAACAACAACAAATGACAAAATGGAAGCTATTTAAGATAGGATTTGTGCAAAATATGACACAGAAAATATTGAGACAAAAGGAGAAACTGCTGGTTATCAGCAGTTTCTTCTTTTGTTTCAATGTTTCCCAAACCTTTACTATTAGGGACGTCAAAACCAGGTCTTGTTTGGGAAAGGGTTAATACATAAGTCGAAAGTTGTGCAACTCACGGTGGTTTCCAAATGCATATCGCCTCTAGACCAATGTCTGTTTACATTTCGATTACATTTGACTTGTCAGGTTAAATATAAGAGCTAAACAAAGGCTGGTTGAAGAACTCCATTATAACTTATCATTATGGATGGCCTAAAAGATATAATTATATTAGTTTGCAGTGTGTGTGTATTTAAAAGGGCAAGCTGCATCTCTGTAATTTAACGCATTGTGTAAATATAAGAATCTTCGAGTCATTCTAACATTCAGGAAGACACTGGACACAATTTCCTCCTGCAGTAATCTCATTTCTATAGCTAGTTCTGTCTGCGTTATTATATCAACGACAAATTAACATACAGATAGTGTACCCTATTGTACCATTCACTCATAGTTTGTCTGGTATATGGCATAATGGGTTATATACTCAAGATTCCATTTGGACGCTAATATCTATAAGTATACCTTTATTTTGGGTGGTTAATAAAGTAGTGATATACTACATCTATTTCAATCTTACAATCCGGGATTGTTCGTTCGAATCCATGCTTGGCCATTTTATTTACATCTGACTGATTGCATGACGAATCGCTTAGTATTAGATAGAGGCTGTATAGTAGGTTATCAGCCATTCCACGAAAATTGACTCATTTACAAAAACGAAAATGTTGAAAAATGAACTTTTCTGCACGAGCACAATTTTTATGTTAAAGTAAAGTGTCACATGTCTACAAAGTATGGTAAAAATTTTACCCATAACATTTTAAGTCCTGCTGAGTTATCGCATTTTCAAATATACCACTATAACCTAGATGTTACGGAGCATATAAAGCAACTCGAGATACATATAGCGTGAGCTGTGGCCAATGTTATAACCCAACATCAAAAAGATTGTTTGTTTGACCATCATCAACCATTTGCACAACTTACAAGGACAAAATGATAACAATTCAGCTGTAACCCTATGTGGAGATATCAAAATGAGTATTTCACTGTTTAACGCAATATTCGAGCATTTTAAAAGTGTTTGTGATCGTTTGTATTCTTTTTGAAGCCATCTTGCAAAGTAAAGTTAAAAGTAAATATTCCGATAGAAATGCCTCTTCAGATTATGTTTTCCAGTGCATCTGGCTCTCGAGCTTTTATTTCTTAGCATGTATGATCGTGGAAAAAATGGCCCTTGTGTTACGGAAAATAGATAATTTCCATAACCTTATTACCATTAGTGTCATTTCTTTCAATGAACTTTAAACGCTAAACGTAAAGGTTCTTACACAAAAGAAACAACAAATTGGTATAAAACAAATACTAAATTCAATAATACGAATGAATCAACAGACATTTCTTTTAGTACCCTTAAACTATTAATCTCATTGGCAAAATTGCCGAACTGGTACCTTTGCTATTCTTTAATATCAAACTCAGAGTAACAATTACATTGTAAACATCGGGCAAAACAGTCTGCACAGATATGTCTGTATATGCACCACAAAGTCGTCAACCGGGTACCACCATGGACAATTTCTAGGATTTAGTTCCGATTGATCTACAACAACTAACCAACCAACAACAACTACTGCCAATTCGTCTATTTTGAAAACCAGTGCCACCTTGTCTACTCAGGTTTTGTATACCGTTTCCATTTCGTCTAAATTTGCCTGCTTTATATTTCAGTATGATATCTTATTTTTTTTGTTAGAAACAATGCGTTGTTTTTCTTAATTTATGAACATGTTATAAAATATGAGTTTCGGGGGGGGGGGGGTGTCTAGAAATATATAATTCGATGGTGTGCTAGACATGTGTGCATTGGTCGTGTAAATTTGTAAGGATGTTTCAATTTGAAGGGGTGTTCAATTGAACAATTTTCGGTAAGTGTGCAATTACTCGTCCCCTTCTCTTCTGAATTTCTTTTATTTCTAATTAAATCATTTATATAAAAACACATATTATTTTAAAGTAAATTGGTTATTCATGCGAATCATATATCCCTAAATAAAAATATGGCTCTCAAAAATCGTTAACAAATAACTCCATGAAATACAATTAAAATATGAATTACAAAGTGAAAAAATAAAAATGAATCATTTGATACAATTTGATGTCAAGCACAATTATTCCATTTATTGACAGGAAATAAAAGAAAAATGCATATATATTAAAATATTGAAATAAAAATTAAAATGAATCGTGTAGGTCTAGTAATGAAAAATGCATGATATATTGTAGACCAAGTCGAAGTAGACGAATTCTGAAAGTATATGAAAGTTTATTCTGACAATAAAAATGTAGCAAGCGAACTGGGAGTAGATTAAATGTTGGGATGTTACAGTCACTTTGACTAGATCCAAAGCTTGATATCCAAAATCACAGCGTCCTAGACTGTCATACCCCCTGGTGATTGATTGGATTGACCATGGTTGACACAAGGTTTAGGCTTTTAGCGTGTGAACTTGTGTCAAAGGATCAGTATTTGTAATTCCAATGGTGAGAGAGCGGTATAATTTGTCTTAGCCAATTACCTAGTAGAAGGGAACACCAGCTTTCGGAAAAGAAATATAGAGAAGCCCTTTTTTCACAAACTATTCAAGACCCGACAATACAAATATCTACGTTTAGTTTCGGGAAAAAAGATATCAGGATTAATGCAAACTAAAGAGAATGTACAACAACACAGCCTTGGGGTGTGTTACTTCAATATCAGCATTACAAAAAAGAAGGGAAAATGCACCCTGCATACCTACTCCTGAAACTTGGGGACTAAACTGTGACAAGTGAGTTGCAAGCCACGTTTGCAGAAAATTATTCTTGTTAACATTATCGTCTGGCCCAGTTGAAAAGGAAAATGTTTGTGTCTTCTTTTATTTGCCACAAAAGCGATGTATGCAGGTTTTCTAAAAACAACCAGTACAAAGCTGAATAATGTCTAATGGTGGAATTAGAAAATGGAAATTGCGTTAGGACCAAAAGGGGCATATTTTATGGCCAAGACAATTATGTGTTTCGCTCGCAATAATCAATAGGCTGCTGTTACCATGTCTGTCTACTTGAGAAGCCACAAACTGTTTCAGACATGTTGTGTAACATGCTTAGATAGAACCTGAAGGGGTATGTTTGCTAATCTATCGCCCACAGATGGCAGTGTATGCTCAATATTCCATAAAATACAGTATATGCTTCCGTAACGAAGAGTCTATATTTCGTAACGGAATATTACTATGTGAATTCACAGATAAACACAATTAAGCGGCTTTGTTAGTATTCCTACTTCATATACTTTCTGAATTAATTATAATCAATTGACATCAAAATGTTTTATGTATCGTAATTTACGCACAAATTGTATACCCAAATATATGCTTCCGTAACATTTTCTTATAGCATATGTGGCAAAACATGATATAATAAGCTCTATTTAGACAAATTTTAACTATACGGAAATGTAAAATTCCATTTGATTCATGCAAACTCAATTAATCAGCAAAATAAATCTCATTAATATCCAGGACATGCTACCACCAAATAATATATGCTCCGTAACAGTTATTTTGACCGTAAAACAAAAAAGGTAGATGCGTAAATCCCTCAATACTTTGTTTTTTATTTGAGATTCCAGCTTTTGCACGTCAAATTAAAAAAGAATCGAGCATAAATAAAGAAGTTTTGTATTGCTAATTTGGAAATGAATTTGCATAATACTATATTTACATACTTCCACGTCGAATTTCACATTCAACATTCCATTTTTCTACTTGCAGTAGCCGATATAATGAATCTTTGATAACTACAGTGTATTATATTGTTCACTGTATTGATATATTCCTGTTAGTTTAACTCAGGGCGTCCTTTGAAGTACGTTACGGAAAAATATGCGTAACGGAAACATAGCGACCAAAGGACTTTCGAGTCTCTCAATATGTTATTCTCTTGATTATACTTGAAACTCGCCTCTATTTCAACAGTTTGGCAACCACTCTGTCAAAATTTAACAGATTTAGGAATGTCCGTTCATTACTGTGGGCTACACGGACGTAACGGAAGCATAGTAAACGAAATGCGACAAATTCTATTTGTCCATGTTCTTCGCTTTAGTGAAGAAATACTAAGATATTCATAAACTTTAGGGTTTTGATAGTTAAACTAAGCCATTCTCGAACCAAAATAGTTTGAAAATCGGCAAATTGAGAGAAAATTTGACTTTCTTTCATGCCTTTGAAAGTTCGTTACGGTCACATAGGCAAATCTGGCGACATACAAACAGACATGTTTAAATTCTTTTTCATGTATGATGATGGAATCATACTTGATTTAGTCGTTGTAGTAGGGTTTGGGGAAAATAATGTCCAAGAGAACAAAGTCTAAGTACAAAAACGGCTGATTTGGACGGTAGTTTAAAACAAAAAATTGTGCGGCGACATCAACATTTTGACGTTTTTGCAATATTCAACACAACCAAGCACATTCATAAGATCGTTTGAATAACTTAAAAATCATACTACTTTATTGCAAATTATGTCCCGTGATAAAAGATATCTTGCTTTTTGTTGTACCTAATTGATAAAGGTGTTAAATAATGCAATGAAGGTCGGCGACATGCATTTTCAGTAAATGGGTCAATTTTCGTGGAATGGCTGTTATACGCGATATAAACGTTCAAAAGGCGCAGCCTTTGAACGTTTATGTCGCGTAGAATCTACTATACAGACTCTATCTGACTTTGTAATCGTCAACCAATGAAAGCATACGCTTCTACTGTCATTCTTCAAATCACATCTCCGACCGGAGCTACTATCAATCGGATCTTACTGGAATCACATCATTTTCCCAAAAATTACATCATTTTACCAAAAATTACATCATTTTTCATAAATGCACAGGAAACGGGGGCGTGGCTATGTATACCCGTGACATATACTGACCGGCAGTGCGTTTATGTGAAATATAGCGCCGAAATTTTAAAATATACTGCAATTTCATTGGTCCATAAACTAGGACGAACACTATTAAAGGGACATTTCATTCAAATTTCATTTTTTTAAAGTATGTCTCGATGCCAAGATTGGTTATTCTAATGAGTATAAATACTATTAGTTTTTTGAAGTTGTTGCCAATAAGCGAGAAACACGCATTTAAAGTTGAGACATAATCGATAAATTGCATATAAATCCGAACTGTTGTCCACAACAATTTGTTCAATTTTAACACAAAAATATAGATTTCTCGTAAACGGCACAATATTTTGGCTTGAAATTTTCAGAATTTTCATAAGGAAATATACTCTTTCAGATATAAATAAAAGTAAAATTTATGACAAAAAATTCTGAAATGTCACTTTAAGGGATAAGCGTTGTGGTTCTGATTGGATGTGTTTGTTATTGGATGGGAAATGTTGGGGACACATTTCGGGTGCAACAGCCTATGCAACAGGCTATAACTGAACAATCAGAAGCTCATCTCAAACATCATAGTATAGGCACTATGTCGCTTTTGTCCCTAAAATGTAGGCAATGTCGGGTAACAAGGCACATTCTATGAAAATTTCTATCATTTTCCTACTATATTTCAATAGCTATATTCAGTTCAAAATTATTGTGCTTGAATAAAATACGTCCATTGATGAGGACGGCCCCAGATTTGAACTTTGACTTAAGCGAATATTCGACTTATCCGACATAACGATTGTCGACTGTATTTGTGTTTGGCTAACATGACGTGACTACTGGGAACTTTCCATGAATCTAAACAGAGATCGGTCAATGTAAGATGTAAATTCTACCTTTTTTATCGTTGTAATAGTCGGAATACATGCGCGGATCCAGAGGGGGGGTGTCAGGGGGTCATGACCCCCCTGGAATTTGGCGAAAAAGGGGTTATCAAAACGATAACTGGTTATGTCCCACATAAGCTGCGTCATTTGTCCCGGTGTGCCATGACAAACCGTTGTTATATTTAGTCCTTCATGATATGACATGTATCTGCATGGATCCAGAGGGGGTCAGGGGGCCTAACCCCCTTGAATTTGCCAAAAAAGGGGGCTTAAGATCGGACCCCCCCCCCCCCGGGAAAAATACCTGGATCCGCGCTTGGGAATACCAAAACGGTCAAATGTGAGACACTCAGCCTATCCTTAAGTACATTGTAGAGTCTGGTCAATGACAATGTTGGACTCAAAAGCATCGTTTTTCCGGGTCTATGTTCAAATGTAAATATGCTGAGAACATGTAAACCAATTTCAAGCGTCAAATACACTAGTTTATTATTTTTAGAAAAGTTCAGGGTCAATTTCCTTTCCGTCTTGTTTTATAATTTTAATGAGTTGGTAAAAATACCACTTTGCTTAGTCACATTTTTACGCGTTGCGGCACAACTGTCTAGTACCGTTTTAAAGCATAAATGTTTGTTGTGATTTTGATTCCATGGAAAGCCGACAAGGAGTGTTTGCAGAAAAGTTCATTCGGTGTCGTTGACCGAGACACTTAAATTAATGGCTTTTTAGACCATTTTCCAGACAACAAAATATTAAATCGGTCCCCAATGAAAGGTTTTGAACGAAAAAAATAAATTTTACTGACAGCAGAGAATTTGTATTTATGGCATAGAGAACATAGAATGACTTGAAAAAGTGCTGGTGACCAACATTTGCAAACACAACACCCCTACACACGACCTCCGATTATTTTTAACCCATTACCAAATGGCAGAATTTTAGGGTAATCCAATTCAAAAGCTGCTCCAGATGACAAAAAAAGTGTTGATAAACATTGGATTTGTGTGCAATAAAGCATGGAAAATATTGAGACAAAAGGAGAAACTGCTGGTTATCAGCAGTTTCTTCTTTTGTTTCAATGTTTTCCCAAGCCTTTTTTATGAGGGACGTAAAAACCAGATCTTATTTGGGAAAGAGTTAAATGGGTCTTCCATTTTAGATCCATAAATAAATTATTTTGTTTGGAAAAGGTTGTTAATGGACTTTTGAAAACAATGTCAAATGGACAAGACCTCTGGCTTTATTTTCCATAAACCCTTTCCAAAACAAGACCCGCATTTGATATGCTTAGTTAACCAAACTTGGACAAGTGAGTTTATTGGGGTTTTACGCCGTTTTCAACTGCCAGGGCCATATCGCGGCGGCTGGGGCACCTACCCATGGATTCCTGTTGTTTCTCAAACCGGTACTACCACAACACGCTTACCGAGCCTCCAGCTGCTCGCCCACTTAGGTTAACGATTTCAAACCCATTGGTGGGTGACAATTTTGTCAGAGGGTATTTGCCGCGGCCGGGTATCGAACCCGGGATCTCTCGAATGAGAGGCAGATGCGCTACCAACTGCGCTAAGGCCGCGGCAAACTTGGACAAACATTGAACCGAAAGCAAAAATCCTGATAACCAGCATTTTCTCCCTCTGTCTTAATATAATGTCTTATCATACACTCATATTTCCATCAACATCTAATATGTCATGTGGGACAGCTTTCAACTTGTAAGTCTATTTTATGTCGTTTGGAAAGGGGGATATCAAGCATCGATATATCTGATATAATCATATACTCGTGTGTACAAAGCCCGGAAAAAAACTAAATAATTAAAGAAGTGATGTTCTATTTTTTCTACCTTTCTTGAAAGTTTTAACCCATTTCCAAACACTGGGACTCCGGTAACTTGAAACAATGCTATAACAATCTATAGGTGTCGTCTAAGTTATTGGCATATACATAAAACCATTAAATTTGTCTGATTAGTCAATAAATGTTTTGAAAATATTTTTGCAACATTAGTCTGCAAAAACAAATGAAACTAAAAGCTGTGATAGATGACTGACCTTTGTATCCAATTGTGTATTTTAATACTTGCTCAAACGGCATGAACTGGGCTGTTTGAATTCTAAAGGAGTCGCGTGCGACAAAATCAGTGATGCCAAAGTTGGTAAATATGTTTGTGTCATATCATGAAAGACATTTCTGACAATCAGCATTTTCTTTTCTTCGTGCAGTACATTTCAAATTTTTCCTGATTAGATATGTTTAATCAATCAATTTGTAACAGTGTAACAAATAACAGTGTAAGAACAAACATTAGAACGCTCTATTCGAAAGCTATAGAAGACTACAAATTGATGGCTAATAGATAAAGAAATTCTGTACATTATACCCCATAGGCCTTACAGACAGAAGGGAGAAATGCTGGTATGAGCTTTTTTGTCTCTTGTTTTCCTATTCGTTTCTTTATGTCAAACCCATGTCTCATAGGGATGAGAAATTACTAAAACATGCGAGGTTTCCATAATGTCACAAAGACATTAACTGCAATATGCCATCGACCTTTCCATACATGGATATAAAACGTCATTTCAATTTTGCGTGATGTTAAATATCTTTTTCGGTCACACGCTCAAAACTAAAGTGTTACATGGGGGGAACAATTTAAGAGATATGCAATTTAACCCATTCCCATGCATAGACTCTTTTTGACTCTCCAAAAGATAAAGGATTCGGAAATCATTGTGGAAAATGAAGAATTGCTAGTGAAAACAATGTTTCCATGTCCCACGTTTTATACCCTAAAAGACCAAAACTTTTAAATTATTTCGCTTTAACCCATTACAAAACGACAAGATTTTAGGGTAGCCGAAATTGAAAGATCCTGCAAACAACAATTTCAAGTCAATGGAATTTTGGGGTATTTTTGGATGAAAAACATTGTGGAAAATGAAGAAATTGCTTGTCACAAGCAATTTCTTCATTTTCCACGATGTCTTTCATGGCCATTATTTTGTGGGGAGTCAAAAAGAGCCATTGTGTGGTAATGGGTTAAATTGTTGTCTGCGACATCTTTGAACTTGGAACAGTCGAAATTTGCTGTCTGGTTATCGACATTGACGTTTATTTATATAACATAAATGGATTCGGAGACATGTTACACATCAAAAGTATCAGTTAGAAGTATGTATTTATGATCTGCATCAAGTTCTCACAATTTCACACTCTTAAGTCTTGAACGCACGACCAAAGTGTGCCAAGTAGGCTGTTTAATAGTCGGTGCCTCTGCCTGGCAGCAAATACACGTTGGCTTTTACATTTTGTGTGTACTCAGCTTACACAGATGTGTGAAGGGGAGCAACGTGGTTTAACATTTTTGTTTGGAAAAATCCCATGACATCAGTAAAAATTTAAATCAGGAGCCTTCAGTCTCGGTGCCTACATCTTACCACTAGACCAAGGCGTGGTTATCAGCAGGTTTGTTTTTCAAAAGGATAACAATTCACAACCTATCATAAGATACCAAACACTCCATCTTCCGGAGTCACCCGTGGTAAATAAACTCAACGTGAAATACCATGTCAATTTTCGGGCGTCATCCGTTGCAAACGAAAATTGGCGTCAATTTCCGTTGCAAAGGATGACGCCTGATGATCCACGAAATGTTTTGTAGATTATGATAGGTTGCAATCCTTAACATTTTCGTTCATTTCTTTGATGGGTGATAAAATCGGAGATTGTTTGAAAAAGATTTAAAAACGCCAAATAGTAAATATATAATGACACTTTATTAATTATTAATAACATTTCAAATAAGAATAAGAATGCGTTGACAATATCAATGTTTCTTATGAAAAACAATAGCTGATGATTTATCATTTCCCTGACAAGACCTTGTTTTGATGTTCCTTATAGATTATATTAAACACCGAGACAAAAAAAGATGCTTACAACCAGCGTTTCATCATTTTGCCCAATATTTTCAAGTGAAATACTGTACAAGAATATTAACATCCCTGGATTCCTTTTAACCCTTTCCTAAACGACTTTATGAATTTAAACTGCTGCTGCAAAGGACAGAAACTTGTGGTCATTGTAGATCTAGTACAGTAAACATTGAGGCAAAAGGAAAAATGCTAGTCATCAGCATTTTTTCTTTTGTCTCAATGTTTTCTAAAGCCTTTTCTCATAGGGACATAAAATCAGGTCTTGTTTGCGAACGTGTTAAATTGGACCAGTCTAACTTTTGCCATTTTGGAAAGGGATAATCAGACATGTACCTTTTTTCTCATCTTAATATTTTTACTACCGCAACTTTGGACAACTAACATTAATTTCTTAAGAATCAGTTATTTCATTTTTTCACACCATCATGGATGACATTTATGACTTTTTTTGAGAGTTTTAAGAACAAAATTGACAACAAAAATCTGTAAGCCCTTTATCATCCACCTTTCCTGGTATATTGACAATCAAACAGGCCTATGCACAAAACTATTGTCAGTAAATACGTTTTGATCCTTTATCAACTAACTGAATTTCGGGGTAGCACAATTTGAAAATTTCCTCGCCTGTAGATTTTGATAACGATAGAATGTGTATTCAATTTAACACAGAAAATATTAAGGCAAACGGAGAAAATGCTCATCATCATCATCATATTGTCGCTTTTCAACAAAAACCTCGTAACTGCAGCTTGTTTTAAGCTGCAGTTACGAGGTTTTTGTTAAAAAGCAACGATATTTGCCTCAATATCGTCTTAAGAGTTTTCTAATGTCTTATTAGGGAAAGGTTTAACTCCCTTCAATAGTTTCAAGCGAACTCCTCGCACTAGCCTTACAGACTATTGAGTCAATGTGAAAATTTGTAGCAAGTGCATATAGAACTATATGCAGATACAGTACTTTTGTGTTGACCCCTCTTATTGTTCAAAGATTATCAACAACTGATCTCATGAAGTTTGTGATTCTATTTTAGGTAGATGCACTTGATTAAATAGTCTGTCTTTTATAACTTGGGACATCAACCCATGTATAGCTTCCATAGTCGTCTTACAACTGAAATAGACAGAGAGAAAACATGCGCATAGATCATAAAGGAAAGGCAAAATCATGGGAGGATCTAGAGGTCAGGGGGTCCGGACCCCCATGGCATTGGCCGAAAATTAAATTTTATCTGTAAAAATTACATATTTATTGCATTTGAAGCCATAATTTGGGCTTGGACCCCCCCTCCCTGGAAAAAAATCTTGGGTTTGGACCCCCCCCCCCCCTGGAAAAAAATCCTGGACCCGCCCTTGAAAATATACGAAATTTCAGAGCAATAGATAAGTGGGGGTAACCCTATGGTGAGGGTACTCATTGGAATCATCTCTGTCAATATTGAATTTATGACAGAATACAATGAAATAATTATCGGTCATGATATAAAAGATGCAAAATTCATTCAATTTCAAAACCTCCCCTTTTTTTCTCAATTTCTCTGCCTGTTAATGAACATGTCATTCAATCTGAAATAACGTTGATCTTGGGTCTGTGATTTTAAAATTAAAAACTATCCAAATATTCATTTATTTGGGAAAGGTATCTTAATATATCCTAAAACATACCCGTCTTTGGCAGCTTTAGCTAACTTGTCTTCTGATTTCTTCTCATTAGTATCAATACCCAACATAAACCCACCACGACCCAGCTGTGCCTCTGACTGTTCTAGTTTGTCTGACAAATCAAATACCTGCCCTGTAGTATAGTCAGCATTCTGTAACAGGCAACCATTTTATCCAATTAATCGTGATGTAATTTTGGACAAACAAATAGTATTTCGTGGGTGTTGTTATAAAATCTCGTAATTACAGCTTGAGCCAAGCCATAGTTACGAGATCATATAACAACACCGACAATTTATCAAAAACTAACAGTAAAGGGGCCTACCCAGTCTATGTTTAGAACAAAATTCATTGATATTATTTAAATTAATAAACCAAAGTTACACAAATCATTGGGAATATACTCAGCTCAGAAGAAATAAAGGCACACTAAATTGGTTGTCATTCGCACAATATTTGTGTCAGTAAATGCTAAACTGTATTTTCTGCTTTGAACTTAAATTAGCTGCTGCTTTGTCAAAAACGTCATTTATTGACTAATGCCAGACTTATGCAAAATGTGTATCTGCTTTTTGACAAGGACCCATTTCTATCATGCCAAATCGTCGTTGTAAATGCAAAACCTCGTATCTCGTTTTCGAAAAATTTTGCAGGCGAAGGAAAAAAGTGTAATAACTTTTCCCAAATTGAAAGGTTTAACTTGAAATTTGGACATATTGTTGTCAAACAATATGTGATTAATACTGAACAGTAAAAACATCTCAAAACCTGCATGAATCATCTAAACTGGACACACAAGATTGTACATTGAAAATTGCGACAATCGACATACGAGGTTTTGCATTTACACCGACTAAATGTTCTTCCAGGAGTGTAAGTGACTTTTAAATTTTTTAACAATGACTGTTTAATTTCATGTTTATATGACGATTAAAGAAAAGAAACTTCATTATGGAGTAAATATGGTACTTTTAACCCTTTCCCAAACGACAAAATTTTAGGGTGATTGACTTCAAAAACTGCCACGAATGACAAAATGGATGTTATTTAAGATAGGATTTGTGTAAAATATGGTACAGAAAATTTTGAGACAAAAGTAGAAACTGCTGGTTATCAGCAGTTTCTTCTTTTGTTTCAATGTTTTCCCTAGCCTTTTCTATTAGAGACGTCAAAACCAGGTCTTGTTTGGGAAAGGGTTAAAGCATGCACACACTTGCGTTTATGTACATATTCCAAACTTGGTTTAAGCAATCATGTATACATTATTGTGAGCTATTTTTCCTGGGCTAAAAAGATACAATAGGTATGAATTCGAATTCACATGTTCCTTCTTGTGAGCAGTGTTCTTCAAATGAGCTCAGCAAATTCAATATCACGGACAAATGAAGGAAAATATTGTCAGATATGTACAGGATTCACAGGAAATACTTACAAAGACAAAATAACCCTTTCCCAAATGACAAAATATTAGGGTGATCCACTTCAAAAACTGCCACAAATGACAAAATAGATGTTACTAAAGATAGGATTTGTGTAAAATATGGCAAAGAAAATATTGAGACAAAAGGAGAAACTGCTGGTTATCAGCAGTTTCTTCTTTTGTGTCAATGTTTTCCCAAGTCTTTACTATTAGGGACGTCAAAACCAGGTCTTGTTTGGGAAAGGGATAATGGAGAAGAACTATCTCTTGTAAGGTAGTTTTAATGGACAACACAAATAAACTTCACATTACAGCAGTATCATTATCAATGTCATCATTTGAACAATACATTTTCTAATGTTGTTCTGTCCAGAAGGCATCATAAAATGTGCTAGAATTGGTCAACTATTGAGATATCAAATGCTGTATCATTATATTTTGTAAGAACTATATGAGCCAGAATCTGGAAAAACGTCTCTAATAGCATTTGAGAACAACATGGTTACAGATCAGCCTGCGTATACACGCAGTCTGACCAGGAACCATGTTGTTCTCAAATAACTTCCTCATGGTCTGTAGCAACCATTTGAGAGTAACATGGATGCTGGCTAGACTGCATCTAGGGACAGCCTGATCTTGATACCTGGCTGTCTCAAATGCTATAAGGAAAGTTTTTCCAGATCCTGGCTCATATGTATCATACCGTTATAAGGCTAGATGAACTCAATGTGTTAACCCAGTATTTGTTCCATAAAGACTCCAGTAATTTTCTGTCTAGTGCTGATTTAAAGTAGGACATCTCTAAAGGATAATATCTGAAAAACAGGAAAAGGTAATTAAGGTAGAATACATGTAATGTGGCCATTTTGAGATTCATAAAACATTGGCTTTTATCAAGCCACTTCGTTGTGTATCCCAACCTATTTCTGGCCAGGTCGTAAACATGTGTTCAACCGCGACCGAATAATTCTGACGCCCGAATAATTCCGACGTCGTGCGAATCTCATTATGGGTAGATGTGTTAGGGCATTGTGAATTTGAAGCAAATCATTGTTATAATCACATATATTTTTAAGTTCTAAGAGCATTATAGCCTTTAGGGTATGTTCTGAATGCCCTGATGTTTACTTTTCCCGCTGAAATTGTCCTTACCCCTTTGCCAAACAAGACCTGGTCTCACGGAATGATGACTTGGGCAAATATTGAGACAAAAGAAGAAAATGCTGAGGATAAGCATTTTCTCCTTTTGCTTCAATATTTTCTATCCTATATTAAACACCAATACAATATTTATATATTTATCAACATCCATTTCGTAATATGCAGATTCGCAGAAGCATTTGAATTGTACCACAGTAAAATTTTGTTGTTTGGAAAAGTGTTAGATTTATCATTTGCACATCAAAACACATACACATGTGATGACTCATAAACACTCTTAAAGCAAAATAGTAACAGCATAGTGGACTCCACCAAAAGTAAAACAGACTTACGCTTTACAATGAACTCCAAAGTCATCAATTTTACTGAGTGGAATAGACTGATATTCTGATTGAGATTCATCCGGCGCATTATAACCTTTAGGGTACGTTCTGAATGCTCCAATATTTACTTTTCCTGCAGATATTGTTCTTACTGGATCAATCTGAAACAAATCCAAACAGAGTTATTTCTTGAACCTGTTCCACGGTGGATAATCATGTGATACAATATTTTCAGAAAATCTTCAATAGTTTTGTTAATATGTGAGCAATTTGAATTTGGTTTGAAGCAGAGAATGTGGACAGACGTCACGCATTAGATAGTCGTGGTTGACTTTTGAAAAATCAACTGATAAAAAAGTTATTGAAGATAAACCAAAATTTTTCAAAAATCAAACATGTTCAGCTTATTCCTGGCATTTTCCCACCTTCTCTGCTTCAAACCGAATTAAAATTAGTCAAGTATTAAAAAAGACATTGAAGATTATCGGAAATTCTGAGTCACGTGATTATACACTGTGCTGTTTCTAAACAGCAAAAAAATGGACTGCTCCAAATTGAAAGTTGTTACAGATGAAACGATGGGTGTTCATAAAGTAGAGATTTGTGAACAATATTACACATAGAAAATAATGAGACAAAAGGAGTCCAAATGATGGTATAATCAGAGTTTCCATTCACGCCAAATTGTGATATATATATTATTTGAAAGAAATCACGTATAAAATTACGGTTCCGTACGTGATTTCACGCACAAAAATTTGGATCAGCATCTTCAGGTGCCAGTTATAAAATAGATCTAGATCTATATCAAACAATCCCGAAAGTGAAACCTTACCAAGGAAACTAGAGTAAATCTGTGTTACTCATATGCGATGCAATTCCAGTTTCAGTATAATCATGTGATGTTTACGCACCCATTACGCTTTACTATGATTTATTTACAAAAGTTGTGTGCGCCAGAAAGCGCGGGAAATGGGATGAAGCAATGAAAACAACACGCTATCTACGAAGTAAATACACTGGTGTTAAATGGTTTTAGCACCGACGCGTTGTCTCTTTCTTTCATGCCGCCTCGCGATTACACAAATTGACTCTTGATTACACAAAGGAATTCTGTCTACATATTAAACCGATTTAGACAGCAAATATATCTTAATTAAATAACAAGAGTTGTCCGCGGACAACGTAGCTCGCCTATACGGGAGCTTGTCACAAAAACAGCTAATTTTTTAAAAGTAGGTCAAACTCCAAGGTCAAGGTCACAAGGTCAGGGGTCAAGGTCACAAATGAAAGGCCTTGACAGGAGGTATCCATGTGTGAAATATCAAGGCTCTATCAATAATAGTGCATGAGATATAGGCCAGGTTAAAGTTTTTCAAAAGTAGGTCAAACTCCAAGGTCAAGGTCACTAGGTCAAAGTTCATGGTCCCAAATGAAAGGTCTTGTCGAGATGTATCCATGTATGAAATATCAAGGCTGTATCTCTAATAGTACCTGAGATATAGACCAGGTTAAAGTTTTTCAAGTGAAGACGCGACGGGATAGGACGGTACGCGACGCCGACACTAGGGCTGTGACATTAGCTCCCAGGACATAAAGTCCCGGCTCGCTAAAAAGTAAGTGTTGACAGTAATGTTAAATAAATTGTCGATTGATTTATCATTTACCGTAAAAGATGGAGTCAAGTCTGAGCCACATTCGATTTTTTGACTCACTTTTTTTTTTAAAAATTGTCGCCTTACTCGCCTATAGCTTTTGAAGTGGCGATGGCTAGCGCAAGCTCTGTCTGTCATTTATACTGCAGAAACAAAACAAAAATGCATTTTTTTGTGTGTATTATTTTGAAATAATTTTCGGAAACTACCGAAGATTCCCGAAAAACGATATGTCCAAATCGTACCACGATATATATCATTGACGAAGGATATCGGAATAGCGATAATTTCGCACACCACTTTTAATTTATAAGCGTGCATTGAAAATTACACATATTTCATTGTTTTATTGGTTTTTACCCCTATTTTCTGTCCCATACCCCCATTTTTCAATGACAGTGCGTGCAAAACCCCTAAATATAAATCCGACTGGAAACACTGATCAATTTCTTCTTTTGTCTAAGTGTTTTCTTCAGCCTTTTTTATAAGCGAGTCAAAGTCGTGCTATTCAAACAATAAAATCAAATCTAATAGATGTTTAGTTATACAATTAGTAAGCAAAGGGAAATAACCTTCAGATGCAGAATCAAAGAGTTCAGTTGTTCACGGCTCTTGAACAGAATAATGTGTTTTATAATTATAAGCGTAGGTTGGTCCTAGTGTTGTGCTTTGGGTGTTTGTTTGATTTTTTTTATTCATCTATTCATTATTTCCTTTTTATGGGGGGGGGGGGGAGGGGGAGAGAGAATTTTTTTTAATTATAATCACACAAAATACTTATTTTCTTACCACAATTGCTACAAAAGGTTCCTGGAACTGTTGGTTCAACATTTGTGTACTAACATCAATACCAGACAACCAGCATCCATAACCAGGATGACTGTGATACCAGCCTATAGCATTCTCTAAACGCTTTACCTGTAGACATAAATACAGATTTATACATGTAAACTATATTGTTCAACATTTGTGTACTAACATCAATACCCGACAACCAGCATCCATAACCAGGGTGACTGTGATACCAGCCTATAGCATTCTCTAAACGCTTTACCTGTAGACATAAATACAGATTTATACATGTAAACTATATTGTTCAACATTTGTGTACTAACATCAATACCCGACAACCAGCATCCATAACCAGGGTGACTGTGATACCAGCCTATAGCATTCTCTAAACGCTTTACCTGTAGACATAAATACAGATTTATACATGTAAACTATATTGTTCAACATTTGTGTACTAACATCAATACCAGACAACCAGCATCCATAACCAGGGTGACTGTGATACCAGCCTATAGCATTCTCTAAACGCTTTACCTGTAGACATAAATACAGATTTATACATGTAAACTATATTGTTCAACATCTGTGTACTAACATCAATACCAGACAACCAACAACCATAACCAGGGTGACTGTGGTACCAGCCTATAGCATTCTCTAAACGCTTTACCTGTAGACATAAAATTCACATTCTGACTTTTAAAGGCTTGTCAAATAGATTCTAAGATTTCTTTTACACCAAGTACTATTTAAACTTTGCTGGCAAACGCAATTCCACTTTGTTCCCCCCAAAAAATTCTTAATGTGTACCCTGTTTGTAAAGCTGTAATTACTTGTTTTGATTATGTATACTCAAATCATTTTACAGCACAAGTGTTGGTGTCCGTAGTCGAGAAGTAGAGCATCAGCCTTGCGACTAAGAGGTTAGCGGTGGGTGTTCTTGGGTTCTCAATGGCCCAAATATTTGGCGCAAGCACCGGTGTGTTTCCAGAAAGCAGAATCCAAAGGGATTAAAGTAATAAGTTGAAGAAACTTGCTTCCAAATCGATGTAAAATAAATGCGCTCAAAGGAACCTCTGAAGAAAAAAATCCTTTTATATTCTAGATCAAACAACAGCTTCAGCAATTTCAACACAACCTGCATAAAACTAGAACTGTCGCAAAGCGGACGAATACCCCCCACTAGGGCTTTGTCACTGAAAAAGTGCTATCGGTCAAAAGGTTCTTGACTTAGAGCATGGAAACAGATTTTAAACAAAGTCCAACTGTGACCTTGACCTTTGACCTTGGTGACCCCAAAACAATAGGACACCTCCTTGGGTCATGGGCAACAACTGTGTAAAGTTTCATGATCCTAGGTCAAACGGTTATCAAGTTAGAACACGGAAACGAAATTGTAAATTTTGACTACTCCCTCCCCCCATTAAAAACTTCAAAGTGGCATAACTCTGAAACTTATGACTGGATCAAGATGAAAATTGCAGGTGCACAACTTCATATGATAGGAGACATCCTGATAAAATTTCAGAAAAATTTGTCCAAAACTGTGGGAGGAGAAGAGGACACAAGATTATGTCCACCCCCCCCCCCCCCTTAAAAACTTCAAAGTGGCATAACTCTAAAACTAATGACTGGATCACGATGAAAATTGCAAATGCACAACTTCATATGATAGGAAACATCCTGATAAAATTTCAGAAAAATTGGTCAAAAACTGTGGGAGGAGAAGAGGACACAAGATTATGTCCACGGACGGACGGACAGACGGACGGACAACCTGATTCCAGTATACCCCCCCATAACTTCGTTGTGAGGGGTATAATGATAAGAAATTCTCTTTTTCGCTGCAACAAATCCGAAAAGAGCTTCATAACATTCACAATGAAATATGAAAAGAAGAGTTTTAACCCTTTCCCAAACAAGACCTGGTTTTGACGTCCCAAATAGAAAAGGCTTAGGAAAACATTAAGACAAAAGAAGAAACTGCTGATAACAAGCAGTTTCTCCTTTTGTCTCAATATTTTCTGACCTATTTTGGACACAAATGGTTTCCTTTCTTACAGTCAATTTGTCATCTGCAGCAGCTTTCAAATTGGAACACCCTTAAATTTTGTCGGTTGGGAAAGGGTTAAGTACATATTTTCGGTGGGAGGTCAAAACCTTAAAACTCCAGCTTTATCAAGCTGGAGTTACAAGGTTTTGACCTCCCACCAAGGCACCGACAATATGTTTTTTTTTTCTTTTTTCTCACCTGCTTTGCAGATTCTGTATAAGCAGCCATGTATTCATAAGCCTGTGCCTGGGCATTTACTCTGGTTTCTGTTCCTTCAACAGGCAGGGCAAAACAGTCCATCACTATCATTGTGTTCCCGTCAACTTTACCAAGTAACAAACCCATAACCTCCAGGTTACCACCAGATCTTGCATGCATCACCATCTTTAAAAGTGCCAAGGCGGACACTTTGATGTACTTGAAGTAATGGTGGCTGCAAAAAATTATAACATAGTTCAGGTGTGTAAAACTTCATTTGCCCACACGCATTCATGGCCAGTAGCTCTTTGCAGCTTATCCATGGAAAAATTTACAAACTCCGACTCATCCAAATAGGAATTTAGTCAAGGAAATGAATAAAGAATGTATTTCAAACTCATTGCTTTGTTATTTGTAGGTCCTGATTAGCTGTGATATCGTAGCCACAAACTTGATGATGGGTATTGGTTTGTGGCTACGAGTGGTCCACCCTATTCCTTCTTGTGGAGCAAGACAAAAGAGTGGAAAACACATTTTCTTGCATAAATTTTTGAATACCAACATATCTTATCATATGTGTATCCCATAAAAAGATATTCCATGGCACAAATTCAGTTCAAAGGTATCAACAAGAATTGTTATCAATTATTTCTTCCAACGGAAAATTCAAGTCTTAGTAGAATAAAATGGGTGGGTACTTCGCTTCAAAATTGAATTGAACTTTTTTTGAAAGTGATTTCAACATAAAACTATGCTGGATTGACAGAAAAATAGTTAACCTGTTGTCAGGTAACATTCTTACTACATTCCGTAGCTTTATTTTGAAGTTTGACTATACTACACTTGCTAGAATGAATCATTCCAGCACATGCTCCATTGTAACGAATAGGAAGGAATTGTAAGCGAAACCCAGATCAAAATTCAAAAAAGTTTCGGTTACATTATTGCAACTAGGTCCCGATCTGTGCAATAAACTTATAAACTCTGCCAGATCAATGTGAGAGTTTGAGACCATTTCACTCTTCTTTTCCACCATATCTCCAGTGATTTTGTTACAAATTTATGCGGAAGAGTCCTGGGACCCACTGGTTCCCAAAATGATGAGTCCAAAATTGAAACATTGAAGTCTTTATAAGACAGCATTGATTACACATTGAAAATGTTAGCATCCTGGGACTCACTAAATAATTTATCAATGAATCCTGAGAAAAAAATGTGAGTCAGGGACTCGGGACTCGCAGGTAACAAAATCCCTGTATCTCTGTCCTTTCAGGGTTTCTCTCTCATTTATGAATTTTATCTGTTCACCTATGAATTCCATCTTCGCAAGCCAAGGGTGACATCTATGAAGTAACATCGTTTCTGTATTCACCCTTGGCCTATCTAGTCCGATTTTCTTGGACTCCTGGAAAGCCCCAGCCAGGTCTCGCTGGAACCAATCAGATTGTCGACTGATACATTTGTTATGCAGAGTTTCCATTTACGACGTAAAAGTATCTGTATACGCATGAAAATCAGCTCGGACGCAAAAATTTTATACTTGTCGCGTCCATGGGATGCAAAATAAAATGACAGGCAAAAACAATGTATTTTTATAAATCTTACACAGAAACATCAGATAACTAGCGAAAACAATCCAAAATGTTTCAAAGTACGACAGATTTGAAGCAAAGTCACCGGTTTTCCAAAGTTACTATAAATAGACTTCGCCAACGTCTAACCGAAAAGTTGCGATTGTTGGGATTCCAGATTTTTCGTCTGGT
Source organism: Fragum sueziense (assembly GCA_963680895.1). NCBI lineage: Eukaryota > Metazoa > Mollusca > Bivalvia > Cardiida > Cardiidae > Fragum > Fragum sueziense. The sequence continues at coordinate 65,204,985 of OY804594.1, read as the reverse complement.
ACCCTAACGGTCAAAAATATTGTTTTGTGGGCAATTTGATTGCCGGAAACCAACAGTTACTTTCAATTTGTAAATAATAATGGCTTCTCCAGCCAAGAAAAAGAAACACTCACGGTCTTTCAAGACCAGTGGCTTGCCGATCCGGCGTTCAAAGACTGGCTGATAAAAGCTGCTGCAGATCACAAAATTTGTGATAACTTAGGTATAAAACTTGATAATTATATCTCAGAAAACATTGAGGCAAATTGAAAAAAAAATTATGCTTATTATTAGCAGTTTCTTCTTTTGCTTCAATGTTTCCAAGCCACTTTAACTGGGAATAACAAAACTAGGCCTTGTTTAGGAAAGGGTTATTATTCCCGTTCAAGTACAACAATTAATTTGAAGATGATTTGTGGAAGTCAAAATTGGACTCAACTGAAAGTGGTTGGGACTCAACTTTTTCTACTGCACTGGGTCCCAGGGACTCAATATTTTTTTATGTAAATGGAAACACTGTTTGTTATGAGTAACCAAATCATGACAACAGGCGGGAAAAAGCATTGCATTTGCAACTCAAAAATGCGAAGATGGGCGATTTTTCCAAAGAATTTCACTGCAATAGACAGGAATTCCCCAACTTTAATCGACGAATTATTTTAATTTCGACAATGCGTGTTAATAACGTCATCAATAATGGACGTAAACAACCAGCTGAACAACCGCTAGGCGGCGCTTCGCGATTTCAAGAAAATCGCACTAAATCCGCCAAGGGTGAATACAAACGTAGGTGGGTTCAACCTTGGATAGCGAAGATGCTATGAATTCTTGAAAGGGGCAGATTCTGTGACTGAAATTTGTTCAAATCTGAAGATGTGGTGCTTTAAATTTTGTAAGGTAACATCTCGTTCAGATACTATGACAATTATTATCAAAAGACATGCTGAAAAAATGTGATTTTAAATTTTATTCATTGGAATTGTTGATATCCGGAAAATGTGTATCATCCGAATATACACACAGTCTACAATTAACTTACTCTCTTTCCCAAGGTTTGGCAGTTAGTATATCTTGTTGCTGCTTTTTGTCGTATCTGTAAATTTCGTCAAGACTGCTGATTGTTTCCATATTGTTGCTTAATTCCCATGTTTTCTGTGCGTTTTTGGAATCCATTTTCGAGAACAATTTAGGCTTGCTTGGTTGAAGAACGAATCAGAATTCGTTAGGTTAATCGAACAAACTTTGCTGTTAAACTTACACCCCCACCGCCTCATTTTTCATTAACTCTTTCCCAAACAAGACCTGGTTTTGACGTCCCTGATAGAAAAGACTTGGGAAAACATTGAGACAAAAGAAGAAACTGCTGATAACCAGCAGTTTCTCCTTTAGTCTCAATATTTTCTGTGCCATATTTTACACAAATCCTTTCTTTAATAACATCCATTATGTCATTTGTGGCAGTTATTTGAAGTCAATCACCCTAAAAGTTTGTCATTTTGGAAAGAGTTAAACTTGGACAAAATATGAGAAGCTGAGGAATAAACAATTTGAATTGCAACTTTCTGTCATTTTTTCTATTCTGTGTAAAGATTCCCAATTTCTTACATTTTTAGTCTGTGTAACTGTTGCGGCTTGTGCAACCGAAATTCACTGGATGTGAATATTTTGGAACAAGAATCTTTGTGGCATTCCATGTTTTCATCAAATTCATAGGAGTGTGGGAACAGAAAATATCGAATGAATGAAATTATACATTTTGATCTTTGAGGGTAGAAAACATTGTGGGAAATGAAGAAATAGCTTCATGATGACAAGCAATTTCTTCATTTATCACACTGTTATCCAAATCCTATATGTTATTAACTTACGTTTAACTTACGTTCCCTGGACCAATTGTAAGCCTAAGGCTTCTGGGGGGTCCTTCTGTTTGTCTTCTTGTACGGTTTGTGTGAGTGCTGTAGCAGCTCGGAGTGAATTTTCTTGGCAGCCATTCCACGAAAATTGACCCATTTACTGAAAATGCATGTCGCCGACCTTCATTGCATTATTTAACACCTTTATCAATTAGGTACAATAAAAAGCAAGATATTTTTATCATGGGACATAATTTGCAATAAAATAGTATGATTTTTAAGTTATTCAAACGATTTTATGAATGTGCTTGGTTGTGTTGAATATTGCAAAAACGTCAAAATGTTGATGTCGCCGCGGCCTTTTTTGTTCTAAACTACCGTCCAAATCAGCCGTTTTTTGACTTAGACTTTGTTCTCTTGGACATTATTTTCCCCAAACCCTACTGCAACGACTAAATTAAGTATGATTCTATCAGCATACATATACTAGAATTTAAACATGTCTGTATGTATGTCGCCAGATTTGCCTATGTGACCGTAACGAACTTTCAAAGGCATGAAAGAAAGTCAACTTTTCTCTCAATTTGACGATTTTCAGACTATTTTGGTCCGAGAATGGCTTAGTTTAACTATCAAAACCCTAAAGTTTATGAATATCTTAGTATTTCTTCACTAAAGCGAAGAACATGGACAAATAGAATTTGTCGCATTTCGTTTACTATGCTTCCGTTACGTCCGTGTAGCCAACAATAATGAACGGACATTCCTAAATCTGTCAAATTTTGAGAGAGTGGTTGCCAAACTGTTGAAATAGAGGTGAGTTTCAAGTATAATCAAGAGTATAACATATTGAGAGACTTGAAAGTCCTTTGGTCGCTATGCTTCCGTTACGCATATTTTTCCGTAACGTACTTCAAAGGACGCCCTGATTTAAACTAACAGGAATATTTCTATACAGTGAACAATATAATACACTGTGGTTATCAAAGATTCATTATATCGGCTACTGCATGTAGAAAAATGGAATGTTGAATGTGAAATTTGACTTGGAAGTATGTAAATATAGTATAAAATAAATTTACTTCCAAATTAGCAATACAAAACTTCTTTACTTATGCTCGATTCTTTTTTAATTTGACGTGCCAAAGCTGGAATCTCAAACAAAAACAAAGTAATGCGGTATTTATGTATCTACCCTTTTTGTTTTACGGTCAAAATAACTGTTACGGAGCATATATTATTTGGTGGTAGCATGTCCTGGATATTAATGAGATTTATTTTGCTAATTAATTGAGTTTGCATGAATCAAATGGAATTTTACATTTCCGTATAGTTAAAATTTGTCTAAATAGAGCTTATTATATCATGTTTTGCCACTTATGCTATAAGAAAATGTTACGGAAGCATATATTTGGGTATACAATTTGTGCGTAAATTACGATACATAAAACATTTTGATGTCAATTGATTATAATCAACTCAGAAATTATATGAAGTAGGAATACTAACAAAGCCGCTTAATTGTGTTTATCTGTGAATTCACATAGTAATATTCCGTTACGAAACATAGACTCTTCGTTACGGAAGCATATACTATATTTTATGGAATGTTGAGCATACACTGCCATCTGTGGGCGATAGATTAGCAAACATAACCCTTCGGGCTCTATCTAAGCATGTTACACAACATGTTTAAAACAGTTTGTGGCTTCTCAAGTAGACAGACATAATTACAGCAGCCTATTGATTATTGCGAGCGAAACACATAATTGTCTAGGCCATAAAATATGCCCTTTTGGTCCTAACGCCATTTCCATTTTCTAATTCCACCATTAGACATTTTCAGCTTTGTACTGGTTGCTCTTAGAAAACCTGCATACATCGCTTTTGTGGCAAATAAAAGAAGACACAAACATTTTCCTTTTCAACTGGGCAAGACGATAATGTTAACAGAAATATTTTTCTGCAAGCGTGGCTTGCAACTCACTTGTCACAGTTTAGTCCCCAAGTTTCAGGAGCAGGCATGCAGGGTGAATTTTCCCTTCTTTTTTGTAATGCTGATATTGAAGTAACACACCCCAAGGCTATGTTGTTGCACATTCTCTTTAGTTTTCATTAATCCTGACATCTTTTTTCCCGAAACTAAACCTAGATATTTGTATTGTCAGGTCTTGAATGGTTTGTGAAAAAGGGCTTCTCTATATTTTTTTTCCGAAAGCTGGTGTTCCCTTCTACTAGGTAATTGGCTAAGACAAATTACACCGCTCTCTCACCATTGGAATTACAAATACTGATCCTTTGACACAAGTTCACACGCTAAAAGCCTAAACCTTGTGTCAACCATGGCCAATCCAATCAATCACCAGGTAGTCTAGGACGCTGTGATTTTGGATATCAAGCTTTGGATCTAGTGAAATTGACTGTAACATCCCAACATTTATTCTACTACCAGTTCGTTTGCTACATTTTTATTGTCAGAATCAACTTTCATCTACTTTCAGAATTCGTCTACTTCAACTTGGTCTACAATATATCATACATTTTTCATTACTAGACATACGTGATTCATTTTAATTTTTATTTGAATATTTTAATATATACGCAATTTTCTTTTATTTCCTGTAAATAAATGGAATAATTATGCTTGACATCAAATTGTATCAAATGATTCATTATCATTTTTTCACTTTGTATTTCATGGAGTTATTTGTTAACGATTTTGGAAACTCATATTTTTATTTAGGGATATATGATTCGCATGAAAAACCAATTTACTTTAAAACAGTATGTATTCTTATATAAATGATTTAATTAGAAATAAAAGAAATTCAGAAGAGAAGGGGACGAGTAATTGCACACTTACCGAAAATTGTTCAATTTAACACCCCTTCAAATTGAAACATCCTTACAAATTTACACGACCAATGCACACATGTTTAGCACACCATCGCATTATATATCATTATACATTTCTAGATACCCCCTCCCCCCGAAATTCATATCTTATAACATGTTCATAAATTAAGAAAAAAATCAGATATCATACTGAAATATAAAGCAGGCAAACGACGAAATGGAAACGGTATACAAAACCTGAGTAGACAAGGTGGCACTGGTTTTCAAAAATAGACGAATTGGCAGTAAGTGTTGTTGGTTGGCTAGTTGTTGTAGATCAATCGAAATTGAATCCTAGAAATTGTCCATGGTGGTACCCGGTTGACGACTTTGTGGTGCATATACAGACATATCTGTGCAGACTGTTTTGCCCGATGCTTACATTGTAATTGTTACTCTGAGTGTGATATTAAAGCATAGCAAAGGTACCAGTTCGGCAATTTTGCCAATGAGATTTATAGTTCAAGAGTACTAAAAGAAACGTCTATTGATTCATTCGTATTATTGAATTTAGTGTTTGTTTTATACCAAGTTGTTGTTTCTTTTTTGTAAGAACCTTTACCTTTAGCGTTTAAAGTTCTTTGAAAGAAATGACACTAATGGTAATAAGGTTATGGAAATTATCTATTTTCCGTAACACAAGGGCCATTTTTTCCACGATCATACATACTAAGAAATAAAAGCTAGAGAGCTAGATGCACTGGAAAACATAATCTGAAGAGGCATTACTATCAGAATATTTACTTTTAACTTTACTTTGCAAGATGGCTTCAAAAAGAATACAAACGATCACAAACACTTTTAAAATGCTCGAATATTACGTTAAACAGTGAAATACTCGTTTTGATATCACCATATTGAGTTACAGCTGAATTGTTATAATTTTGTCCTTGTAAGTTGTGCAAATGGTTGATGATGGTCAAACAAACAATCTTTTTGATGTTGGATTATAACATTGGCCACAGCTCACGCTATATGTATCTCGAGTTGCTTTATATTCTCCGTAACAGCTAGGTTATAGTGGTATATTTGAAAATGCGATAACTCCGCAGGACTTAAAATGTTATGGGTAAAATTTTAACCATACATTGAAGACATGTGACACTTTACTTTAACATAAAAAATGTGCTCATGCAGAAAAGTTCATTTTTCAACATTTTCGTTTTTGTAAATGAGTCAATTTTCGTGGAATGGCTGTCGGGTGGTTTTTCCAATGGTTGTTTATTCTGCTTTTAAAGGAGTTAATGCTGGGTGCGGTTACAACATCGTTAGGGAGTGAATTCCATACGTCTACAACACGGTTGCTGAATGAGTATTTCCGCTGTTCTGTTCGTGACCTCTTTTTTAATAGTTTTAGACTATTCCCGCGTGTTCTGTCGTTAGTGGATAGTTATAATAACTCACAATTGGTTGTATCATATTTATGCAGTATTTTGAACACTTGTATCATATCCGCCCTTTCTCTACGATATTCTAAGGACGGTATTCCTAATTCTAGAAGCCTTTCTGTATATGATAAATTTCTTAAAGTTGGAACTAGTTTTGTCGCTCTTCTTTGCACATTTTCGATGGAGATTTTATGTTTTTTTGAGATAAGGCGACCATACAGGACTAGCGTACTCTAAATGAGGTCTAACAAGTGGGGCGTCAAAAGGAGTCACTGTGTGGTAATGTAATGGGTTATTCCATCTTCTCATTCTCAAGCCAAGTATTCTAGATCCTAACTCCACTGTGTTCATTTCGTAAGGAACAGTTTCAAAGTCACCATTTAGTAAAGGTAGAACCATTGACTTAGGAACAAGGCGTTAATCAAGACGTAGTCTGCTGACATTTTGCTTTGATTCTAGTTTATGTCAATTCAACCTTATCTTAATAATTCTGTCTTAATTTTGTCACCATCTTCAAGAGACTCGGACACAGTCACACTATTATAGTAGGCCTACAGGCCCGTAGAAACGAGGCGGGCTAGGGAGATGGGGCTTAGCACACCCAAAGTTGGCAAAAAGTGTCGAATTATTTCTTTTTACGTTGAAAATTTAAAGAAAATCCAATTTAGCCCCCATCCCCTATTCAGATAAAGGGGCTCAAGCCAATCCAATATGAAATCGCTTCCTACGCGCTGCTATATATGCCTTCTGAGCCTACTGCCGTTTTTATAACGCTTCTTCTATTCTGTGACACAGCACAATATTATGATACACCAGGAAAAGGCACAGGGTTACATGACGACGAATATTTTGTGAATTTACCCCAAATCGTCCATAATTATTGGAGTTGTGACATTGGACGCACGGATAGGCGGACAAACGGAGATTATGCATTGTCAATATAGGCCTACATAAAGGCCTACATCCACTTAGTGGCGTATACTTATACAGCTGTATAGATCCTGTTTACATGGTTGCCACTAGTCAGAGGAGATGAAATGCTTTGACGCTGCGAGAATTCCCTGACATGTTTTGTTGCGGTAATCTCAGGATATTTCGAGACAATTTTAAAAGGCAATGTTGAAATTATTACTTATATGGCACTGCGTCTATTTTTTTTAAATTCCCTGGCTTTTGCCTGTATTTTTCAAATTTCACTGACTGTTCACAATTTCCCAGACAATTCCCTGACCTTGAAAAAGTTTAGATTTCCCTGACGCGTGGCATCCCTGATTAAGATATCATTAAAAAATCCTTTCTGAATGTTTCATAGATCTATATGGTACTTAAATATTTGAGCTTTATGTGTAAGGACTGTGTAAATTGACGCTAGCCAAACTAGTTTCACGTTATTCTCTAAGAACACACCGGTCTGGATGCAGTGGCGGATCCAGGATTCTTGTGTGGGGGTTCGATTGATGAATATAAAAATAGGGGGTCTTTTTATAGGAGGGAGGGGGAACTCGTTTTCCTAGTATTACACAATTTTGACCGAATTTCTGCATGAAAATGAAATAATCAGACTATGTATACAGAGGGGCGTTCGTTTACATCATCTAGTCATTATATAGTCGGTGTTAATACAAAACTTCGTATCGTAGGCCTACCTTATTTTTTTAGAAGTTGTAAAGGGGAAGACAAAAAATTGATATTTTTTCCGAAACTGAAAGGTTTCACTTGAAATTCGTACATATTGTTAACATACGATGTGTCATTGATATTGACAAGTCAAAATATCCTAAAACCAGCAATTGTTCAAGCATGAGGTACATTGTTTTACTCTGAAAATCGCAAAAAGGGCATATGAGGTTTTGCATTTACACCGACGATGAGTATCTTTTAATTGGCCATTGATTTAGGTCTTTTTCGAAATGTAACACCTAGTTGACCTCAGCTTGGATTGACATTTTTAATACATCTGTTCATTTAACCCATTACCAGATGACAAAATATTAGACTGTTCCAATTTGAAAGGTGTTGCAGACGACAATTTCAAGCTGATGAAATTTAAAAAAAATCTTTCCATTTTGGGTTAGAAAACATTGTGGAAAATGGACAATTTCTTCATTTCCTACAATATTTTCTCAAGGTTTTTCTTGTGAGGGAGTCAAAAGGAGTCTTTGTGTGGTAATGGGTTAACAGACTTCACGAATGTTCCTTTTTCGAGTCACGTGTAACACATGTGACATTATTTGAAGATAATATAACAGACAGAGACGTCGCAAGGGAAAATTGAACATTGGAGCCAGAGAGACGCTATGGCCACCGATTTAACCCATTACTGCAAACTAAAGCCTTTTGAACTTCCTCACAAGAAAATGCATGGGAAAACATTGTGGAAAATGAAGAAATTGCTTGTGAAAAGCAATTTCTTCATTTCCCACAATGTATTTCTTTTATCCAGGATGACAAAAATGTAACGTTTGATTCACTTGAAATTGTCGTCTGCAGCGTCTTTGAATTTGGACCAGTCTAAAATTCTGTCGTTTGGTAATTGATTAAAGGGGTAGAATACAAAAACAAAACGTAACTTTTATGGTCAAAATCGGTTTTTTCCTTACAATGTTCGACCAATTTAATTTTCGATTAAATTGCTAACGATTTGTACTCAAACGAGTACATGTACTTGAGTACGCCTGTCTACGCCCTTGAAAAATCAAGACGAAGATAATCCTAAGATCAAAGTGCTGAGAGCACTATAATTGGACGTCTCTGATTGATTGAGCAGGATTGTACATGAACGATAACATGGCGCAGTTGGTAGCCAATCTGCCTCTCATTTGGGAGGTCCCGGGTTCGAGACCCGGCTGTGGCAACTACCCTTACAGACAAAAATGTCACCCATCAATGGTTTGATATCGTGAACCTACGTGGGGGAGCAGCTGGAGACTCGGTAGGGGTGTTGTGGTAGTACTGATATGAGAAACGACAGGAATGGTTAGGTGCCCCAGCCGCCTTAGTAGTTGAAAGGTGTTAAACCCCAAAAAATCAAAATAAATCAAATCATTTTTAATAAGACCTTTAACGACTTATTCTTTAAGATCAGTTTCGGCCGGACATACAAAATGGGCTTTATCACCAAACAATATGGCCATTGGCCCTGAAGCGCTCACCTGAGATAATAGCATTCTCTGCATGATGTAGCTGAGCGTCTAGAATGAATACAGTTTTACTATGATTTGTGGCCTGTATAGCGCACATACGATACGTTTTCTTAAGATTTGACCCTGGAACCTAGTTTATGACCCTAGATGACCAATTTTGAACTTGTAAAAGATTTGACCAAGATAATCATTCTAATAAATTTTCAAGTTGATTGGGCAAGAAAAACTTCTAAGACTTGTTCTCATGTCCTAGTTTATGATCCCAGATGATCAAATTTCGAACTTGTCAGAGAATTTATCAAGAATATCATTCTGACCAATTTTCAGGTCTATTGGGCAAAACATGTGACCTATAGAGTGCACACAACGTTTTTCTTAGACTTGACCCCATGACCTAGTTTATGACCCCAGATAACCCAATTTCAAACATGTCCGAGATTTTATCAAGATAATTATTCTGACCAATTTTCAGGTTGATTGGGCAAAAAAGTGGCCTCTAGAGTGCACATATTTTACTAAGATTTGACCTTGTGACCTAGTTTATAACCCCAGATGACCAAATTTCTAACTTACCAGAGATTTAATCAGGACAATCATTCTGATTAATTTTCAGGTCGACAGGGCAAAAAATATGGTCTCTAGAGTGCACACAACGTTTTATTAAGATTTGACCCCATGACCTAGTTAATGACCCCAAATGACCCAATTTCCAACTTACCAGAGATTTTATCAAGACAATCATTCCAATTCATTTTCAGGTTGACTGGGCAAAAAATATGGCCTCTAGAGTGCACACAAGGTTTTTCTAAAATTTGACCCCATGACCTAGTTTATGACCCCAGATAACCCAATTTCAAATTTGTCCGAGATTTTATCAAGACAATCATTCTGACCAATTTTTAGGTTGATATGGAAATAATTGTGGCCTCTAGAGTGCACACAAGGTTTTACTAAGATTTGACCTCGTGACCTAGTTTATGACCCCAGATAACCTAATTTCAAACTTGTCAGAGCATTCATCAAGATAATTATTCTGACTACTTTTCATGTTGATTGGGCGAAAAATGTGGCCTCTAGAATGCACACAAGGTTTCACTAAGATTTGACCTCATGACCTAGTTTTTGACCCCAGATGACCCAATTTAAAACTTACCCGAGATTTTATCAAGACAATCATTCTGATTAATTTTCAGGTTGTTTGGGCAAAAAATATGGCCTCTAGAGTGCACAGAAGGTTTTTCTAAAATTTGACCTAGTGACCTAGTTTTTGACCTCAGGTGACCCAAATTCGAACTTGTCTGAGATTTCATCAAGACAATCATTCTGATCAATTTTCAGGTTGATTGGATAAAAATTGTGGCCTCTAGAATGCACACAAGGCAAAGTTGGACGTGCGACGCACAACACACGACGGACGACGGACACAGCCGTATCACAATAGCTCACCATGAGCACTTTCGTGCTCAGGTGAGCTAAAAAACACCACTCTCAGACTTCAAATTGATTTGATGGCCATTTCAAGACAACTGATTTGTCTCTATGAACAATCACTATTAACTTAATTACCCAATTCAATCAATGTCATGTGATTACCAATTTCATCTTCTTGTTTCGATTTAACCATGGTTTCGTTGTCAGTCACACCTTTCGTTGATTTTTTATAAAGGATGAGAAAAAGTAATGTACTTGAAATGTAAGCCAACACGCTACAATGTTATATATTGTTAAAAAAAAATTGAAACACAATATTTTTTCAGTATCTGATCATTACATGAACATTGTTTTGTGCTTTTAAATTGTCCTGATTGACAACCATTACGCATATAGTGCATGTGTAGAATGAACTGTCGGGTTATTGGACAAAGTCCAGATTAGAACAAGAGCTGTCACTGTAAGATGACAATGCCCCCGACACCGCTTTGATTTTAAATTATGGCCAATCTATGTTCAAGGTCAAGGTCATCCAGGGGTCAAGGTCACCAAAGTATGTGCCTACAGAAAGGTAATGTACCAAAGAATGTTGTGGTAAAGTATGAAGCGAATATGTTAAGTAATAAGGAAGTTATGGCCAATGTTAAAGTTTTTGGACGGAATGACGGACAGACGGACGGACAGACAGATGGACAGACAGACGGACGGACAAGTCAAATTTATGATGCCTCCCTATCGGGGACATAAAAAGTCATGTGCTGTATACATTGTACCTCCTCGGATGGTCCTTTCTCGCATGACAGGTGACAATTTTATATTCCAAAAGTTGCCGCCATTTCTCTGACTAGTCAAAGTCAAAACTGTTGCAGATTTGATCTTTCAACTTTTAAATTCTGTGACCAAGCGTTTTCTCATTTTCCAATAAAATTTTCTAGGCAAAGAGCACAATTTACGTTGTGTCTAATTGTGTTGCAAGCATTGAGTTTAGATCATTTTGTACATTCGCGTTATGATCTGGAAAAAGATCCCTTAGGGCATTTGAGATTACCAAAATCTAGATCAGCATGAAACTCAATCCAGTCTGATCAGGATCTATACTTCAGGTATTAACAAAGCTATTACAGAAAACATGGATTTTGATCATACTGTGTGTATGCACAGGTTGTTTAGGATCCATGTTTATCTCAAATCCCTTAAGGGCTCTTTTTCCAAACATGGGCTAAATAATTATGTAAGATAAATGATTGAGAATATAATATGTATCCCAGTATAAAAAGAACAAAATGGATGTTAATTTTCCGGCAAGGGTCAGTCACATGAAAAAAGTCCATCTAGTTGATGAATCACATTTTATTCAAATTCATTTCTCACACAAAGAAATTACGCTCAAGATTTTTTAATTTCATGAGTTTTATATTGGTACTGAAAGATTCCTGCAAAGCTTAATCTGATTTTTTATTTAATGTGTTCAAGGAAAATGGAAAAAGAGTATTATAATCATGCATAGATGAACATGATGCAGAGAATGTTAACCAATAATTTCCATTCATTACATTTCGTCTTGTGCTGTTGAAACAATTTTGCACTAAGTATTGGCATATCAAGTTTTCTTTTATATGAGCGCACTTAACCACTGAACATTCATATTTCTTGACAAACATATTTTTTGGGACTTGACATGTACCATACATACCAAACATACACTCATGAAATATACAAATTATCACAGATATTGTAAGCCCTTTCCCAAACAAGACTTGTTTTTGATATCCCTAACAAAAAAGGCTAGGAAAAAATACTAAGACAAAAGAAGATAATGTCCTTTTGTCTAAAAATTCCTGTCCTTTCTTGTAGACAATTCCTTTCTGTGCAATAGTGAAATTTGTTCTATGCAGCAGCTCTCAAATCAGAACACTCTAAAATTTTGTCATTTGGGGAATGTGTTTAAAGACCTAGACCGTTAAGCCCTTTCCAAAACCATAAAATGTTAGACCTGTCCAAATTGAAAGCACTCTCAGACAACAAAATAAATATTATCTATCATTCCCGTAGAAAATCTGTAAGTACTATGTAGCATACAAACCTTTGTAGGAAAAGATGTATATGTGACCCGTCACGCTAAAAGGGACCTTATCCGAATACCCAAAATCCAAATTTGGACAAACTTGTCAGACTGAGCACAGGTCAATCAGATACCGTATGCCAAACATGAACATATAGTAAGATAGGGAAAATATTCCGGGTTTAGAAAATTACATAAAAGTGAAAAGTGTCGGCCCTAGTCTGGCTGCGCAGACTGCGCAGACTGACTAGGGTCGATATTTTTCACACTTCCTATAAGGTCCCTTTTAGCGCGACGAGTCACATATGCTTTTTCTCCACATTGTCATCTTTTCTTTCATTTGATTGTAAGATAATAACCTTAAGGGTTATTGAAGCCAGTCATTGTTTGGGAAAGGGTTGGTAATTTAGAGTGAGGAATATGTCATATATAAATCATATGCATAAATAAAGAACAACAGTATTACAATAAACAAGAACAATGAAATCAACATGATAAGTTAAATCAGATATTACCAAAATGTACAATCATAATTATAAATCAAATGAGCATCAATATAACAGGGCTTCAGATAAGAGGGGTAAATACATTCCTTTTTTTGCTATTTCAAATCTGAACCCGATGTTGTTGGTACTCATTTGAATAGTCTCAGCAACATGATTTCAATGAGTATCGACAACATAATTATGGTTTGATGAACCATGAATGCAATATTGAATTTTAAAAAGCTGTTACATGCACTTATCTGGAGCTCTGTTATCAAGCACATACAGGTGGAAGCATAAGTAGACTTGGTCATATTCAAAATATGTTACCAATATTTATTTTCTGTCAAAGGTTATGGCTAATCATAAATTCATATTTCAGGTATCATTAATTCCCATTTCATATATTCCTAATTTATATAATAATCTCATAAATCATAGTCAATATCTTTCAATTGTCTTTTATTCTAATAGAGGGCATAAATTTGCAAACAACAAAGTTAGCAATCAAATCATTTCTATTTCATTATTCATCTAGAAAATAAGAATGAAACACTTTAATTTCAGAACAAGATTTACAATATTTGACCACTTTTCTGACAAAGACAAAGCTCAATTATGTCAGGAATATTTTGGATTGAATTTTGAAATTTTTACCTAGAAAGCATTATATGTTGCACATTCCCTAATTTGTCACTATCCCTAAGCCATACCAATTTCTTCAACAAAAATACATTTGATTGCCAATATTTTTTGTAACTCCCTGTCTGCAAATTCTACATCAAAAACTTTTTCAGAATATTGTCGATGAACCACTGCTCTGTAAACTGTAGATGGTCTGTATCTGATGTCAAGAAATGAAGACGACCCGTGTCATTCAGGGACTTCAAACCGAGCAGGTCCTGTTAGTAATATAAAGTTGTTAGATTTAATTATTTTTACCCTTTCCCAAACGGCAAAATTTTAAGGCAGTCCAATTTGAAAGCTGCTGCAAACGACAAAGTAAATGATCACAAAAGGCCAAAATGTCTATGTTATAGTCAAGAAAATATTGAGGCAAAAGGAGAAACTACTGGTTATCAGCAGTTTCTTCTTTTATCTCAATGTTTTCCAAAGAAAAACCAGGTCTTGTTCGGGAAAGGGTTAAATCATTTCCTCGAAGTCAACAAAGTCTTGTTTGGGAATGGGTTAATTCATATTTTGTTTTAACCTGTACTCAATCAAGACTTGGTTTAAATTTGATGTCTATACAAGAAAGGGCTTGGGAAAACATTGAGGCAAAGAAGAAAATGCTGATGATCAGCATTTTCTACTTTGCCTCATTATTTTCTGTGCTACATTGTATACAAATCCTATCTCAGCAAACATCCATCATGCCTTCCCCAGCAGCTTTCACATTCGAACAGTTCAAACTGTTGCTGTTTTGGAAAGGATAAAATTAACTCTCACAGGAAAAGGTACCTTCCGGAAATAGGAATGTATTGGCCGTCATCCTGTAGTAGTTTCAACAGTCTATAACCATAGTGAAGACAGCAAACTGTTATCAGAGTTTTGTTAAGTTATACAGCCCCTCATTAAACACATCACTTTCTAGCCGTACGAAATGCATCAAATTACACACACTTGTCAACAGACATCACATAAGTTGATTAACCATGCCGTATTTCAAGATTATGCTTCAAGAAGAAAATAATTTACAAATGTTATTTTACTTTATATTCATATGCAATGGAGGTAATTTTGAACATTTTTGTCAAATATATCCAAAAGTATGCAATAATTCAAAGTTCTAAACTGTTCAAAATGCATATGTTTGTATTTGGAATAGAAATGTAATACAGTTTAGGAATTACTGACACTTTACAAACTTCGCCTCTTGCTCTTTGGTGCTAATAATGGGTTGGATACCTTAATGACCAAATATTTAAAAAATAAATCAGGATCTAATACCTCCTTTTTGAATCTCATATCCTACATTAATGTTTTTTGTTGTTGTTTTTCTCATAATTCCCAGAAGGTCCCTTTTTTCTGTGACATTATGCACAACATTTATTAAATATCATCACATTTTACATGAGGAACTTTTTGAGAATATTGTCGATGAACCATTCATCCGTAAACTGTAGATGATCCGTATTGGAGGTCAGGAAATGCAGTCTGCCTGTATCGTTCAAAGACTTCAAACCAAGTAAGTCCTGTCGGTAACAAAACCAATGCATGATTAATATTGATGTTGAATATGAGATAGACTTGAAAACGAAATTCAATATGAAATGGACTGTGACCCTATTCTTTCGATGCATTCCCACATATTGACTTTTATGACTTCCTAAATGATTAAAAGCATTGGAAAACATCATGAAAAGCAATTTGTTCATTTCATAAAATGTAAAAGTTAAATCACTTTAACCCTTTCCCAAATGCCAAATTTTTAGGGTGGTCAAATTTGAAATCTGCTGCAGACGACAAAATGGAAGTTACTAAAGATAAAATTTATAGAAAATATGGCATAGAAAATATTGAGACAAAAGGAGAAACTGCTGGTTATCAGCAGTTTCTTCTTTTGTGTCAATGTTTTCCCAAGCCTATTCTCTTAGGGACGTCAAAACAAGGTTTTGTTTGGGAAAGGGTTAAATTATCGTCTGCAAAACCTTTGAATTTGGACCAGTCAAAAATTGTGTCATCTGGTAAACCACAGTCTACAAAAGGGATAAACAAAACTTGTCTATTGTAACTTGTGCATGTTCTCATTATCTCCCTTGAAAAAAAGCTATCAAACATTTCTTTTTCAGTCAATCTTTTAACTTTATTTCTTATGACATTTTTGGTTAGAAAGCATTGTATCAAATTTGTACAATTTGTCCATTTTCAAAAACAGCACAAATTTAGACTGTTGCAATCTAAAAGTTGCTTCAGATGACAAAACAGCTGTTGGTATAAATAGAGTGTGCATACAATTTAGCAAAGAAAGTATTGAGACAAAAGGAGAAAATACTGCTCATCAGCATTTTCTCCTCTAATCGGTGCATCAAATGATGTAAATGTTTGGGAAAGTGATAAACTTTTAACCCTCTCCCAAATGACAGAATTTTAGGGTGTTCCAATTTGAAAGTTGCTCTAGACAACAAAATTGATGTCAAAAAGGAAGGGATTTGCACAATATAGCAGAGAAAATGTTAAGACAGAAGAAGAAAGTGCTGGTTACCAGCACTTTCTTCTTTTGCCTCAATGTTTTCCCAAGCATTTGCTATAAGGGACATCAAAACATGGTCTTCTTTGGGAAAGGGTTTTAAGTATATAAGACTTACCTTTTGATAGAGGGGACTATCAAACATGGTGTAGAGCTTCTTGTCCTGCCCTGGACTGTAGTATCCAAACCACTGAAATATGTCAAGTATCAGATGTTCAAAAGTTGTGGATGAAAATAAAACTAGGGAATAACTGCGACCATTTATCACTTGACAAGTTTCTTTTTAAAAACTGCTGTGTAAAACCCATTGCAAAAGATAAAACTACAAACCGCACATTCAATACTTAAGATTTCCATGGTTCTATACAATTCACTAGATATATTGAGTTGTGGGTATTGTCAGTCTATTTTGCTTCATCACATATGCAATCAGTCCAACTTCGGAAATGTTTAAAGAAAATTTCACAAGTAGAGATGGTCACAGATGATCCGTGTAGTTGAAGAGTCCCTGGCCAAATTAGCCATCAGTCAATACTAATAAAGAAGCTAAGAGAAGGCTATTTTGTTAATCAATAACCAAACGACAATATTCAAGTCTGGTCTAAATTAAAAGATGCTATAGACCACAATTTCAAGTGAATGAAATTTAACATTTTTTGTAAAAAAAAAAACATTGTGGTAAATGCAGAAATTTCTTGTCACAAGCAATTTCTTCATTTCCAATCATGTTTTCCAAAGCAAGTTTCTTGACAGGCATCAAAAAGCGTCACTGGAAGGTAATGCATTAAATAAAACTGTAAGATAGCCAACTCACCTCACTTTCCCTGGGTACCACCATGGTATCTTGACCAAACTTGACCAGAACAAGATTCTTCAATTTCATCAAGTTATCCTTGTAGGACTGGACAAATTTCTACAACATACAACACAAATAATAGAATTTTCTCAAAGTACATGGGTGGACTTAATTGAACTAATCCACTCTCAGTTTGGAGTACTCTGAGCTGCGATTTCCAATTAAGTGTTTTGGAGTATAAAACAGATAATTATTGCATTTGATAATAATTTATATTATCTCAAAATCGCCAATGAACATCGTCTATCAGAAACCATGTTGATGACGTCACATTCCCAAACGCTCCTGCTCGGTAGGTGGAGTACTCTATGTAGATCCCAGAGTAGATTTTTGGCACTTGATTGGATTTTGGAGTGAAAAGGTTACTCCGCGTAAAACGGAATGGCCCAATCAAGTCCACCCCATGACCATATTACTAGTTTACATGTAGCTGACAGAACAAGAGGGGAGTGTAATATTTGACTTTTTTTTACAAAACAAAAAAGTTGTATGTTGATTTTTAAAATAACTTCAAAGGAGACCACTATCTTTTTGCAGCAGATCCAAATTTTCTTTGAAAGAAGTTCGAAGATACACAAATAGAGGAGGGTTTACTCCTAGTTTTTACAGAATTTTGATTGAATTTTGTATGAATATGAAATAATCAGGCTACAGAGAGGGTTTGTTAGAACCCCCTCGAACCCCCTCTGGATCTGCCACGGTTCATTAAATCAAGCCAGAATTTGGCACTAAAATTTGGTGAGCCAGGTTGATACACATAATTTTCGACATAAATAGATTGTAAGGTAATCCTTTTAAATATCCTTTTCCAAAATGCTGACATGGCAAAGTCCCTTGTCTTTGCAACCCTTGTGGCCTTTGCAAAACATTAACATTTTGAATTGCAACTGCTTCAATGAACATTTTGAAGATATTGTAATGCCATTGGTAAAGAGACTCCGTCTGAAATCTTATTTCTTCCAAAACTAACCTGTTCCTGGTTAATATCAGCCAAGAAGACACTTTTAGCTTTATATTCATCTTCATTGAGTGGATCATGCCAGTATTCTGCTTGTACCAGTCTGAAATGGTTAAATGAAGACATTTGTGAATGAAAATGAAGAAATAATTTGTGCAGTTTGAGAGAGTTTTGGAGAGGGTTAACCTGTTCCTGGTTAATATCAGCCAAGAAGACACTTTTAGCTTTATATCCATCTTCTTTGAGTGGATCATGCCAGTATTCTGCCTGTACCAGTTGAAATGGTGTAATGAGGATATATGGCAAGGTAAAGACAGAAATGAAGAAATGATTTGTGCAGTTTGGGAGACAATTAACCTGTTCCTGGTTAATATCAGCCAAGAAGACACTTTTAGCTTTTTATCCTGTCACTAGCTAAATATTCTGCCCGATAACAGGGGGTATGATAAACTTAGCTTTATCATACCCCCTGATCACGTGACATGCTTTATTATGCTACATGATCACGTGATCTGCCGAAACTACTTTTAATTTTATCTGGAGGTTGGGCAGGGTCGATCTCCAAATCCCCGTTTTTATGACAAAACTTACACAAAATGTTCGCAAAGTCTCCTGTTTTGAATAACAAAAATCACCCTAATCAAATAATTCTTCGTATTTAATCAATAGATCTATTCTTGCACCGAACTTACAAAAATGCTAAGTTTAAGTTTACTCGTAATCCGAGGCAAGTGGTCTACAGAAAACGAGAAATAAAAAGCACAAAAGAAACTTTTCCATTCCCTTGTCTTAACAATGGACTAAATGCCCCACCAACAGAATCCGCCCCTGGAATATTGACCTAAATCTGAGAAATTGATGACGTTAATTAAAGTTTGGATGACATAATACACACCCGTTGTTGTCTGGGAATCGAAGCGATGTTTGTTTACAACAGGACAGTGCAGGAAAAAACAAGGAATGGTTTGGATTTACATGAGGTGGAGAGATTTGTGGTTTGTTATCGTATTTCAAAACATCTGTAGTACCTGTTTTTACACGTCAGGCTATTGTTATTTTGAAATAATGTCTTCATTACCACCCACAACACAAGCTTGCTTCGTTGGAGACTGTCTAAAAATGGACGACATCGGAGAAAGTGCAAAACACGTTAGATTTTACAGCTAAATCCAGGACTGAGGAAATTAAAGTTGGGACGAATAGTGAACTGAGTCATTTGTGGTAGGCGCTTCATGTTCTTGTTACAGTTTGACCTTTTCGAGTTTTCATTTAAACGTTGAATCTGTTTTTGTTAAAACCGATACGGTCCTTCCAATCCCAATCCACACACAAAGAAACGGTCGGGGTCAAGTCACAGTCGTCGACTCGCGTCACTTTCTAGTTCTTTGCTATTTGAATTACACTGCATGGTTATTATAGCCTATTTGAAAATTGAAATATAACTTGCTTGTTTTTACCTCGCTGAAATTATAAAATGCTGATGGGAAAGGAAAATTTCCACATGGATTACTTTCTGACGCTCATCAAACGTGTGCGCATTCAAACGTTTTGAAAGGGTGACATCGCTTTAAAAAAATAATAATCCATTGATTTCAATGGATTATGAATATGTTTCTGTAATTCTAAATCGTATTAAGGTTGTAACAGGATAAATAGAATAGATGTTTCATGTCTTGGATGGGTCAAGTTTATTTGGCTCGGCTGAGGAATTTATCATGTTCGCCTTCGGCTCACAAGATAAATTCCTCCGCTCGCCAAATAAACTTGACCCATCCAAGACATGAAACATCTATTCTCTATATATCCATCTTCTTTGAGTGGATCATGCCAGTATTCTGCCTGTACCAGTTGAAATGGTGTAATGAGGATATATGGCAAGGTAAAGACAGAAATGAAGAAATGATTTGTGCAGTTTGGGAGACAATTAACCTGTTCCTGCATGGTTAATATCAGCCAAGAAGACACTTTTAGCTTTATATTCATCTTCATTGAGTGGATCATGCCAGTATTCTGCTTGTACTAGTCTGAAATGGCATAAATAATGGGGTTTCATGCCATAGATAATTGCAAGGAAGTCTGGCTATCAGCAATGTCCTATTTTGCTTCCATATATTCCTAAAACCTTTCAAAAAGGGCCTTCAAAAAATCAGGTCTTGTTTGAGAAATTTCAAAGCCCTAAATAATTTTTCAGTCATATTATGGCCCCTGGAACACCTAACCATGGATTCCTCTCTTTTCTTATATCAGTGCTACCACAACATCCCTTCCAAGCCTCCAGCTGCTCATCTCAATTAGGCTTATAACTATCCACTTATTGCTGTGTAGATATTAGCCCCAGCTGGGACTTAAACCCTGAAAAGCCTGATTTGCACGCCAACACACTATAATTTGTGCCCTGGCTGCGGCAAAAGATGAATGAACAAACTATTTCAGACAACACAATTTACTGAAGAAATGACCAATTCTAAATTGAAACACTCACCTGTTCTGAATATCACTGAAATAGAAACAAGACAAAACATTGGAAATAAACAAGAAAAATAATTCATTGTAATACATTTACAAGATCATTATAAATTTTAGTGACAGGCCGCAAAGAATGAGTTTTGACTTCAAATACAAGAAGGATAATCAAGTTATTTGCTGCCTGTTTGACATGTTTATTCCGATCATTTATAGATTTAACACCTCTTTCAACTAATATGATCATAATCATGGTGGTTGGAGCACATAACTATGGATTCCAGTCATTTCTTTCACAAGTACAACTGCAGCATTCTTTCTGAACCTCCAGCTGTTTCGTCCACTTAGTTTAACCCTTTCCTAAACAAGACCGGGTTTTGAAGTCCCAGTTAGAAAATGCTTCGGAAAATATTGAGGCAAAAGAAGAAAATGCTGATAACCAGCAATTTCCCTTTTTGCCACAATATTTTCAGTGCCATCTTGTACACACATCCTTTCTTTTGCAACATCCATATTGGCATTTACAGCAGCTTTCAAATTTGACAGCCCAAATTTTCGTCGTTTGGGAAAGGGTTAACCATTATCAAATCATTAGTGGGAGAAAAATGTCAGAAAAGATGTTTTCCATGACAAGGGATCAAGCCTGATTGTCATGGGTGAGAGTTAGGTGTGCTTCTAACTTTGTTATGGCTGCAACCCTGATTATTCTGGAATCAGCATTATAATACAAATGTCATGTTTTAACCCTTTCCCAAACAAGACCTGGTTTTGACGTCCTTAGTAAAAGAGACTTGGGAAAACATTGAAACAAAAGAAGAAACTGCTGATAACCAGCAGTTTCTCCTTTTGTCTCAATATTTTCTGTGCCATGTTTTACAAAAATCTTATCTTTAAGAACATCTATATTGTCATTTGTGGCAGTTTTCGAAGTGGATCACCCTAAAATCTTGTCGTTTGGGAAAGGGTTAACCATATAACATGCATATAGCTGTATTCGTTTAGTGAATTTTAATTTTGTACAGAATCATCCACTAAGTCTCATGTATTCGTGCATTATGTTCTAATTCTCACATGAATAAACAAAATGTATCTTTCTTTCAAATCAATTTAACTTGATAACCGAGATAAAACTGTGGGTTTCAATTTGGGCCAATCCAATGTAGGATTGATTCGACAATGATGGAAGTTATGATTAAATGTCAAATGAAAATAGCTGTGTTTTTGCTAACCCTTCCAGTCATGATTCTTGGAGTGGACCCTTCAATTTTTATTGCCAACAAAAATAAAATAAAAAGATTGTCAACCCTTTAAAATCATTAGGTAAATAATCATATGAGTTAAATTAAGTGAAAAACTGCAAATATGATAATCTATAAGCACTTAATTATACACCATTTTTCGTTTTCTAGTATTCAACATTTATCCATTCTCAAAAAGCTAAAAAGATTTGCTGCTTGACCGACCCAAACAGATTTTTCAGCATTTAGTGGAAACACTGCTATTTATTACGCCTAAGGAAAATTGGAAGAGATGAAAAGTGCAGATATTACCTGACATAAGCACCCAAAGTGAGCATCTTTCTGATATAGCTACAGATGGTCCATGAGCCGGGACAGTGAGGGAAGCCATATACACCTGGGTGGAGGAAATAGGGTAATATTGGTGTTTTTGCAAAACCTTGTAACTCTAGGTTTAATCAGGCTGGAGTTACGAGGTTATGCAATAACACTGACAATAAGTTGTTCAGAACTACAGATAAGCAAGAGTAACGGCTTTTCAAAATGCAATATTTCCATTATTGTATATAAAACTCTATGTTGTGGGTGCTCATAGGAATTGTCTTGTCAAGAAGAATCCAATGAGTACCCTCAACATAGAGTTTGGATTTCAGAAAACAAATTTGGAATACTAGTACCTTTACCCCCTCTTATCTGTTGTTTTGAGTTGGTGATCTAAATGGTGCATATCCTTTTTCAAAATGGCAAAAGTTTAGAGTGTTTCAATTTGAAAGATACTGCAAATGACAAAGTGGGTGCTGATAATGATAGGATTTGTGTACAAATTCAATATAGCATCACAAAGTTGAAAACATTAAGGCCAAGGAGAGCAATTGCTGGTTATTGGCATTTTCTGTTATAGCTTCAAGGTTTTCTCAACAATTTTTTTCAATCATGTGCCTAAAAATGTGTCATTTTATGGGAAAAGATTGAAGGAAGTTTGGATATATCAAAATATCTTATTGCATAAATGTGCATACTTACATCAATCAGTAATTCTATTTTTAGCACATAATTATTTACAAGCTTTGATGCTTTGATTCATTATCTCAGTCAGAAGTAACCCACTCTTGACATACATTGATGTCTGATGCAAAATGCAAATTGTAGTCTGGCAGAAACAAATCCCCTAGAGCTATAAAAAGCTTATTATAAGACATTGCAGAGAAAGAGTTCTTCTGTCTCTATACTGCAAAAATACTTTCAACACAAAAATGTATATAGTTAAGCTGAAATCCTATGCCATTTTATTCCTTCACTGTAAATGGTATTCACAAAATGACATTTTCACATGTAAAGCAGTGTTACCAGGCATTTTTTGTTGTATTTTAATGTGTCATTTGTTGTGCTAGGAGCAAGACGGGTTGTTCTGGGATATATGGGTGTGCTGGTAATCAATAGAGCCTAAACTCACCTTTCATAGGCACCAAAGTTCAGTAGCCTTCTGACATACTCACATAGAGTGGTGTTAATGCCAGGGCATTGTGGGAAACCAAATACTCCTGTTGTTGGTGTATTTGTAAATATTTATGCAGTGTTTATATTCATTGCAAATAGGGCATGCTGTCATTCGCAGAATTAGCTATTGGACCACCATAATTATATCGTAAAATATGTCATTACATCACTTTGCCTGTGATATAGATTGATTTTCTTTCTTTTTTTTGCACAATATACTCAAAATATCTATCCCTATTACATGTACATCTTATTAGAAACTGAGATAAGTTCAAACCTAGAAGTTACAGATGTAATGTTGGTCTTTCATTGTATACATTAAAATGACCAAAAATATTTCAAATGCTCTGTCTAATTTATCATCAGAGACATTATGAATTCTTGAATATTAACAAATTTAGGATATTGATGAAATATAATTCAATTCAGAATTGCATGTACAAACCAATTCCTAAACTTAACATTGCAATGGATTGTGCCATAAAACACAATAGTGAAATTATAATTTGCAATAAGGTATTCCATCCATCATTAAATACCTAACACTTCATGCAACTTCTGGGCCCAGGCTTATAAAACTTTCCTTGAGCACAATTTCATGCTCAAGCAGAGTACGGTTTCATGCTCAGAAGTTTTATAAGCCCGGATTCCTTGAGTCAGACTTAACGTCCACTCAAGTACGAAAACGAGGCTTCAGCACAAAATCGTGTTTCCCTCATCAATTTCTGTAGCTATGGATGAGATGCAAAATTTTTATCTCTCGTAAATTTTTGTTGTCATAGATGACCCATGAAGATGTTTGGTATCTAATGATGGCTGGTTGTAATCCTTAAAGCTTTCCCAAACAAGACCTGGTTTTGACGGTCTTTTAAGAAATAAAAGACTTGGAAAATAGTGAGGCAAAAGAAGAAAATGCTGATTATCAGCATTTTCTTCTTTTGCCTCAATATTTTCCAATCTATAATTGAGACAAATTTCACATCAATTTACACAAATTTTTGTCTGCAGCAGCTTTTGAATTGAAACAATACAAATTTCTGTTGTTTGGGGAAGGGTTAAAAAACTGTTTCATACCTTGATGTTGTCCACCCACTGAGATAAGGTTCAACATTGGAGGAGTAGGACATCTCTGGGCAACAGCTCTCCTGGAAAATTTGATAATGAAGATGAAACTATAATGCTCTCCAAGTATATTTTCCGCAAAATACAACACAGCTAAGCTTCCAATGACATTATCCTTTTTTCGTGCATATTAAAGAAAGGAAGTTTTTTGCAAATCTAATAATACATGTACATGTATGTCTCCCACATTTTGACACTGGTATGTATGTGAGAAATATATAACCATGAACAGTCTGAATGTCAAATGGATAGATACATTTACAATGTAATGTAATACCAAGACCATGACAGATATTGAAACTGTTAATCACACTTACAAGAATTGTCCCCCTTGTGAGAAGCCAATGGCATTGTATCCATTCTGTAGCTTGGTATCATTACCCACAATGTCACACACCATCTGGACCTGGTCATTCACATTCATGAAGAAACCATTCAATGTGTCCTACAAAGAGATGGAAAACACAAATATAGCAGCAGGTACTAGAGTAACAGCCTTATGCGTAGTAACCTATACGCAACAAAAACGCAATTGCATACTCATTGCAATTTTTTTTAAAAAATGTGGATTTTTGTTTCCCTTGAAATAAAAACACCTGAATTGCCATAAAAATACATACCAAAATACCCGCCAGGAGCTACGGTCATTTGTGGCTCCAGGTGGGCATTTGGTATGTATTTCATAAGCATCTACATTAAATTTTCTAAAAAAATTCTGGGAGATGCCCTCAAGACCAACCCCAGCAGTATGGAGCCCGCCTTCAAACCTCCCCTGATGCATTAGGCATGCGTTTTGCGTACATTTTATTTTTGGCTATTTACGCCAGTGACAGCATTTTTACTATGCTAGGACAGCAATAGTGTCTTGCCTCTTTTATGAAAGGGGATAATGACAATCAATGTACATACATGTACTTCAATTACAGTCTGACATATATTTAAACCTTTCCCAAACGGCAAAATTTTAGAGTGATCCACATCAAAAACTGCCACAAATGACAAAATGGATGTTATTAAAGAAAAGATTTGTGTAAAATATGGCACAGAAAATATTGAGACAAAAGGAGAAACTGCTGGTTATCAGCAGTTTCTTCTTTTGTCTCAATGTTTTCCCAAGCCATTTCTATTAAGGACGTCAAAACCCGGTCCTTTTTGGGAAAGGGTTAAATTAATATCAAGTTTGTAATTTGTGCAATAATAGGCAGAAACTGACAAAATATACAATTTTTTTTTACACATTCAAAATGACGATTTTTTTTTGTAACTTAAATTCTCAAATGATTTGGAGAGCGACAAAATTTTAGACTGGTCCAAATTCAAAATGTGAATGCAACTTTACATTTTTAGCAGAAAGCATTGTGGAAAATGGAGAAATTTATTCAAGGAAATGAGGTAATGACAATTGAATCCAGTGTTTCGGAAAGATTTTTTGCAATAATGGGACAACGTTCCTTACCCTCAGAAAATCAATGTGACATTTTGAAAACTGATGTGAGAATTATAGAGTAAAATTGCTCCACTCTGAACTACAGAAGAATTCATTGAGACAAATACCCACTCATTGGCTAAAAGACAGTGACATTTGGGATTTCAATGTGGCTTTGGTGCATGACACAGGCTTTTCCCATTCACTTTTGAGATTACAGACAGTTAAATGTTTACCTCTTCGATGTTGCTCCCAATTTCAAGTGACTTGACATACACCTTTCTGACATTTCTCTCGATCAATCGTTTGATGGACCCCATACTGAGGGGGTTACAGCAACTGTCACCTGGAAATCAGTTGAACGAAATCATGAATGAGGAATCTGTAGATTTAATCATCTGAAGACGTGAATTAACACCCCCCCCCCCCTCCAGTCAAAAATTTTAGAAACTTTTAGGTTAAGAAAAGAAGAACAAGGGAAATCGATGTTAGCATTCATATATGAAATTCTCTTCTCCCTCAATGTTTCTCTGGAAAATACTTACAATGCCATTTCCAATACAAGGCCTGCTTTTACAGGCCCGTAGGAACGGGGGGAGCTAAGGGGGATAAGCCCCCCCCCCCCCCCAAAGATTGATCCGGTCGGCACAATTCTTTCAGCCAATCAAAAACGTCGTCAGCGGACCTGCACTCATTCGGTGGAGGTGAAAGCTTCAGTCTTTTTCGTTGAAGCATAACCAACTTTCAGCATTAATATCTCGACGACTACGCCTGATTATTAAAAATGCGTTGGTAGTTAGAAAGTTTAAATCACATTCTTTAAAGAAAGAGTTTTGTTTATGAATTTTAACGATGGATTTTTGAAATAATCTGCCTCAAAGTGTACCCTCGATGAAAAAATGAAAGTGAGGCTATGACGTCATCCCGATCGACTGATTCTATGGCCAAAGATGAAAATTTTAGGAAAATTTTAGGAAAATTCAAATTAGCCCCCCCCCCCCCCAACAATCAGAACAAGGCCTTTAGAAACCCCCAATGTGAAATTGCTTCCTACGGGCCTGTTTTAACATTACCTGACAGCCAGATGAAGCTCGAGAAAACTTTGAAAATGCTGATAACATCATTTTCTCCTTTTGCATCAATATTTTCTGTGACATGCACAAACTTTAAACACAACTTTATTAACATAATCCATTAATTATTTTGTCATCTGCAACCGTGTATTTTTGGTAGTTTGGGAAATGGATTAATCTTGGATAAATGAGATAGATTTCATTTGTGTTTACACCAAATTTGAAAAGTCTTTGTCTAGAAATTAAAACCTAAATGGACTAGATCTATGTCAGTTGACAGAATATTAACAAACTCGTGCATTTACCCATTCCGTGCCAAATGACGACCGGTGTGGGGTCATCCCGTGCTGCTGGTCCAGCATAACCGCAAGAAATCAGAGCAAAAACGACAAGGAAGAAAACTGGCGTTGCCTCCATTTTGTTGTCATATGACCTGAACAGGGACCTATCGTTTAATAGAAAGAAATCGACCCACCAGTGTATTGCTCGAAAAAGAAAAGGGACATTTCATACAAATTTTATATCTAAAGCTGTATTTAATTTGTTACATTCAAAACCAACCATTTAATGTTAGAAAGATATCATTTGTAACTAAAAATAACTGATCCCCATGTTTGTCACGTGACGTAGGTTAAAAGTCACATGATCAATGTCAATCGTGAACGTGTTGTGCTCTTTCTGTTTTGCTATTTGAGAGACAAAAGATACTGACATTATCTGTGAAAATGTCTTGTGCATTTTTGTTAAATCGTTTGCGATTTCCATCGCGTGTGATACTGCGACAATTTAATCGCCGACAGTATGCGAAAAAGTACGCTCAGGTTGATCTCAAAAACACTCGATACACGCAGATCTATCGGGATCTTCACGGTGCCATAGTTGATGAAACAATAGCTAAGGATTTTGTGTACGCGTTAGATAAAAAGGAGCGACAGCTGTTGTTGGTTGAGCTACAAAAATTTGAAGCAGAACAGAAGAAAGTATCAGGTAAACATTTTCATCCAGCATCTCCATCCATAGATATAGATCAGAGGGGGTGATGTCTTTTCAAAATGGTCCAAATATTTCACTAAATGCAGGGTTTTCAATAAGATTTGAAGTAGGAGGGTGAAAAGGAACTGTAGGAGGCTGTGTGATCCTCGTCCCAGCAGGGGTCATAGGGGTAGCACTCCATTATATTGAGGCTGCTGCCTTAGCGCAGTTGGTAGCGCATCAACCTCTCATTCGAGAGGTCCCGGGTTTGATACCCGGCCGCGGCTAATACCCTTTCTGACAAAATTGTCACCCACTAATGGGTTTGAAATCGTTAACCTAAGTGGGCGAGCAGCTCGAGGCTCAGTAAGGGTGTTGTGATAGTACTGGTTTGAGAAATTACAGGAATCCATGGGTAGGTGCTCCAGCCGCCGTGATATGACCCTGCGTAAAACCCCAATAAACTCAAACCCATTGTATTGATTCGGTCGGCACAATCCCTTCAGCCAATCAAAAACGTCGTCAGTCATAAAATGCGGACCTGCACTCATTCGGTGGAGGTGAAAGCTTCAGTCTTTTTTGTTAAAGCATTACCAACTTTCAGCATTAATATCTCGAGGACAACGCCTGATTTTTAAACATGTATTAGTAGTTAGAAAGTTTAAATCACATTCTTTTAAGAAAGAGTTTTGTTTATGAATTTTAACAATGGATTTTTAGCTCACCTGAGCAGGAAGTGCTCAAGGTGAGCTATTGTGGTCACTTTTTGTCTGTCGTCCGTCTGCCTGTCCGTCTGTCTGTCCGTCCGTCCACAATGTCGTGTTAACACTCTAGCAGTGCTCCAGCTAGGTTTTGAAAAGGGCAGGGTGCCAAGTGCCCTGAAAGGGCACTTCGAGTCGCGAAGCGACGAGACGGGGGAGGGAGTGGGAGGGGGCACCCCTCTCCCACCAGGGGGGTTTGGGGGGTCTCCCCCAAGAAAATTTTGAATTCTAGGGGCTTAAAGATGGGTTCTGGTGGGTTTTAAATAGGATTTTGGTATTCAAAAAGGGAGATTATTTCAACCCCTCTATATGTCTCGTCAGACAAGTGGCACCTAGAAGTATTCTTTTACGTCTGTTCATTTAGGGCCACCAGGGGGGTTTAGGGGGTCTCCCCCTAGAAAATTTTGAATTCTTTTAAAGGCTTAACAATGGGCTCTGGTGGGTTTTGAATAGGATTTTAGTATTTACATAGGGAGACTATTTCAACCCCTCCTTGGGTCTCATCAGACAGGTGGTACCTAGAAGTATTCTTTTAGGCCTGTTCATTTAAGGCCGAAAAACGGCCGCATTCCTAATTCAAAAGACCATTGTTTCGATTTAAGAAAAATCCTACAACAATGCTAAAAAATTCTTTCCAGACCCTTGAAATACTTTATTGGATAAACTCTCAACTGTCTTGATTTCTTGCTGTCCATGCTGTAAATTCTTTACAGAGTTTGTAAAAAATTTAGAGTCTGGAGGGCAGGATGTGATAAATTCCTTACACAGGCACGTAGGAAGCAATTACATATGGGGGGGGCTAAAGCCTCAGTGTCTGAATATTGTGTGGGGGCTAAATTGGATTTTCCCAAAATTTTCAGTGTGAAATAAGGAAAATTCGGCATTTTTGACCAACTTTAGGGGGCTTAGCCCCCCCTAGCCCCCTCTGTTCCTACGGGCCTGTTACATTTAGTAATATTTTTTGTCTGTGGTTTTTTTCAATTTAGACCACTCAACATTTGTTGCTTCAATGTGGAAAGGGTGAAGAAAGCATGGGGAAGAGGGGAAATATATGAAATGCTCAATTTCTTCCTTGTATTCAATTTCTATTTCACTAATGCATAATTAGTTCTTCGTTTTTTGAACATGGCTCTTGTGATATATACTCTTGCTTTGAATTTGGAAAATATCTAATTTGGATCTCCTTTTTTCTGAAAAAAAAATCATCTGGTAAAGGGTTAAATGGGGTGTAGAAGTGTGTTTAATTGAAAGGGAGACTTTCCAATTCAGGTTTTCAGAGGTTAGGAGAATAACCAAAACAAAAATCAAATTGTCTTTTATTATTAACCAACAAATAGCCTATCATATTTTATTTCTGTGGGGAAAGGGAATAACAAATTGACTACATTCCAAGTAAAGGGTCACGCTCTATGCTAAGGGATGTAAACTATTGATTTTCTGGTACACATTTTTTGGTCATATATTCTCGAGTGGAAGACTACAATCAGTTACACAAATACTTCAGATTTGAGATATTTAATTGGTGATGGATAAATAATTGGACTAGAAATCGGTAGGTTAACTAGAATTTTAAAGCTTGATTTTATAGAAGTAATACGTCGGACATTTTGGCCAGTCAACTCTGAATTTTGCCAGTCAATGAATTGTCCGTGGCTCTCGCAAAGACTGTGAATTACAATTATGAAATAAGATCCATGAATTTAAGGTAAACTGCAAAACAAAATGGGACGAAACTGTCAGAGTGAAACGGCGATTTTCCAAAATGTAAAATATCTTATCGCAGCCTACAACTAATCTGAAATTTTCTCCGTGAAAGGTGACAAAGTTAATCATCATCCATACAATCTTGTTAATGACCATTCGTACGGATTAAGTCGCTAATCAGTCCTTGTTTATAGTTGAAAAATTGTTTTACGGCACGCGCTAACTCTCATCAACAGATTATCGGAAAACTGCCCACTCGATAATGAATCACGCGTTGTGATTGGTCGGCTTGTCGATATTAGCCACGCCTTGCATTAATTCTGTTTGTAATAAGGTTGTAAACAGTTATCCCCCGAAATTACCCGCTAAACGCATCAGTGATCACAGCGAGTTTTCATTATCAATTAAGGGAGGCGACAATACACAAGATAATCGCTTATTGAGCGAGTAAGGGCAAAATTTACAATCAATATATAGGGCAGGGCGCCGCACTTCGACGGCAGGGCAAGGCAGGGCGCCGCGCCCTTCTAAAAGGGCCTAGCTGGAGCACTGTCTAGCATCTACAAATATA
Organism: Fragum sueziense; assembly: GCA_963680895.1. Lineage (NCBI taxonomy): Eukaryota > Metazoa > Mollusca > Bivalvia > Cardiida > Cardiidae > Fragum > Fragum sueziense. The sequence goes on along the minus strand of OY804594.1, from coordinate 65,173,918 downwards.
AGCCAATCTTTACCAAACCTGGTCAAAACATGTATGACCATAAGATCTCGGATAAGTTCAATTATGGGTCAGATCGAACCTGAAAGTCCGGAGTTATCTGCCCTTGAATGCGTAGAATAGCTAGTTTGTACATTGTTTACACTCTAGCATCTACAATTATTGATCAATCAAGACAAGACTTGGACAAAATGTTGGAGATTTTAAGATCTCGGACGAGTTCAATTTTCAGTCTGATCTGACATGAAGGACGAGAGTTATGTGCCCTTGAATTTGACAAAATTGCTGTTTTTGACCTTGTTTACTCTCTAGAATCTACAATTACAGATCAATGAGGACAAAACTTGGACACAATGTTGGGGACTATAAGTTCTTGAATGAGTTTGATTTTCAGTCTGATCGGAGTAAAAAGTTTAGAGTTATGTGCCTTTGAAATTTACAAAATAGCCGTTTTCGACTGTTTTTGACCTTGTTTACACTCTAGAATCTACAATTATTGATCAATCGAGACAAAACTTGGACAAAAAGTTGGAGACCATAAGATCTCCAAAGAGATAGATTTTTGGTATGATTAAACAAGAAAGACCAGAGTTATGTGCCCTTGAATTTGACAAAATTGCTGTTTTCGACCTTGTTTACTCTCTAGAATCTACAATTACAGATCAATGAAGACAAAACTTGGACACAATGTTGGGGACTATGAGTTCTTGAATGACTTCGATTTTCAGTCTGATCTGATCAGAAAGTACAGAGTTATATGCCTTTGAATTTTACAAAATAGCTATTTTCGACTTTTTTTAACCTTGTTTACACTCTAGAATCTGCAATTATTGATCAATCAAAACAAAACTTGGACAAAATGTTGGAGACCATAAGATCTCATATGAAATAGATTTTTCTTTTGATTGAACTAGAAAGACCAGAGTTATGTTCCCTTGAATTTGACAAAATTGCTGTTTTCAGCTGTTTTTGACCTGCAATTGTCTACACTCTAGAATCTACAGTTATTGATCAATCAAGACAAAACTTGGACACAATGTTGGAGAACATAAGATCTCAGATTAGGTCGATTTACAGTCTGATCTGTTGAGAAATTTGAGAGTTTTGTGCCCTTGAATTTGACAGAATTGCTGTTTTCGGCTGTTTTTGACCTTGTTTACTCTCTAGAATCTACAATTATCAATCAACCAAGACCAAAACTTCGACACTATGCTGCTGATTATAAGACCTTGCATGAGTTTGAATTTTGCTCCAATCAAATGAGAAAGTTGTCAATCATGTTCCCTTAAATGTGACAAAATTGCTGTTTCGACTCTAACAACCACAAATAATGAACAATCAAGTCGAAATTTGGATTATGATGTTGATAATAATAAGATCTTAGATTAATGAATCTCAGAATAATCGGAATAGAATTTGCTCAGTTATCTGTCCTTCAAATTTTACTCTAACAACCTCAAATAGTGACCAATCAAGACAAAACTTGACACAATGTTATTGACCATAAGTCTTAAATATTAATTGAATTGATCAAGACTGTGGCTCATATCATTTTGGTTCAGGTGAGCGATATAGGACCATCATGGTCCTCTTGTTGAAATATTCTGCCTCAAAAATGGTATCCCGTAACGATAAAGACTGAGGTTACTGTAGTACCCTCGATGAAAAAATGAAAGTGAGGCTATGACATCATACCGACTGATTCTATGAAATTATTCTTGCCGTCCAAAACTTGATTTGAGGCGGTCATTTCTGCCGCCTGCCTTTCTCTTAATGAAAACCCTGTCAATTATTATCAAACCCTACTGGCAGACATGCCATAATTTTTCCAATGGAATCTGGGACATTGAATAAACAATTTCCTGGATTTGAAAGTTAACCCTTTACTCGAAATTTCTCTACACTTATATATAGTGAATGATCGGGAATGGGAGATTTCCTGAACATTTGCTTTATTTACGGGACGGCAGGACGGCATATCAATTTACGGGACGGTCCTGGAAGCTCCGGGATGTATGGCATGTATGCTATTGGCTAGCGACCAACTGTGTACCAGTTCTCGCCAACTATACCATATCACAGTAAAGACATGATATTATTTATGGATACGCTCCTCTAGTGGATACTGTAGCGAAGGCGGGATAGGGCGAACTAGTTTGACGGAAGAAATGGACAACAAGCTATTGAGTTGAAATAGGGCATTTATTAATGCCAAAATAAAATGTCAAATTTAAGATAAAGGTTGAAAATTGAAACATGAGAAAATCAACCGTCAAAGCTGGGCGATATAAAAAACCGCCAGCCAAAACATGAAATATTGTACAAAACATTAAACACCATCCAACCAGGAGACAATAATGATATCCATTATATTTTGAGAGAAATCTGTTACATGGAAAAATAAAAAGGTGTATCTGGAGAATAAAAAGGGGGTGTTTCACAGGGGAGGAGGTGGGATTTTTTACAATAATTTTGAATAACTTCTTTCTTCTTCCCCAAAACAACGAATAATGGCTAGGAAGGCCCTGGTTGGATGATATTAACACGTGACCCAGGAGCAGCTATTTGATTGGTTAACCCTTTCCCAAACGGCAAAATTTTAGGGTGATCCACTTCAAAAACAGCCACAAATGACAAAATAGATGATATTAAAGATCAGATTTGTGTAAAATATGGCACAGAAAATATTGAGACAAAAGGAGAAACTGCTGGTTATCAGCAGTTTCTTCTTTTGTCTCAATGTTTTCCCAAACCTTTTCTACTAGGGACGTCAAAACCAGGTCTTGTTTGGGAGAGGGTTAATAGTTAATTAGGTTAAGAGGCTAAAAATAGCCATCAAAACAACGACTTATTTAGACTGGCAAAGCCCGTAATAAAACATAGACTAGAATAAAAAAGGAACGATCCATAAAAGATTTTATGTAGCCATAAAATGCCATTTATGGATACGCTCCTCTAGTGGATACTGTAGCGAAGGCGGGATAGGGCGAACTAGTTTGACGGAAGAAATGGACAACAAGCTATTGAGTTGAAATAGGGCATTTATTAATGCCAAAATAAAATGTCAAATTTAAGATAAAGGTTGAAAATTGAAACATGAGAAAATCAACCGTCAAAGCTGGGCGATATAAAAAACCGCCAAAAAGAAGACGCCCAGAAGAGAACAATCCCAGCCGAAGCCAATGGCACAGATGTTAACGATACGATGCGTAGAACTATTTTGAAACTAACAGATTAGAAAAATATAGCTGCACCTGGGGTTACAATGTAAACACTAGACACATTCGTACAGTTAAGAGGATGCTAACTCATGTGCACCTTAACAAAGATTGATATTTCTGTTGTTAGACTTCTAGAGCAGCCTGCCTAAAACAGTGCTGCTGTAAATTTAGATTGCCATGATTATTGAGGTTATGGAAAGGCTTTTTGAAACCCATAATGGCATTGAACATGATATGATGGTTGAGTTATACATGAGTTAGCACCCTTTACAATGTTATATATACAGAAGAATAGTATAAACGTATAAAAGTTCTTATAACGGGACAGTACCCGAGCACTATTTTGACCACTCAGATTATCATGATCTGAACTTGTATTATAATGTCAGTGTTTTATAGTGATTAGGGGAAGAAACGACGCATATAGGACGTTGATCTTTGGCACATGACAGAGACGCAAAGTCTGGCATGAAACAAACATCCCCGAACAAAAGCAAACTGATAGCCTGCCTAAAACAGTGCTTACGGTTTGCAAGGTTGATTTTTGTAACATTTTTATAAACCCTGTTTCTGTGACTAAAACTAATTGTTGGTAATGGGTCTCAGTACATGGACAGGGAAACAAAATAAGTCTCTTGCCGCCTAAAACGGTCAAGAATTTGAAAGAGTTGGACGAATATATTTTAGGTATGCCGAAGACTTCCATCTGCCAAGTTTTTGAATGTTATCGGAAGACATATTCAGAGAATGCGCGTAAGTAGCCCCCCCTATTCTAAAGGAGTGTCCTGTAAATAGGGAGGGTTCTAAATGGCAAAGAGAGACACATTGACGTAGAACGGAGCGAAAGTAAAAAGATGAGATGGCGCCACCGTGCGCGTCCTGAAATAGTGGACCTGTAGGGCGATTCTTAAAATCTGTAGCACGTAAAATGGCGCGCACCGGGCAGAGCTTTCTGTCTTTTCGACGGCTCAGCGTGATTTGGGCCACTTGACCATTAGAATGTTTGAATCGAGAGAGATTGATAGAAATGGATGATACCTTGGCCCGATTTGAATTGTAATGCAGTATGGTTGCCTGGCGCAATACTAGGTTTGCGGGTGCTGATGGTGTGAAAGCGATTTCACCTACGCGAAGCAACCCAAAAAAGGCTGTGAGAAACATAGCACGGAATGTGAGAACGCGAGAGGGTTCTTCAATGACGTCCGGAAGTATTGTTATGAGCTGACGGAGATGAGTAAGCGTAAAGGGGAGGCGTTTGTCCGAGGCGGATTGGCGTCGTAAGCTATAAAGCAGTTTGCGAACAAGAAAATTCTCTGTCGGGTTTGGAAGGTCGCGAAGTTTGTGGATGTAAGCTATGGCTGAGATGTAGGAAGAAATAGTTGAAGGTTGTAATTGGCGGTTATGGCAAACTGCAATAAATTGTGCAAGGCGTTCTTTGGTAACGGGAAACAAAGGTTGATCCGGATATAAGGACAGATGGAAGTTTCGGAAATGCCTTAAAGCGTTACAATAGCTTGAACGCGTAGATGGAGCAAGGGAGGTTTGAAGTAGCTCAGACACTGATTGATTTAAAGCAAATCGAGCAGATGATTTGGAACTGTTGTAGGTACTTGGTCCATGTGTGGAGCTATGGTTTTGAACCGTTCTACCTGTGAACGAGAAAGAAGATCAGGTAGGACATTGTATTTGCCCGGAATATGTACGGCTCTTATCAGTATGTTATGAGACATGCATGCTAAGACTAGGCGTCTAACCAAAGACATAATCTGCGGAACTTTACAAGTTTGCCGATTGATGATGTGAACGACTGCTTCATTGTCTGTGTGTAGGAAGACACATTGATTGGTTAGGTCCTCGGACCAAATTTCAATTGCTAAAACAATGGGAAATAGCTCTTTAAATGTGATATTAGCTTGCTGAAAATGTGCAGGCCATAATCCGTAAAACCAGTGACATTGGAAGGTAGCCCCAAAACCAACTGAGCCTGATGCGTCGGTATGGAAATGGAGGGAATCTGAGCCTATCCAGCGTTTTTTTTGAATGAGGTTCTTGCCATTGAAATGTTGGGTAAAAAGGAGCCATGCTGCAAGGTCTTTCCGACTCTCCCGATTCAGAGTAATCCGATGGTGAGCTTTTTTGATGTTAATTGTCAAATCGGTAAGGCGACGCATAAATGGGCGACCTGGGGTAACCACTTGACAACAAAAATTCAAGAGACCTAATAAAGATTGCATTTCCCGGAGGGTGCATTTCCTACAACGGGCCATGGATTCCAGACAAGAGCGGAGTTTAAGCAATTTGTCTTGGGGTAGTCTGGCTTCCATTTTAACTGAGTCGAGCTCGAGACCCATGAAGACAATCGTTGTGTGAGCATTTTCTGTTTTTTCTGCTTTTATAGGGACCCCGACTAAGTCGCAGAATTTCAAGAAACAGTCCAGGGATTTTTGACTAATATCCGAATTGGCCGGGCCCATGATAAGGAAATCATCCAAAATGTGAATGATATAGGGTATGTTTAACTTATATTTTGCTGCATATTGGAGACCTGAACTAAAACGTTCAAATATTGCACAAGCAGATGAAATTCCCATGGGTAAATTTTTGTCGTAATAGAAGCGATCATTGAAATGAATCCCGAGTAAAGGGTGATCAACAGGGTGAACAGGGATTAGTCTAAAAGCACTGTCAATATCTGTTTTGCAAAATAAGGTCCCCGGTCCAAGTTGCAACAAAAGGTCTACAGCATCGTCAAAGGTGGTATAAGAGACATGAGCCAAATCGGGTTCGATGAAATCATTGATTGAGGCCCCTGGTGGGTAACTTAGGTGATGAATCATCCTGAAGTCCCCGGCTGTTTTCTTTGGGACAAGCCCAATGGGGCTTATATGAAGGTCTTGAAAGGGAGGGGAAAGGAAAGGGCCACAAATACGACCCTAGGGATGAGCACCGTTAGAATTTAACCGATTCCGATTCCTACTCGATTCTTTTTAATCGAATCCGATTCCTAACGATTCTGATTACTATTCGTTAAGGATTATTGTTAGAGTATCATTACCGGCTTATTAAATGTTTTAAAACATTATGGTCCTTTTTTAAACATACACATATCCCAAGTTAAGTTTCTGCAATTGAATAGCATGTTAATATAATTTTACTATGTAAACATAACAGATTATTTGTTTAAAGAAAAACATTTATTTGGATGGAAAAAAATCCTAAATGTTACCAAGAAAACTTTCAAGCCCCTGAAGGGTTAATATAAGATGGGTATTATTCTCATGTTGCTGAATCTAAAGTTTAGTGCAATTTGTATTGATTTGGTGATCATCTGATGGATACTAAGATAGTCATTCACATTGCAAACTTATTCTATACATGATTCAGATTATGGATATTTTAGATATGCACATGTATAAAAAAAATATTTGTAATTATTCTGTTGTATTTGATTGGGCCAAAGCCACTAATTGTCACTGAGTCAATAAAATATTGTATTGTATTGTTAAATATGCGAGTGATTTAATCACAGACATATAGAAAATAAGAAGAAAAAACTTCTAAAATTGTATTTAATACCGAATCTGGCTGTTTGTCAAAGCAGCGGACAAGTGACCATATGCTCATGCAAGTATGCCAAAATTCGCTTGTTATACCCTTTCCTAAACAAGACTTGATTCTGATATCAATATCAATCATTGCTTTAGAAAACAAAGAGTAATTAAGAAAATATCCATTGCAAGAATGATCTTTTTTCCATTCAATTTTATTAAAAATGGCTAATTGTGTTCTGGGTTTTAATTACGTTATCCGCTTTTTTTCATTCAATTAGGACTAGACGAATCTTTATTTTCGTCTTTGGGAAAGTGTAAAAGACCAAGCGCTTCAACAGAGGGTACATCGGGTGATCAGGAATTACCCAAACTGAAGATTTTAGATAAAGATTTCAGCTTTCATTGGACTAGATCCGGTCCAAAATTTTGTAGTTTGGCAACTTTGGAAATAAAAAGGTGATCTGTTTAAATATTTAATTTAAAATGCAATCTGCATAATTTTGAGAGAGAAAAACATGTGTTAAACAAATATACTTTCTTTGTAGACCAAACCCAACCCATCAGAAAAAAATCCAGTTAATCACATCAAAGAAAGATCCAATATTGTGCACACTCACTACTATAATTTTGTTGATGTGAAAAGAGAAAAAATACTTTGATCTTAGCGAAAACAGACCTCAGTGTGTGACATAATCAGTGATGTCACACACTAACAGTGACGTCACACTATTTGCCATGTAAACAGCTGATTACGCCCCAGTTACAGTGCTATAAATAGCGAAGTATTTTCAACCTTTACCCGTTGGTAAATTGGAATTACGTTTTTATTTCTCTTAATTTTCAAAGCAGAAGAAAAAAGACAAATTGAAAAGTGTGAGTTTCTGCATCAATGGAAATTCGATAATTTAGATCTGAAGCATATTCCTTTGTTTGGTTTAAGATTTTTTATTTCTTTAAAAATTTGGACTGAATGTGTTACCGGTATAAGGGAAAATGTTACAAGGAAATTTATGTGTTAGAAAAAAGGAGAATAATGTAGTGCAATTTGTGATACGCGAAGAATTATTAGAATGGGTGAATACTGGACTGATATTTTGTTATAAACAATGGATTTTAAAAGTGGTAGAATTTTTGAAAACAAATTCTGAATGATTCTTTGTTTAGTAATTTTCCATTCTGGATGTGCGTGAAGTGTGCAGGTATTGCTTGATGATTTTTGGATCCTATCGAGTATCATTGTTGTTAACTGCTGACTAAACCATGGTCTGTCTCCAAATGGTTGTGGTAAAAAAAGAATGAGCGTAACTAATCCATCAAATGTTTTCCCAAAGAGGAAAAAGTGCAGTTAATGGCTACGCTGATTTTTAAGCAAAACAAACAAAATTAAATCAGTCAGGAATCGGATGCCAGGAACCGGTTCCTTCAAAATGAATCGATTCCGAGTATCCGGGACATCGTGGAACCGGGAGTAACCGGTTCTCAAGTACCGGTGCTCATCCCTATACGACCCATATTTATTTCTGTTTGCAGTTTCGCGGTAACCGTAGTTACGTTGTCCCCACATGATTTAAGATTAGGGGCAGACCTAGCAATTCGGGGACCAATATATCCTAGCCTAAAACCTTTCCTGAAACCATCTGACAAATACTTTGCCCATTTAAAACCGGCCAGGTACGGTGAAAGAAGTTCAATTTTTACCGGAGTGGCCAAATCATTGTTTGCGGGGTTGTGATAAGGTAGGGGGTTTTGGCTTGGGCTTGGGTGCGGATGAGGGATGAGCGGAATTGGTTGGACAGGAGAACGCTGGGTGGGGGCCCCGACAGTAACCACAGATGTGGGGGTGGATGCACCGTTGTTCGGAGCAGCGCTTGCTATTAAACCGCCAGCAGGTGTTTTCGAGGAATCTGCGAGATCCCTGTTTATTGTTTTTGGGCCGAAAGGACTGATTGTTGCGAGTTGTTGTAGGCTGAAGGGGGGCAACCGCCATCAGCCAATATTCAGTGTGTACGCGTTGCCATGGCCATAAGATTGATTCACGGAGCATCCGAAATTGAGTATCATAGAATATGAAACCCTGACCTGAGTTGCGGTTGGAAATGTCCCGAACTATTTCCATGTATTTCATGAGGTGAGGGGTATCATGGGGGAATTTCATAGAGTAGACCGCGATGAAGCGGATGAATGCAGTAGTCCACATATCGATGGTGGTGATACGCCGTGAGCGGGCTTGGGGCATTAAAGTTAAATTATTTTGCCCATCCATCTGAAAGGAAAATTGAAGTGGGCCTGAATGTGCCGTTCTAGGTAAAAGCATTGCCAAATCCACGAACCGGTTTTTCCAAATTTGCTTTTGCAGTGTTTTTTTAATTTGAGCCGAAATGGGGGTACTAATGGGGTCAATGGACTGAGACCCATTACCTGCGTGGGAAAGCTCTTCACAATGTGTGTTTATCACTTGTGGTATTGACAGCGGAAATTCCTCATCGGATGTGTCACTTTCTTCCGAACTCGACGAACTGGATGACATTGGGTAGTCCGGAATGAAAGCTGGGGTGGCTCTAGCCTGTGAAGATCTCTGTATGAGTTTGGGTATTCTGGACGGAAGAGTTCCAAGCCCCCCCGTCTGAGGCGTCCGCAATGTTGGTCCCGTCTGACCCAAACTGCCTGTAGATGTGGTGGCAGTGGCTGGTAGTGGTGTACGGCCGTGGTGAGCGTGTGATGTAGCTGTTGTAGTTTTTGTATGTTTGTTGACCGTGTCTGTACAGCATGAGCATTTTGATTTAGTTGCTGTGGCTTGGCGTTTTTGTCGCTTCATCTTGGAAATCGGAGTTAATGGCAAATGGATTTTCTGGCCACAGCAACCACGGCAGCTCGAATGTTGTGCAGGAGTTTGACCTGGCCAGCATCAGAAAGATGGCATCCGTCCACCGAGAAGACCTGTCGTTTAGCCTCCGTAGACCAGAAACCTTTTAGTCGCCAAAAATACGTTCGATGTGGTTCCCGTGCCGATAAACAGGCGCTCAGCAGTCTGTTGGTGATGTCCACCTTAGCATTAAACCAATCTACGTCCACTGGATAGCGGGAACGGGTCAAGGGCTGAGTGCGATGTAGTATCGAAAACACAACTATCTTTTCTACTTTCACTGTGTCCAACAAGTGTGAAATTAACCGAAAAGTGTCTTCTACAAACGTTTGGGGGGTGGTGGTGGGTGAGTAAAGATCATTAGTCCCTATGAACAAGAGCAGCAGTTGAGGTTCGAAATCTGCAACTGTATCCAATCGTCGAGTTAGTCTGGTGATATCCGCCCCAGGAAAACCACTATATTGTACAAGGGGAGGTCCGTCCAGCTTCAACGAGAAAGAGTAGTCCTCGTGACACCGTATGAAGTCCTTGAGCCGACACACGAAAGAATGGCCCAGCAGCTGAATTCTACTTGGAGCCGCCATTTTTAATGTTATGTAAACACAGTCCCGGCGAACAAAGAACAACTATTTTGTTCACAAATTAACTAACAACGTAGGAAAAATCCGCTACATAAATATTAACAATCCATTGTAAAATAACTAAGCAAGAAAACTGTGTTGATCTTCACCTTCAAAACGAGTATTAACCACCGTAAAAAGAAGATTTTTTACAATAATTTTGAATAACTTCTTTCTTCTTCCCCAAAACAACGAATAATGGCTAGGAAGGCCCTGGTTGGATGATATTAACACGTGACCCAGGAGCAGCTATTTGATTGGTTAATAGTTAATTAGGTTAAGAGGCTAAAAATAGCCATCAAAACAACGACTTATTTAGACTGGCAAAGCCCGTAATAAAACATAGACTAGAATAAAAAAGGAACGATCCATAAAAGATTTTATGTAGCCATAAAATGCCATTTACAGGGGTCTCGTTTGCCAAAATTTGGGGCCGTTATTAGGCCCCATTCCCAATGGCAAAAAGTATCTTTTTTTCCCAAATCTCTGGTGAAAATTCCCAATGAGGACCAAGAATGACCCATGTCAAGACCTCATCTTCATTTACAAATATTTTGAAGACAGTTTTAGAGTAGATTCTTAAACAAGAGTATGTACAAATGCATTTTACATCACTACAGACTAATTTGCAGCTGAAACTGAGTGACAGTATGAATACAATCTTGTTTTAGTTTTCCCAATTTAGGTAAAAACGTCACTATTTTTCCCAATTTCACTGGCCCCGGGCCCCAAACAAAAATTAGTAGCAAGACCCCTGATTTAGTATGATTTATTTTCGGAATAAAAGAAGTTGATGTCAAGTAAACATAACTTAATTGTGTGTTGGAAAGGACTCTTTTTACCATGAAAAGGGTTAATTAGCGAGAACTGGTACCTGGCGAGAATTGGTCTCCAGCCAGTATGTTATGGGTACTCATTAGAATTGTCATGTTGAGACAATTTAAATAAGTACCCACAGCAAAGGGTTTAGACTTGAAATAAAGAATGTATTCACCCCCTCTATTCTGCGCGTTGAAAAAGATGTATCACCGTAACTATTTAAGATCAAGATGTAGCTCTATTAACTATATAATTGTAAGCTGCAATATCGTCCCCATGAACTTTGATGATTTTGTTGTATGTTCAAATTGTCAGACGCCTGACAAAATTAAGGATGATAAAAGTCTGTTACAATATTGCCACTATAATACTTGTATATTCGTACACGTATATTCTGTCATAGGCCAAATAATAAAAATAGGTGTGGTTCAGGTTACCCGACTGTCCCTAGCAATTAGGACCGACTCTTAAATTTTTTTAGCCCTCAAAGGAAAAAAGTACAAATAACAACAAAAATGGCAAGAAAAAAAAGGAAACAAAATCCAAATAAAATAAAAAAAAAGATCTAGCCGACCGACCTACCCTAATTTTTTCAACATGTGACCTGAACCACACATATTTTTTATTTGGCCTTATCACCCATCTCTCCATCCAATTCTTATTCTTACAAAGAAAACAAGGGGTATATATTATTTTGCGGTTTTCGGTCGATCAGTTGGATGGTCGGTCAGTCCGTCTGTAGACCAAGTTTGTCCGTAGCTAGCTGCAATATGATAGCCACAAGTTTGATGATGAAAATAGGTTTGTGGCTACCATAACCAAGATTAAGATTCAAAAAGGTTTCTGATTGCATTAATGATTATTGCTGGTGGATATATCTCATTGTATAGAAGTGCAGTGCTTGAAGTACCATAACTCTGCTGATCACATTATGGAATTATTGCCCTTTGCTGATTTTTGTACTTAATATTTTTCCAGAGTATTCATAACTCAAAAAGTATGCAAAGTAGAATCCTGAAATTTCATAGGTGGATAGATCTTATTATGGTGCATTGTTAACCCATTACTGCACAGTGACACCTTTTGACTCCCTCACAAGAAAAGGATAGGGAAAACATTGTGAAAAATGAAGAAATTGCTTGGGACAAGCAATTTCTTCATTTTCCTCAATGTTTTCTAACCCAAAATGGAAAGATTTTTAAATTTTTGTCAGCTTTAAATTGTCGTCTAGAACACCTTTCAAATTGGAACAGTCCAAATTTTTGCCGTCTGGTAAAGGGTTAAAGAACCATACCACTAGCCGATTATAATCATGGAATTATTGCCCATAACTTTGCCAGTTATATTTATTGAGTTGTTGCCCTTTATTGATTTTCATACTTTTGGGGGATTCAGACAAACAGGTTTACTTTCTGGGCATCAAAAAGCTTCCATAATGTTATGATGCCTTGCCAATTAAATAAATTCATGCAAAAAAAAGATTTTAACCCATTACCAAACAGCAGAATTTCAGACTAGTCCAAATTCAAAGATGTTGCAGACGACAATTTTAAGTGAAAGAAATTTAACATTTTTGTGGTCTTTTTAAATGGAAAACATTTTGGGAAATGAAGAAATTGCTTGTCACAAGCAATTTCTTCATTTTCCATGATTTTTTCCAAAGCCATGACCTTGTGGGGTGTCAAAAAGCGTCATTAAGTGGGAATGGGTTAAGTTGTTTTATGCATTTTCTGGACAAGCAGATAACTATATTCTTTGGACAAGGGAATTTTCTAATCTAGCTGTCTTTGGACAAGTTTAAAAATTGAGGATTTTTACGTCCTTGCCCTTTTAGCCTCTATAATATGTGGTCTATGAAGTTCTATAATTTTATATATAGATCTATAAGAAAATGGGTACTTAATTAATTCTACCAGGACAAGGGTGAAGTAATTAATCTTGTTTTTTCACCTAAAGGCTTTGATCCTTTCAGTTATAAATACAATAAGAATTGGATTAATTATTTTATATAAAAGGTTGTCCAGCTTTTTCATCTGTGAGTGCTTGAAATATTCTGGCAATAATTAGCTTTTGCGTCTTTTTCACCTTTTTTGGCTGCTTTCATAATCAAGGTCTTTGTGCAAAATTCTTTTGATATTCCGGTAATTGATATCTTGAGTCTTTAACCTTAAAATGGAAACAGCTTGGGAAAACATAGAGACAAAAGAAGAAAATGCTGATATCAGCATTTTCTTCTTTTGTCTCAATATTTTCTAAGCTATAATATCATACACAAATCTTATCTTTATCAACATTCATTTGTCGTCTGCAGCATTTTTCAAATTGGATCACCCTAAAGTTTTGCGGTTTGGTAATGTGTTGAATTAGAATATTAATTAATATTCATGATTATCTCTATTGGAAAGGCCTTTCCAACTTCATTGTTCACAGTAAAGTACTGAAATTGGTAGAAGAAGTGTCACAAAGGTTTTTTTCCTTTTACCGTTTCACAAAAGGCAAAACTTTAGACTATTCCAAATTATCAAAGCCCCAGGGTGTCCTTTGCCAGATCCAGGGAGAAAGACACAGAATTAATGTACGAATTGTAGATATGAAGCAGGGTTCTCCGCAGAATATTTTGAAGCCGTAGTGGCATTGATAAACTTTGCAACACATTGTGTTCATGTAAATAATTATGAATAAAAACATAATGGGAAAAGAAGAAATTGCTCAATTTGAGCAATTTCTTCTTTTCCCATTATGTTTTTATACAGAATTAGTACATTTTAGAGTATAAGAATGTACCATTTATCAGTTTTTAGCTCGACTTTTCGAAGAAAATGAGAGCTTATACTGTCACCCGGGCGTCGGCGTTGGCGTCGGCATTGCAACAAAGGTTAAAGTTTTTTCAAACATCAATAACTTCCATACTATCAAAGGGATTCAACCCAAACTTGGAATACTTATTCACCATCACACCCTCTACCTTACTATCAGTGCCCATGACCCTGGGACCACTCTATTTGGAGTTATGCCCCCTTTATACTAAGCAACTTATGCTGTCTTCGGACAGCTCTTGTTGACATGAAATACCTCTAAATGTCTCTGTTTGGTGACCGTTTTGAAGAAATTAAGCTGTGGGGTACTTAAAGCTGTAGGGGCATTACTCTGATGTACATGAAGCTGTAGTGGGGCCGATACAGCTTATTGGCTGGGGAGAACACTGTGTGGTAAAGATATCTTATGCTTGCATGTGAAAGACACAGACAGAGACAAAATTGTCTCCATTTCTTTTCTGTAATCAAATGATAGATTCTCTACCTTGTAATAGAAAAGACGAAAATGATATAGCATATCAACTTAAATTACATTAAACATTTTGTGCTGCAAGCAACTGAAAAGAAGCTTAAAAACAAGAAACATTTTCTAAAACTGTAAAATTTCCTAAATCTGAAAAATCTCCCAAGTATAATGAAATTTGTGTAATATAGGAGGTGTAACCCTTTCTCAAACAAGACTAGGTTTTATTTGAAGTCTCAGACATGAAATGGTTGTGAAAACATTGAGACAAAAGAAGAAAATATAACAACCAGCATTTATAACTTTCATTTCATTTTCAGTGAGCTATATTCTCCAAAAGTTCTTTGGTTTTCAACATTTCATTGTCTGCAGAAGTTTCCAACTTGACTCATCTAAAAATCTTCTATAAGGAAATGTTTAACCCAATATTGATTCCTAACTTAGGTAAATTAGGCCTTCAGGGAATAATGTCTTGAAAATTCAACAATAAAGTCATAGATAAATTCAACCTTATTTTTGTGCAATGCGATTCTTTTCCCTTTATTCTTGTGTAAATAAATTTGTTTAGAAATTGTAGCCAGTACATTGTATTTACCAAACTTTTACCCTTATGATAATTGATGATTAATAGTGCTTGAAATTTTCTCCTTAAGTTAAACCATGGCCTTTCCCTAAAAACCAAAATTAAAACTCTTTCAAAACCTGCATACTACAAACACAAATGTTCACAATAACATAGCATAGAAAATATTGAGGCAAAAGGAGAAAATGCTGATTATCAGCATTTTCTTCTTTTGCCTTCATGTTTAACAAAGCTTTTTCTGAAAGGAGATACGATAAGGGGCAAATTTTGTGTGCTGGTAACACGCTGGACTTGTAGCAGAATAGACGCAGGTTTAATCCCTCACTTCTCCAGTTTTTTAGCTCCACTGGCCGAAGGCCAGCGGGCTATTGTCATGGCGTTGTGTCCGTCGTGCGTCCATCCGTCCGTCCGTCCGTGCGTCCGTCCGTTAACTTTTTCTTTAAACATCTTCTCCTCTTATACCAGTGGGCCAATTTTGACCAAACTTGGCAGGAATGTTCCTTGGGTGACCCTTTTCAAAACTTGTTCGCGAATTTTTGATTCGTCAAAAAATGTGGGCGTGGCAGGGCGGGGCTTATCAGACTTAGAGAAATCATAAGAAAATTCTTTAAAAATCAACCTTTGGGCCAATTTGAACCAAACCTGGCAGGAATGTGCCTTGAGTCATTCTTTTCAAAATTTGTTCACAAATTTCTACATTTGTCAAAAAATGTGGCCATGGCAGGGAGAAAGGGGCTTATCAGGCTTAAAGAAATCATAAGAAAATTCTTTAAAAATCAACCATTGGGCCAATTTGAACCAAACTTGGCAGGAATGTGCCTTGAGTCATTCTTTTCAAAATTTGTTCACAAATTTCTACATTTGTCAAAAAATGTGGCCATGGCATGGAGAAAGGGGCTTATCAGGCTTAAAGAAATCATAAGAAAATTCTTTAAAAATCAACCATTGCGCCAATTTGAGCCAAACTTGGCAGGAATGTGCCTTGAGTCATTCTTTCCAGAATTTGTTCACAAAATTTTACATTTGTCAAAAAATGTGGCTGTGGCGGGGAGAAAAGGGCTTATCAGACTTAAAGAAATCATAAGAAAATTCTTTAAAAATCAACCATAGGGCCAATTTGAACCAGACTTTGCAGGAATGTTCTTTGAGTCTCTCTTTTCAAAATTTATTCACAATTTTCTACATTTGTCAAAAATGTGGCCGTGGCAAGGAGGAAGGGGCTTATCAGACTTAAAGAAATCATAAGAAAATTCTTAAAAAATCAACCAGTGTGCCCAATTGAACCAAACTTTGCAGGAATGTGCCTTTAGTCGTTCTTTTCAAAATTTGTTCACAAATTTCAAGATTTGTCAAAAAAAAGTGGCCGTGGTAGGGAGAAAGGGGCTTATCAGACTTAGAGAAATCATAAGAAAATTCTTTAAAAATCAACCATAAGGCCAATTTGAACCAGACTTTGCAAGAACGTTCTTTGAGTCTCTCTTCAAAATTTATTCACAAGTATCAAGATTTGGCTGCCGCTGTGTAAGGCTTACAAGAAATCATGGGATAATTCTTCCACTTTAACCAGTGGAGCGATTCAGGCCCTCCTGGGCCTCTTGTTCAATGATACTTTAAACAGAGGTCTTGTCTTTATTATGACCTTAGCAGTCGAGTCGAATGTAGAATTCTATGATTCAATTAACCAATTTCAAAAGATGTCTTAATTTCCAGTATGTCTTGTTTGGGAAAGGGATAGGACTTTTTCCACTATTTTCTATGCTGTCGTAAGCATAAATTTCAAAGGACCTCTACGGATAAGGCGAGAATTCTCCCTAAAAGGCTCAGCTCGATGGGTCAATTCTCAAAACTAACAAATTGAGAAACAAAATTAAGCTTTATGGTTAGGTAGACAAATAAAGGAAATAAACACCGATTTTTATGTCATTTTAAAAGTTCTATAGGTGCAGATAACTCTTGATTTTAGTACCCACCTAAATGGTTCCGTTTTCTTACACTACCAGTATTCAAAGAGGTAAAATGAAGATTCTTTTATTTTTATTTGCAATTTATTTTCTACAGATACAGGGATAAATGGTGTTGACATCATATGGCAGCTTTGGTTTTGTCTGTATTGCGCATGCACACCATTGAAACAACTTTAAATGCGCACTTTCCCGCCAAAAACCGAGACATACCTACACCTTCCTAAGGCTGGCTAACATCGTTCCCCCCCTTGACCCAGCTTCCCATTGACATATGTTGTGTAACTGGATCATAGGCTTCTTTGGTAAAAAGGATTTGCTGGGTCACGGGGGTGGGGGGGCGGGGAGGGGGGGAACGTACTTTTATACTAAAAATAGTACTCATATACCATATGCCATAATTTTGGCGGGAAGATTTCGCCTTTAAACTCGTTTCAATGATGCGCATGCGCATTAAGGACAAATCGAAAAATGGTTTATGATTTCAACACCAATTGTCCTTACATTTACAGAAAATATTTTGCTTATAAAACTAAAGAAAACTTAAATCTGGTTTAATGAATAACGGTGAGGTAAGAAAATGTAATTTTGGGCGTAGGTACAGAAACCAAGAGTTATCTGTACCTGTCGAATCGTTTTGATCGTATAAAATCAGTTTTCATATGATTTAGATACATATCTAACAATACAGTTCGAAATAATAATCAATTTGCATATTTTGAAAAATGACTTTTCCATTTGAGCCTTTTAGGGAGATTTCTCGCCTTATCAGTAGAGGTCCTTTATATGATTCCAATCTTTACGTCCGTAGCACTCTGCAGCAGCTTTCAAATTTGAACGGTCCATATTTTTGAGAAAAGGTTTTAAATTTAAATTGAATTTATAGTTTTTTGCAGCAGCAGCAGTAGCAGCACCCTAGCTTTTGAACAGTCTGAATAAATGTTTTTGTCTGAGAGAAGGTGTATGAAAACCATTTAATTATCACAAGCAAGAATTTATAAATTGCAATGAACAGTTTGAAATTTCTTGCTTATCAGTTCTATACTTAAATTACAACAGGTGCAACCCTGCAAATTATATAAGTATGAAAATAGTTTATATGAAACAGACATTTATTCAAAATGACATTAATAAGACATTTAACATTTAAATAGGAATACAAAGTGGTCTTCTAGTGGTCAAAATGCCTGATGTATAAACTGGGGTAGTGTTTTTTCTCAGTTTTTGGAACGGGTCTGAAACCAGCCAAATTCAGAAAAAATGTGTCAATTTCGCAAAAAAATGGAAAAAATTTAGTCATCACAAAATGCAAAAAAACTTAAGTCCTGTATAATTCAGTATAGCTGTATAAACTGAAAGGAATTCCAGTTAAGTGTTGGATATTTTAGCTCAACACATTAAAGGGATTGGAGGAAATTTTCTTTAAAAAACAAAATTGAACTTTTGTATCGGGAATTTTCTTTTCATTTTTTGGGAAAAGATGACCCTTTTTGGCATTGGGAACAGGTCCCTTTTACGTACCCATGCAAAGTTAGAGAAAAAACACTGTCGGTTGATAAAGTGCACTTCAAGTCACATAGGCCGTGGGCCGAGCCAGCAAATTGTGACAAAGTGGTTCAGGCTGGAGGGTGAAGGGGAAAACTTGATTTAGTAATTAAGATATTAATGTATAAAGTCATAATCAGGATTGTTTACCTTAAATTATGTGGTCACTAATTAGAAAAACGCGATTTTAGTGTCTTTGAAGATGCCCATAATTGACCAATCAGATGAGAGTATTTAGCCTAAAAAGCTTCAGCCCGGTCCTGAAAAAATGGCCGCCCCCATAAGGATTGCATCTGTCAACTGTCAGATTTTGATGTATGTGCACTTATTCCATGCACAGACGTTACATGGACGAAGCTGTACAGTTGCTCAAATGTTTTGGCAACTGTGGATGGTAAAGAAAAAGAAATTGCCTCTGTATTTTGACTGATAGTAACGAAGTTGTACCTGACATTGGGTTCCATCGTGAGTGCTACCAGAAGTACACAAACAGTAAGCGAATTGAATGTGGGGCGAAGCGGAGGGACGCTGGACGTCTATGGTCATCTGAGGACCAACAAGGTGAATGTGAGTTGTTTTTAAAGAATTGTGTTTAGCAGGGGTTCATAGAAATACCGGAATGCACAGTAATTACCGGAACATTACTGATATTGTAGATCTATTTGGGGATGGGTTCTATGCTTTTCATGTAATCATGTTCATGCTTCAGAATATGGAGAGTGATAACTAGATAATTTTCCTAAAATATTAAATCAATTAAAGAAGAATAATTTTCCAGTTTTTCCTTGATGTCATTAATAAATGCACTGGTATTCAGATGTCCTTTTTCCACATAAAGTTAAGCTAAGTTGTTCTTACCTTGATTAACCTAAATTTGAAAATGTAATAATGATATTCCCAAACAAGACCTGGTTTTAACGTCCTTGATAGAAAAGGCTTGGGAAAACATTGAGGCTAAAGAAGAAACTGCTGATATCAGCATTTTCACCTTTTGGCTCAATATTTTCTGTGCTTTATTGTACATGAATCATTTCTTTATCAACATCTCTTTTGTCGTCTGCAGTGGCTTTCAAATTGGAGCACCCTAAAATTTGTCGTTTTGGAAAGGGTTCAAGTTATAAGTTTCTCATTCAATATCTAAATAGGCAAAGGGACAACACATAACACCAATGGAATAATAATCCAGCGGAACACTGGTCAACAGCTAGAACTGTCCACTTCCATGTGTCGAGACCGGAAGCGCACTATTGAGGCACCAGCTGAGCCTGCTATGCATTGTCAGGGTCAGAAGCGAAGAGGACCAATTCAGTTTCAAGGTGAGAGAATTTCCCAAACTTTCCCAAACGGCATAGTGTTAGGGTGGTCTAATTGCAAAGAAGCTGCAGAGGACAAAATATATGTCGCTAAAGATTGGATTTGTGTACCATAAAGCCTAGAAATTATTGAGGCAAAAGGAGAAAATGCTGATTCTCAGCATTTATTCTTTTGTTACAATTTCTTCCCAATCCTTTTCTCTTATAAACGTAAGAATTAGGTCTTGTTTGGGTAATAATCATATGAAAAATTAATGTCTTTTTCAAAATAAAGGTGAAAAATATAATCTTCTCAAAATCTTCTCAAAATATAATTCTTAAAGATCTAGTATTTATACTCTTATTTTAATGTCATTTAGCAGGTGTTCTTAGGTACTTATTAGTCCCCTACCGGCGAAGCCGAAGGGGACTTTAGGTTTGCACTCTGTCCGTCAGTCAGTCTGTCTGTCCGTCCGTCCGTCCGTCCGTCTGTCCGTCCGTCAGTCCGGTGAATTAGTTTTCCAGACTTTTTTTCTTAATGCTGGCAGCTATTGAGCTGATTTTTGGTATGTAGACCCGCATTGATGAGTTACAGAACAAGTTTGAGTTTCGTTCCGCTCCAGTGATTTTTGAGGAAAATATGGATGCTGGACTTAGAAAATTACTGGGAAATTACAGTTTTCCAGACTTTTTTTCTTAATGCTGGCAGCTATTGAGCTGATTTTTGGTATGTAGACCCGCATTGATGAGTTACAGAACAAGTTTGAGTTTTGTTCCGGTCCAGTGATTTTTGGGGAAGATATGGATGCTGGACTTAGAAAATTTCTGGGAAATTACAGTTTTCCAGACTTTTTTTCTCAATGCTGGCAGCTATTGAGCTGATTTTTGGTATGTGGACCCGCATTGATGAGTTACAGAACAAGTTTGAGTTTCGTTCCGCTCCAGTGATTTTTGGGGAAGATATGGATGCTGGACTTAGAAAATTTCTGGGAAATTACAGTTTTCCAGACTTTTTTCTTAATGCTGGCAGCTATTGAGCTGATTTTTGGTATGTAGACCCGCATTGATGAGTTACAGAACAAGTTTGAGTTTCGCTCCGCTCCAGTGATTTTTGAGGAAGATATGGATGCTGGACTTAGAAAATTCCTGGGAAATTACAGTTTTCCAGACTTTTTTTCTAAACACTTGCAGGTATTGAGCTGATTTTCGATATATGAACACATATTGATGGGATACAGAACAAGTTTGAGTTTCGTTCCAGTCCAGTGATTTTGGGGGGAAAATATGGATGCTGGACTTAGAAAATTTCTGAGAAATTAGTTTTCCAGACTTTTTTTTCTTAATGCTTGCAGCTATTGAGCAGATTTTTGGTATGAGGACCCGCGTTGATAAGTTACAGAACAAGGTTGAGTTTTGTTCCGGTCCAGTGATTTTTAGGAAGATACGGATGCTGGACTTTGAAAATTTTTGGGCTTCTTTTTCTTAACACATATATAAAGCCGGTAGGGGACTAGGTATTGTTTTGCAATACTTCAGAATGCTTGTTACATATGTATTTTTAATTGCAGGTGAGAATCTGGATCTAAGTCGATGTCCGGAGGTTCATACAGAATCCATTGTCAGGGACAGAGCATACTTCTTGGCAAAGTATTGTCAGGTTTGTGGTTGTCTTGACCCTTTCCCAAACAAGATCTGGTTTTGATGTGTTTATAAGAAAAGGCTTGGGAAAACATTGAGACAAAAGAAGAAAACACTGACAATCAGCATTTTCTCCTTTTACCTCAATATTTTCTGTGCTATATTATATGTACATCCTTTCATGATCAATATCCATTTTAACATCTGCATCAGCTTCCAAATTGGACCCCTAATATTTTGTCGTTTGGGAA
The DNA here is from genome assembly GCA_963680895.1 of Fragum sueziense. Lineage (NCBI taxonomy): Eukaryota > Metazoa > Mollusca > Bivalvia > Cardiida > Cardiidae > Fragum > Fragum sueziense. Next base: position 65,152,298 of record OY804594.1, on the reverse strand, counting down.
AGGGTTAAATTCAAAACTCACTTAGGTTCGTACTAAAACTAAAAAAATGGTCGAAAACACCGCAGCATGGATCAATCTAACTAAAGTTGTCATCAAGGAGAAATCTCACTATTACAAAGTAATGGAACCATGTTGACTTGTGCTCTGCCACATAGATTTATCCCTTTCCCAAACAAGACCTAGTTTTGATCTCCCTTACAAATAATGTCGGGGAAACATTGAGACTAAAGAAGAAATTGCTGACAAACAACATTTTCTCCTTTTGCCTCAAGATTTTCTGTGCTATATTGTACAGAAATGTCCTTTTTAGTTACTTTAACCCTTTCCCAAACAGTAAAGTTTTAGGGTTGTCTGATTTGAAAGGAGTTGCTGACCGCAAAATAGATTAAACTAAATGGAGAAAATATATATAATATTATGTATGTTGTAGCCCAGAAAATATTGAGGCAAAAAGGGAAAGTGCTGGTGACATCACCAGCACTTTCTTCTTTTGCCTCAATGTTTTCACAAGCCTCACAACTTAGAGACGTCAATACCAAGTCTTGTTTGGGAAAGGGTAATGTTGTCTGGACCACCCTAAAATATTGATGTTTGGAAAAAGGCTAAGAAAGACTGTATGGTGTTTTATCCTTTTCCCAAACAAGACAAGGTTTTGACATCACTGATAGAAAAGGCTTGTGAAAACATTAAGGTGAAAGAAGAAAATGCTGATGATCAGCATTTTCTTTTTCCTCTGTATTTTCTAAGCTATATTGTACACACATCCAATTTTTATCAATATTCATTTTGTCGACTGGAACAGCTTTTGAATTGGACTTCCATAAAATTTTGCCAAATGGGAAAGAGAGAAATTTTTAATATATATATATATATCAGGATATACATGTATCTGTAAGTAATATACATTCACTTGTGCAGGACATTACATTTCCTTTCTTTTCTTTTTCAGACTGATGGATTACTTCCAAGATGGACAGGCTGGAATCAAGTTCTCCACAAGGATTCACACCCAATTAACAATGTTGGTTATTTGCCCATAATTGACTCAAGTCCAACAGATAAGGCAACAGCACTTACAATTCTTGAGAAAAGTCTAGAGATTGCCCATGCCTTAAATCTTCAATCCATTGTGCTTGTCATGGACCAGGCAAATTATGCCAAAGCCCATGAGATACTGTGGCAAGGTCCTCTTGCGTTCCGTGATTGAATTATTGTGAGATTGGGAACATTTCATACTGCCTTGGCATTCATGGGAGCAGTGGCAGGGTGCCCAGTGACTTTCGGTGTCAAAAATATAGGTATGTCCCAGAAATATAGGTATCTATTGGCCAGAAATATAGGATAATATAGGTTGCCTTTACTACGAATAAAAGACTACTTCAAACTTTAAACATTCACCAACAACTTCCATCTCTCTCTCTCTTTTAAGATTAAAGGGGAAACAGACAATGCAGCCATTAGCTATTACTTTCTGTCCTGGATAGTATTCAGTGGCACTAAGGTGTTTCAGAGAATACCATAAACATATCAGGAAACGAAAGCCAAGAAGGTCCTATATCGCTCTCCTTAGACAACATCGAGGCTTTAATATGATATCTTCAGTTTCATCCCAGACTCACAAAAGAACTTCCTGACAATTTTCATTGCAGGAAGGCAATTTGAAGAATTTTGGAAGAGATTCATGCTGCCATGATACATGCAAAATACTAACATAGGGTCTCTGACAAAATAATTTGCCAGGGGAAGTTTGCCCCAGATTTCATAATTAGTTCTTTATCTCCATTATGAAATTTGATATCCCACAACATTGGGTCAAATTTCATACCACCACAAAACTTTGAAATATTTTGATAGAGGGGATTAGATACACACCAAATTTAAGTCGTCAATAGCTGATATCATACAACATAAGGCAAATTTTATAAAACCAAAAAACTTCGAAATGCTTTGAAAGTGGGGCCATCAAACATTTCTACACACCATATTTCAAAGCCCTTGCCCAAACAGTTAAGGAGAAGAAGATTGTGCAAAATTTACTTCTATGTCTCTTATGAAATCTAATATCCCACAACATGGGGCCAAATTTCAATGTACCAAAATAATTTGAAGGATATTGGTATAACTAAAACGCGTTAGTGTGAGCATTTTCGGACCCAATGTATTAACGTAAACAGTGGGGTTTTACCTCAGAATGCAATAGACCATAACCTTTTTCACGAAGCAATAAGTTATCTCATTACCCTGTCTTACCTTTGGGTAGATATTGGACATATTGTGAATCGCTCACGATAGCGCGAGTCCACTGTAGAGGGCCATGAGATGATTCCACACAGCAAATTCAAAGTCCTAGGTCTCAAAATTCAGGAGTAGAAGAAAGAATTACTCCTTTGTCTCTATATCAAGTCTGATACCCCAACACAAAGGGCCAATTTTCAGTGTACCACTATGATTTTAATATTATTAGTAGAGGGCCATGAGACAATTCTACATATCAAGTTTCAAAGCCCTAGGCAAAAAAAGTTATGGCGAATGAGATTGCACAAGATTTACTTCTCTGTTTGATACCCAATAACATAGGTTCAGTTTTCATTGTACCAAATTTGTAATAATAAGTATTTTGGTAGAGGGTCATAAGACAATTTTACATACCAGTTTCATAGCCATAGACCAAATTATTCAGAAGCAGAAGGCTGTCCTTCTTTGTCTATATATGAAATATGGTACCCCTGAACATACATGTAGGGCCAATTTTCATGACTCCAGAACAATTTAAAATATGTTGGTAATGGGCCTCTGGATGATGGTAAATACAAAATTTCAAGACTCTTGGGCAAGGCCATATGGATTGGGAGATTTGTGTAATTGTTGACAGACAGATAGATGGACAGATTGATGACAACGGTGAGGAATCCCAATTAATCACCCTTGGCACTTTTTGCTAATGGGAGCCAAAAATAAATGTTATTAAACATCTTGGCTGTTTCTCTAACAAACATAATAAGACAAGAAACTTAATGTTCAAATATCAATCAGTCTCTGTGACAGCAAGATGAAAATTAAAATATTTCACCTAAATTTGGCGTTTAGTAATTAACAGTGAGTGCCAAAAAATGAAGCATTCTCTATTCTTTAATAATTCTTCCCAGCTAAAATAGAAGACTGGTACAGAATATGTGATAACAAAGGACAGGAAGTCGTGCACTAAGCTTTGTACATCAGAAGCCAAACTGTCATGTTTAAAGGTATGATATTATTCCGTGCATCTATATAAATCAATTATAATTCAGTTGCCCGTAAGTAATCCTAACATAAGATTATAAATTTTGAACTTTACCGTTAATACAGGAAACTTATCTACTAAATGAAATTGTCAATACCAGTAACAGATGACAAACATACAGACATGCTTCTTCAACAATGACTATCATTTTAATGTTTAACCTGCCTTTTCCTGACACTTCAGATTGAAATTGGCTGAATCTACTGTATATATTCCTATAATAGTTACTTTTAAATCATAAACATTTATAATTTTGTAATACTTGCTAAGCCAAGACACAAAAATATAGGTATTTATAGGTATTTGGGGCAAAATTGGTGAATTTATAGGTTTTTATAGGTAAGGTCCAAAAATATAGGATAATATAGGTATTTATAGGTATTTATAGGTTACTGGGCGCCCTGCAGTGGGGAAAAGGTTTCAAGATTCAGGACTTTCTGATATAATTATTGAGTCAGGAATGTGTATTGTATAGCATGAAAAATATTGAGACAAAAGGAGAAAATGCTGATTAGCAGTGTTTTCTCTTTTGTCTCAATGTTTTTCCTAGTGTTACCTATAAATAGAAACGTCAAATAGACCATTTTTTACCTTTGATATAATTTGTTTTGTCGTCTGCAGCAGCTTTCAAATTGGACAACCCTTAATTTTGCTGTTTGGGAAAGGGTTAAAAACAAGTATTTGGTGATTTAATGTTTCACTAAAATAATGTGAACTGCAGTCATACATGGACGAGACAATTATGTCCCAGTCACCATCATTTTCCTGTCTTTCTGGTGTGTTGAAATATAATTAACAACTATGTATTTTATTTTTCTTAATTTTGAGGATCTAAAATACTTTTGTTATCTTATAAGATTATAAGTAAGCTAACGAGCATCTTCTTTCTGCCTTGTCATTTTCTCCACTTATGTTGGATGAACAGCTGTTGGCTTGGATTTCATGTTTGCGTTCGCACTCCTGCAAGAGATGCTTAATCCTTTCCAAAATAAAAAAAATGTAGGGTTGCACAATCTGAAAGATGCATCAAACGACAAAATGGATTTTGATGGCACTTTGTTGTGTTAAAGCACAGAAAATATTGAGGTAAAAGGAGAAAATGCCGATTATCAGCATTTTTTTCTTATGACAGTCTCAATGTTTTCCCAAGGCTTTTTAATGAAAAGTGTCAAATGCATGCCTTTGGAAATGTGTTAAACTGCTTTTACCCCTTCCCAAACAACAAGTTTTATGTAGCTATGTAGCCTGGCTCCAAGGCCGTGAGAATGAATATAAATGTATGTTTGAGTTTCAAAGGTACTGCACTCTTGCAGGTATATCGAAATTCATTTGACCATAATACCTCCCAGCTAGTTAGAAACTCGCCACTGGTCCACATTTACAGAGCGAATGAGACTATTGAAAAATGACTTTGGTATTGACTATATTTTACTTAAAGATCAGACTAGCGTTACGGCAGCCAGTCTCGTTGCTATGATTCAAAAGCTGCTGTAGTGAAAAATATGGGTTGATAAAGAGTTGGTTTGTGAAATATAAAACCTAGAAAATATTGAGGCAAAAGGAGAAAATGCTGATGATCAGCATTTTCTTCTTTTGTCTCAATGTTTTCCCAAGCCTTTTCTAATAAGGTCGTTAAAACCCGGTCTTGTCTGGGAAAGGACTAAAGGAATGTGTAACTAGAAACTTAGGTTGTATTGGTCTCAACCTAAGACCTGTCGATAACAGATAGGGCCTACATATTTCATCTAAACGCATCTTTTTTTGCCACTTTGATTGACATTCTGTTTCATGAATATCAGACTGGTCCAAAATATAAATGTTGCAAAGTAACAAAATAAGTGCACCACAGAGCAGAAGATTTGTGTGCTATAATGTGTAAAATCTTGTTGGCAAAGGAGAAAATGCCTATTAGCCTACAGAAAATAGTTTCGTCATCATGTTTTACTAACCATACTGGGATGTCAAAACCTGGCATGGCATTACAGTCAAACAGTAGCTCGAACACCTTTTGGACTAACAAATTCGTGAAAAATATCAGCATTTTGACACATGAAGCCATTTATCCGAATTTATGTTGTATCCGGATATAGGTACACTTTACCTTGTATTTCAAAGTCAAATTACTTTATAGTGACCACATACTTTAGGGTAAACAATGTTGTTTTGTAATCAGGAGATGATGGGGATTATTTTGATATATAGTTTATGTATTCACCCTTTAGCCTGAAGCAAACTTTTTTTTAGAAGCCTTTTTTTGGGTTCGGCCCATGGCCTAACATTGTTGTATCTACATTGACCACTCATTGTTTACCTATTCCCAATTAGCGGGCATGATGGTTACAAATGAACAAAGAGGACACTAGTCACACTATGCAATGAATTTGAGCCAGGATCTGGAAAAACGTCCCTTAAGGCTTTTGAACCCAACATAGATCCAGATCAGCCTGTGCATATGCACAGTCTGATCAGGATCCATGTTTTTCTCTAATAGCTTCTTTGTGACCTGTAGCAACTTAAACAGAGCAGCATGGATGCCTATTTGACTGTATTTGACAACAGGCTGATTTTAAAACTTAATTTTCAAAAATGCTATAAGGGACGTTTTTCCAGATCCCGGCTCATTTGTATTACGGTTAGAATAATATCAGAAATTGTTTGTGCCTTCCATAATTCTGATATTTGTATGCCACACATACAACAATCAGACATAACAATCTTATTGATTTAGCGTATCATTATATAAACTGTTACTTGGTCTCAAATATCACTCAGATAATTATCCTGTAACAAGAGGCTAAATTGTTGCATATCGTTGGCGGGGAGTCAAAACCTCGTAACTACAGCTTGAATAAGCTGGAGTTACGAGGTTTTGACTCCCCACCGACGATATAATCTAAGCATTTTGTAGCTTTTCAACAAAACCTTGTAACTACAGCTTGATTTTAGGCTGTAGTTAAGAGTCTTTTGTTGAAAAGCAGCAATTTGATCTTTTCTGTAATGTTTATTCCAGGTCAGTTAGGATTCTAAGCACAGCCAAATTTCTTCAATATTTTCTGTGCTATATTGTATAAAAATCCAATCTTTATAGACATACTTTTTAAACGCCCGAAGGGTCGTATTATGTTATGGCCCCATGTCAGTCCCCCACCCCACTCCTCCGCCTGTCCGTCTGTCTGTCCGTTAGCAATTTCTTGTGTGCGCAACTTCTCCTACAGTTTTGATTGGAATTTGATCAAACTTGCCACAATAAATCTCCATGGTGTCTAGTTGTGCACACTGCTAACACTCGGTTCTTGAATTATCTGCCCTTGAATTAAAAAATACCCATTTTCTTGTGTGCGCAACTCCTCCTACAGTTTTGATCAGAATTTGATCAAACTTGCCACAATGAATCTCCATGGTGTCTAGTTGTGCACACCGCTTATGGAATTTTGATAAATGTTTTGGTTCTTGAATTATCTGCCCTTGAATTTTAGGAAAAATGCCTATTTTCTCAAAAATGCCCATTTTCTCCTGTGCAAAATTAATCGTCCGTCTGTACGTCCATCTGTCTGTCCATTAGCATTTTCTTGTGTGCGCAACTCCTCCTGGCTACAGTTTTGACCGGAGTTTGATCAAACTTGCCACAATGAATCTCCATGGTGTCTAGTTGAGCACACCACTACTCGAATTCAGATAAGTTTTCGTTCTTGAATTATCTGACCTTTAATTAAAAAAATGCCCATTTTCTTGTGTGGGCAACTCCTCCTACAGTATTGATCAGAATTCAATCAAACTTGCCACAATGAATCTCCATAGTGTCTAGTTGTGCACACTGCTTACGGAATTTAGATAACTGTTTTCGTTCTTGAACCATCTGCCCTTGAATTTAAGGAAAAATGCCCATTTTCTCAAAAATGCCCATTTTCTCCTGTGCGCACCTACAGTTTCAACCAGAATTTAATCAGACTAGCCACAATGAATCTGTATGGTGTCTTGTTATGCAAACAAAATTTTGATAACTTTCATGTTTGAATTATCTGCCCTTGAATTGAAAAAATGGATAATTTTACAGAGAAACCCCTCTCGGGTGTATATGGGCCGCTCTGCGAAGCTCTTGTTGTCATCTGCAACAACTTTGATTTGGATCGTCCAAAGATTTTACAGTCTTAGAATGTGTTCTTGTGTGTGTGTATGTGTGTGGGACCTAAATGCACAAAATATTCCATAGTCCCACAGCAAGATGTTTGCCAGCCAATTCGGTAGCTTTTCTATTTCAGCTGGGTTAATTTGTCAGAGTGCATATTTGTGAACTGCAGTACTTTATGCAGACCAATTATTATTTTTATTGATTTGTGCAAAATAAGAGACATTCGGGTTACATTAGATACTGATAATATTCTTCATTTGTTAGACATTTGTCAATATTTGTTATGTTGTACCTCAGCAAAATGATTGTTGTAGGAGATTAGTTATAATCAGTCTGTCGATCAGTCCATCAGTCTGTCCGAGTTTCTGCCAAAGAAAAATAAAAAATTGCAGTTGGAGTTTATTTGGGTTTTTACGCCGTTTTCAACTGCTATGTTCATAATTATCGCGGCGGCTGAAGTACCCTACCTAACCATGGATTCCTGTTGTTTCTCATACCAGTACTACCACAACACCCTTAGCAAGCCTCCAGCTGCTTGCCCACATAGGTTAAAGATAGCAAACTGTTAGTAGGTGAAATTTCATCAAACAGGATATTTGCTGCGGCCAGGGATCGAACCCGGGACCTCTCGAGTGAGAGGCAGATGTGCTACCAACTGCGCTATGGCCACAGCTTTAAAGTTGCAGTGGCTCTGTGAGTTTTATCATTCACGAATCTCAGTTTAATAAATTTTGTACGTGATTTAGGGAAGGCATAAAAATACTCAGAAATTTAACAATTTCACCATAATGACTGATTTTATTATTTCAGAGGAAGATGATCATATTGCTGCATTGACAAGACAACAGAAAATTGCATGTAAGTAAAATAGCTTAACCCTTTCCCAAACAACAAGATTTTAGGGGTTCCAATTTGAAAGCTGCGGCAGTCGACAAAATTGATAGAAATTTGTGCATACTATTGCCTAGAAAATATCGAGGCAAAAAAAGAAAATGCTGATTATCAGCATTTTCTTCTTTTGCCTCAATGTTTTCCCAAGCCCCTTCTTTTAGGGACGTCAAATCAAGGTCTTGTTTGGGATAGGGCTATGTTATATTATAGAAAAAATATGACTTTCCACTGTGGAAGGCAAAGCATTGAACTTTCTTTGCCAAAAACACCAAAACAAGAATTGGCTTTTTATGCCCCCCCCCCCCATTGAAAAGTCGAGGGCATATTGTTGTACTCATGTCTGTCTGTCTGTCTGAACATTTGCCATTTGGGTAGCATAATTAGAGTTTCACAAACGCATCATGTTCATTTGTTGTTAATTTGACTCCCAAGTTAAAAATTTTAGTTGTTAAGGACCTTAGATTATTAAGTGTCAAGGAAAATAAAGAGAATTATTCTTCTGTAAAAGTAATTATCGTGGTTGTAACAAGTCAGTGGGTTGTAAATGATCATTATGAGTGGGAGGGGAGGCAGTAAGAACCTAGTTATTAAGATCGTGTTTTGAATATTAATGAGTTCCCAGTGCATTTTTTACTCTTTAACTGAAATATCCTTGGTTTTTATGTCTAGATTTTTTGTTTTTTATCATTATGCGCATTACTGCAGAGTGACCCATTTGACTCCTTGGGGAAATATTGTGTTAAATGAAGAAATTTCTTGTGACAAGCAATTTCTTCATTTTACACAATGTTTTCTAACCCAAAATGGAAAGATTTTTAAAATTCAATCAAGTTGAAATTGTCTGCTACAACACCTATCAAATTGGAACAGTCCAAAATTTTGCCATCTGGTAATGAGTAAGAGTTGATGAGAATCTTTATCTTTTCATTCAACGTTTTTTGTTGTTTTTCAAATAAGGTTGCACTTTCTAGAGTAGTTATAGAAAGTAGAGAGCTGTCTGTCTTGGTTTTTGCCCTCTGGAGAATATTAGTAGGCTAATGTCAAGTCTTTTGTGTATTATAAATATTGCAAAGCTTTACTGCTATAATTTAGTGATTTTCTTCCTTTAAATCCTTACTTTACTGGCTTCGCACAAAGCTATTGAGTGTATTTAGATTTTGAATTAAATTGTCCAAGTAGAGTATATAATACAGGAACACATTGTCAGGTGTACTGTATAACTACTGTGGTATCTCATACAAGTATCTAGTAATTTGTTGAATAGTCTATATAAGTAAATATAATTGTCTCAAAGAAATCAATGTCCCTATCTTGTCTCAGACAAAATGAAGTCCAGACCTGATTAATCATTCCAACAGACAAGACAATTTGTTGTGCATGTTTCTGACCATTTTTGTGCAACATTGATAATTGTTAATCCTTTGCTTTCTTTCCTCTTGCAATGTATTCATTTCCCACAATGTTTTCTTAAAAAAGGAAGGCTAAAAGATATCATATTTCATTCTTTTGAACTTGTTGTCTTTGAGTTTGGACAGTCTTAAATTTATCTTTTGGAATTTTTAGATAATTTCGGTGACTAAATTGCTTTGAAATTACATTCTGATATATTGAATTTTGATGTTTCCCACATAAGTGCAGAGAGCAATCAGTATGATGTTCTAAGAGACTGTCTGATTTCAGTGTGTTAAATATGTCATGGAGGCAGTAAGGTATTTTGTTATTCTGTCAGAACAAGACGACTCTCATTAAATATTTACCATGCTTGTGTCTATTTTACTGCTGGAAATAAACTCCTTGTAACATCATGCCTTTCTGGAAATGTAATCGTTACAAGTTATGTTTTTAGCCTGACCTATTTGAAGACAGAACAGTGAGACTAGTCTATTCTAATGGAGTTAGTGAATGGAATAATGCTATTAGTAAAGGTCTAGCACTTTCCTAAAACATGGTAGACTGCTCCAGACTGAATGGCAGAGCAGATGGCATAGTTAACCAAGTTCGACAGTTTTGTAGGAGGTCTGAGGTTCAATCACTGGTCAGGGAAGGCCTTTTCTTTTTCACAGAATTAAAAGCTATATGTTTGCGTCAGAATCTGCTTGTGTCTTACTCTTCTATACTGGAGATCCATGTACAAAATATTCTTATACCATGTGGGTCTTTATGTACAGGGTTCTGCTTTCAGAAATTTTCAATTACATCATTTGTACATTTTAAAATGTTTCTTCTATTTACAGTGTTTTTCCACCATGCTGTTCCGTTTATGGTATTTGGGTTCATGGACAATTTCATTATGATCATCTGTGTAAGTATATTTGAGCCAGGATCGGGAAAAAAGGCCCCCTTAGGCTTTTGAGTTCAACATGGTTCCAGATCAGCCTGCATATACATGCAGTCTGAACAGGAACTATGGTTTTGTCTTACAGATTATTCATGACCTATTTCAACCAAAAGAGAGCAGCATTTATCCTGGTAAGACTGCTCTTAGGTACAGACGGATCTTTAATGATATTCAAAAATGTTATCAGGGACCTTTTCCCAGATCCTGGCTCATATAGCCAGGATATTGAAAGAGGTACTTTATGGATTTCAGGCCAACACGAATCATGGTCAATGGCTTGTAGAGCAGTAGCAACCATAATTAGACTGCCCAGTTATTAGACTGACCTGGATCCATGGAAGTCTCAACTGTTCTAAGGGACCTTTTTCCAGATACAATAATGTCCTTTCAATTTACATTATGCTGAGTTACCATTTTAAGGAGCAGATATGGATTAGTATAGCTGTTAACTTAAATAATGTTGTCACCAGTGCAAAAGGACTGGAAGCTCCTACTAGTTTTTCCGGCATTTCATAGGCTAATGTAGCAAGTATTATAACTACTTCTTGAATGTACAGCATTGCTATTTATTCATGACTTGAATATAATTTTAATTCTGTAAATTCATCCATATTGAATTACTTGCACCCACAACAGTTTTGCGTAAAGCTCTATATATTTTGTTTACAGTACAAGTTTCCCTGAAACACTATTCACACTCCTACAAGTTTGTCCTGCGTTTATTTTCCCATTCCAGCCTTCTTTATTGCTTGCTGATAAATAAGGGCCAAGTAATTATTTTCTGGGACATTACACTTTGGTCTCCAGTAATTGTTCTTTTTTGTCTCCAGGGACATTGGTGGTCAGAAATCTCTGTATTATTACAAAACATATTGCTTCTGTGACTTAGTTAGTGGTACTTTATCCAAAATGATAGGAGATTTTAATAAAGGCAGTAAGGGACATTTTGAAATGCAAGATGAAAATGCTTGCATTGGGCAGTATAGGTCAAACCAATGTTACCAGTTTATTAAAATTAGATTTAAGACTTATTTATTGATACAGTTTACCACAACATATCATTATTGATGAAGTCAAGATCATACATAAGGTACTCTCTTATGAACAGAGTACATTATCTCTACATTCCATTTCGATAGAATGAGCTCTGTTCTCGCGGGGTCATTTCACGTCTAATCTCGGGGCCTTGGCGGGATTTCAGTATCCAATCATTGGCGATACACAACAAAACAATTCAAAAAGCTGATACAAACTTTCATTGGCTGACGGTTCAAATTACCGGCTTCAGCCAAAAATAGAAGCGACGTAATGTATACGTAATGATCATGCAAGATAAAACTGAATGATTTTGATTCAATAATTCAAATGGTGTGCTATAATTAGATTATGACGACCAAATAGGCTGTTGACGTACCGAAAACTGCAGAGGTCATATTTGATGGTTTAATCAATAGAGCTCGGCAATGGAGAGTAACATAAGGCAGCTGCGACGTGTAGTTGGTATAGTAGATCTACATCATACTCTCACCCATGATGTCCCAGGTTCGATCCCCAGTCACAGCAATCATTCTTTCCAACAAGGTTGTCTCCCACCAAATGTTTGATAATTGTTAACCTATGTGGGCGAGTATCTGAATGCTTGGTAAGGATGTTTTGGTAGCATTGGTATGAGAAATGACAGGAATCCATGTTTATGTGCTCCAGCCACCATGATAATTATAACCTTAGAAGTTGAAAGAGATGTTAAATCCCACTCAATGAATCATACATCAAGTTCAAATCATTAATAATATTGTTAAAGAAAAAAGTCTGTTACTAACTACAGAATTAATAACTTGAAGATCATATTCAAACCATCCAGCATTCTCACACCTCAAAGATGACTTGTAAATTGTTTGTCTTGGTCATGAATAAAACATGACATATCGGTGAACAAACATAATATCCTGGAATTGAGATATTTTGCTGATGAAAAAACTGTCACTCTAGAGACGTTGTAGGGTGAAAATTTATAATCCACCCAAGTCAGTGTGCATGACCTGCTCAGACTGACTAGGATTGAAGCTTTTCACTGTGTGGTAATTTTCTGTGATCAAGATATGAAATATTATAAGAAATCGTAGTACAATCAAGCAATCTTAAAAGCCCTATGAAATTTAAGAAACTATGTAAGATTGATCATAAAGATATGCTTAATGAAAGGAAATATTTGTATCTTTTGCCTTTAGATAGAGTTTAAAGTTATGATCTTTTGCTGGAATGGATTTTTAGCATACCATATGCAAATGCCTTGCCAATATGATACAAGTCTTAGCAATGCAGGAGACCTGCACAATTTCTGATTATGAGCAAATTATAATTTGAAAAGTTGCTTATTATGAATAAGAAACCTTTACTGCAAGTTCGTTTCGGTATAAAGGGTTGAATAAGTTATGAATTATTGTCATGGTCCTCTACAGAACTAATTACAGACTTTATTAGATGAGATGGAATTATTGTTCCCACAAGGTAATCAAAGTGGTGACACATGAAGAATGGCAGATTGTTTCCTAGTTGCTCTTACTTAGCTGACATGGTTAAACTTTAAGAAACAACACCAGATTTTGCTGTGTCTAGAGTCTTTCATACATGGCTGATTATGCATTGCTGACTTACAGTACTTTAAGTACTTTGATTTGGTCTAAGGGTTGAATTAGTTATGAATTATTGTCATGGTCCTCTACAATACTAATTACAGACTTTATTAGATGATATGGAAATATTGTTCCCACAAGGTAATCAAATTGGTGACACATGAAGAATGGCAGATTGTTTCCTAGCTGACAGGAATATACTAGGATCATACAACTTTTAACCCATTACAAGAGGACAAAAAATAGACTCAAAGATGATGCAGATTTGAATAGAGTTTAACCCATTACCACACAATGACTCTTTTTGACTCCCTACAAGATAATGGCTTTGGAAATCATTGTGGGAAATGAAAAAAATGCTTGTTACAAGCGATTTCTTCATTTCCCACAATGTTTTCCCACTGGAAGACTGGGTTTATCCCAACTGTGCTGCCTCGTTAAATAAAGGCTTTATTATATAGGGTTAATTCACGTTTTTGAGGTCGTTAACATTCTCAGAGGCCCAAAAAATGCATTATCGCCTGAGACCGAAGGTCGAGGGCGATAACCCATTTTGTGGGCCTCTGAGAATGTTAACGACCGAAAAAACGTGAATTGTTGCTATTATTGCATAAAATATGAAGAATTTGCAAAGAAATGTAATAAAATAAGACGAATAACTGAAAAACTTTGTGAAAATTTAGCCACATTTTCACCGACAGACACCAGAGTTTTCCGGCATTCGACTCGACATATATCGAGTAAGTCCAATATCCACTAGACGGGCCGTTAGATTTTCATCGTGTAGCTATGTAGTCAAGTTTCATTGCATTTTTACTGACATAATCTTCATTTGGGTTGGCGAAATCGTAACAATATTCGACTAAGTTTTCTTTTGGAAACATACTCTGGATATTCTAACGTTCATTTCAGTGCGGGTACAGTAATTTAAAACAAAAGGTCGGAACTTCCGAGGTAGATCTCTGGTTCGTTTCAGACATTCGTTCATTTCGATAAAAAACAAAGTTGTAAAGGAAAAATTGCAGTAACTAAAAGAAGAACAAGAAACACATAGGCTTACCATCACATTTGACCTAGACCACAACCACTCAATTCTAATTTATACTGAAACAAAAAAGAAACGCAACTTCATTTTCAATTCCTTCTTACGCAAAGACATCAAATCAGATTTAAACAAAACATAATACGTTTAAAGCAATAACATTTAATCTTGTAAAGTTCACAAAATCTTGTTGGTAGTCAATTTCATTAGTAAGAAAACACCAAGTTTAAACCGCGCGTCAACACAAAACGACAAAAAAATTGGACGGATGTCGAAAAAAACAATCTGTTTCGTTCAATTTGGTCTGATATTTGACTGCTGTGAAGTCCAAACGAGTTATTAGCGGTCTCCGTTGCAGTCTTAAACCTATCCCGTAGGTGGGGTTAACGTGATTATTCGGTCCTGCCTTGACGCCATATCTCTTGCACGTCTGCCTCGTGCTCAATCGGTTGTGGTCCAATTGAGAGCCAACAACGTAAACAGTAAAAAATGTGTCGATTTTTTGCCCCATCAATGTCTTACGACAACATTTTGAACTTTTTCCACCAACAACATCGGTGCTGCAGTCAGGTGCTGGTTTTGGCCTAGCCTCGCTATGCGTAGCATAGTGAAAAGTGTATGAACGCTTTGGTATCTCCTTCGTCTATGTTCTAGCTTGTGTTTGATGAAAATTTGTTCTGATAGTAGTCATCTAGAAAACACGGCAGGGGATAATCAGTTTTTAACAATTTACCATGTATCACGTGATGAATGTACGACATCTGAAGAAAATGGAACTGTATTTATGCGTATGGATGCAGGTATATTAAAAATGTACTCAACAGCCATTAAAAACATATTTTGTCGAAAACATTATGAAAAATTGGGGTTGCGTATCTTTTTTGTCCTAGTATATATTCTTCCATGTCCACGAAATCCACTTTTAGTTCAAAATCTGTCAGCTGCCCGTTTGTTTACCTTTTGATTCCAAGAATTAAACCTACGTCACTATATACGTCATCAGATATGGTTACACTGGGAGACCTAATTTACTATTGGGGTATAAACTGGAAATGGGGTCTTATAAGAATTTACATCGCGGAAAAGGGAAATGACAAAATTTCGGCTTTATTTTCAATTTTCTGAAGCACTCACAACAAATCCCCGATCGAGGATATGTGAATGCAAAATCGGTCCGATAATGCACGTGAATTTACTGAATAACGACCGTTTTTGACAATATCAGACTGATTTTTGCTTGTTATCCAATGCCAATAACAGACTGAAAACACACATTTTAGGCAATAATTATTATTATTATTATTATTATTATTATTATAATTAAACTGACACGATTTAAAAACGCAAAACACGTTTTCATTAACCATTCTTTTCCTATTGCCTCGATCGGCACCATATTTGGGGACATGTATGAAACAATGTATACGCTTCACTACCCAGCGATTTTGTCGTGTTTTCTGTAAACTATCCGGACATCTGAACCGCCCATCACTAAATGCTCGTGCGTCTCGTGCATTCAGAACACGTGTTTAATCACTAAGATTTTTTGTGTACAAATTGTCACTTTGATTTACTTATTGAAAACATACGAGAACATCGAAAGAAAATTGTGTAAAAAATGCTGAGGCTTACTTTGCGAAAAAGGAACCGAGTTTTTTACATTTGGTTTGCGGGTTTTCGCAAATGAAGGTAGCTAGACGCTTTAATGTAGCCAAATCGACGGTTCCAATGTTTATGAGACGTGTAAACGGCACAGGAAGATTTACAGACCACCCACGTCCCGGTCAGCTGCGTGTAACAACTGTGCGTCAACATAAGTGTATACGTCAACGTCATAATGCAACAGATTTGTGACGGCTTAGTCTACAGCAAATTCTATGGTTGGTAATCGCGGGCGTCCTATACATCGCGACATGGTGAAAAATCGCCTGTGAAAACACTGGGTTCGCTGTCGTTGATGTTCAATGCCAGGCTCTTGACTCAACGTGCACTTTTGCATAATCTGACGTCCATTCAGACATCATTCGTGGGTTTAAAGGTCATTTTCTGTCCTGTTACGTTAACAATTGTAACATTTACAATTTTACATGGCTATACATCGGTTTTGTAAGATGCAGGAGATACCATTTGTAAAAGTACTATTTTGCGTTTTTAAATCGTGTCAGTTTATTATTATTATTATTATAGAAAGACCCCAAAATGTAAAATTTCATTAACTTAACAGCCATTCTCCAGAAATTGAAGCCATTTTGAGAAAAGGCTGTCGCCAGCTTATGTGCACTAAAAAATAAAAATTATCGTTTTTGCAGTTGATTGAGATTATTTAATTCTTATTGCCTAACCATTTTCGAGATAATATATGCACATTCGGATGCGAAAACCTCATAAATAAGAAAACTACGGGTCATTTAATAACATAGGGGTCTTGAAATTCCCATGTCGCCAAGCCAGTTGTCTTTATACCTATCTCATTGTTTTCTTCAAACAAAGCTTACATACTGAGAAAATGTTATCAATGTGTGCGGAATATATAGGGACCTGAAGTTTTAAAGGTAATTATGCATATTTTTCATATTTTCACTACTTTTAACATTCAAGTGCATGTGTCGCCACAAGAGCCTATTTTCCCGTAACGACTTTTATTTGTTCCTAAATTGCTAAAGAAAAGTATCGAGAACACGCTATTAACACCTTATCAAATGCGCAAGGTATTAAACTTATCGGGAAAACATATTTTTTAACAATTATGTTGTTGATTTGTACTATACAGACAAATAAAAACGAAAATTGAAATGTCGCATTTCAAACGCTATGCTTACATAACGCTCATATCTACAGAACCAGAATGCTTTTGGTGAAAATAAATATAGTAGGCGATGAAGCAAGAAAAGGGAATATTTTCAAAACTGTAACATTATGAAGATCAGTTAGATTCAGAATGTGGTCACTGTTTTTGTTCGTTGGTCATTATGCTTCCGTAACTGTTAGTTTCCATAATGTATTTATAATCTGAATTTGTGTCAACTGAATCACACAAATCTATAAGAAACATTTAGTTTTAACAAGGAATGTCTCTGTATATGACAATGGGATCAATTTGCACGTATGCATTATGAGGATTTCCGACTGGGGATACCGTGAAACATATGACTGTATCGGTTGATTTCAACATAGTGACTTCGTTACTCATAAAACTATTAACTGTAATCATTAAATGATTTTTCTGTACGCTGTCTAGACACACTACCCAGGCTAAAACCATTGTAGTCGATTGACTGTCATATTTTGAATAAAGAAATCAGTATGTAATAGATTTCTCTGTTACGGAAATTAGCGTTATGGAACATATGCTTTTTAATGTTTCTTTAATGGCTATCCAAGGCTACCAAATTCAAAACGTTTTTCGTATTCTACATAAGTATTGCACATTAAACTATCAGAATAGACATAACTATTGATGTTAACCTTTCTAATAGTAGTCAATGTGATACCAAAACAAAAATAAAATGTTTATTTGCCCTTAGTAATGCAGATAAACATAGAAAAAAGAATTGTAGTGGAATGACTAATAAAATTAATTTACAGTGAGCTAATTGGTGAAAAGAGGCGTATATACCAACTGACTTTTTATCCGAAAATGGAAAAATATTTAGGGAAAAATATAGAAAAATGTTCATAAAATGAAATGATAAATATATAATGAGTACAAAACTACAACATTTTTAAATTGTTGTGTCACATGATTCCACACCATGAATGTGGACATTTCTTTTTAAACATATGACATGGGTAATATGCTGAGCATGAGATACTGTAGAGCATAAATGGAAAAGGTATGTCTATTGCTATCTCTGGAATGAACTATAAAAATCAAGAACCAAGACACAAAAAGAATTGTTTACTGAAACCATTTGAAAGACCATTAAAACTGTAATAAGTTTCTCTCCTTTGCATTTGACAATTAATATATAGCTTGTGTTATAAAAATGGGTACAGTGTTTAACAATTCATACAATAGGTCATAATACACTGGATAGAAGTTTAGTCTCAATTAAAACAAATGGTAAAAGTAACAAGTCTGTGCAATTTAACACCATTTTGACCAGGTAACAATTTCTCATTTACAGTATTTCTGCACGAGAAAGGTACTCATTGATATGGCTAACAAGAAAAATATATCTAAAAGGATGCAACGTCCTTCACCCAGCAGAACCCCGAAAGCTTAATTATTGCGATTAGACAGGGTGAGCTTCGTAAAAGCAGACAACTGCACAGTTTTAATAATCATAAATGCAACGTAACAGTAACTAAAATGTAACAACACAAAGGCACACACTTATGATTATCTGTATACTCTTTTTTTTTTCTTTTTTTTTTTTTTTTTTTTCTTTTTTTGAAGACGTATCCTTTAAAATCTAACGAGCAAACTGCCTAGGAGATCTTAAGAAAATGAAGGCATAACAAACTTTTATGACATTTTTTTTTTCGTTCACGTCATCCTTAAATTGCACATGTCATCAATAGTGTGTCTTTGCAATACAAACTGTAGGGAGAGAATGTCTGTAACGATTCAACGCGAACCCTGACGTTTCTATTAACTATCTCCCAACAACGAAGTTTCAGACAGGTTCAAGGTTATGGGGTGTGCAAACGACAAAGCTCGATGTTACAAAGTGCATAAAATTTGCAAAATTTAAAAGAGGGCGGAAAATGGAAAAATCCTGAAGACGATTTCAAGGTTCATAAAATATATGCCAGTTAAATGACTGCAATAGATTTACAAATACTTGAAATCCTGAAGTAACAATCATTCATAATTTGGTTGGCGATTTGTAAAACTATGCCATATATTCCACAAAACAACAATCTTTTTCCATAACATATGCTCCGTAACTAATATATTTTACAAGAAAGCTTTATTAGTGTTTTAATTTCGATAGAGAGGCATGGTGAAATTAACACACATATGCCGGTATCCTTACTGGTGCTTTAGGAACGGATCTTCACTCGATTCTGGTGTTTTTAATTTGATATATCAAATTTATTAATTTACCAAGGTTTTGGGGTAATTTCACAAAATTCGTTATGTCATTTTTCCTAAAATGTTTTGAAACTTTTCATTTGCATTATATAAAATATTTATAACAATTGAGATATCATTAGGTGAACAATTTGGAGATATCCGAACTCTGTTCCAAATCAAGAAACAATGCATATGTTCCGTAACGAAGGTGTGGTCTTTGTGAATGTGTGTTTACGTTTTATACGGAATGCTCCAACGGACATACTTGTGTTTTTTCTCAAGCTCTTGAATACGACAATAATTAGTTACAACTTTTAATGTACTATTTCAAACCATTTTTGAGTAACAAAAAACTTCACAAGCCCCCATATAAACAATCAAAAGAACTGTAGAATATAAAGGTCTTGCGTTTAAATGAAACACATTATTAAAAGTCAATGTCACGGAAAAGTACATTTTTATACCCCCAGTTATGCTTCACCATCAAAATGGACCCCATCAGGTTTATTTTCGATCTTTGATTGTGCTCTAACGCTTTAAAAACTAACCGTCAGTACACAATCTATGCTCCATAACATGCCCTTTTTCATACTTACTTTGATGGATCATAAAAATCGTTTGGTAAAAATGGTGTGGGTTAAAATTTCAGAAATAACGCCTGAAACATTATTTTTTAGAAATAATGCAAAACTATATGAATTGCAAATGGTCGAAAAATCATTTTTTCTCAAATCAAAATGGCTTCAATTTCTTGAGAATGGCTGTTGATATTGTCGTCTGCAATATCTTAGAATTTGGCAAGTCTAAAAATTTGCGGTTTTGTAATGGGTTAACATATTTTGGACTTTTTGGATAGAAAACATTGTGGGAAATGAAGACATTGCTTGTCACAAGCAATGTCTTCATTTTCCACAATGTTTTCTGAAGCAATTATCTTGTGGGGTGTCAAAAGGCATCCTTATATGGAAATGGGTTAAGCAGAGATACAGATAAGAGTTGGTAATTGGTTTTCGAAATTCAAAACATGTTATTTATTAATTATACGAGGGTTGTCCCAATAAATCATAGACACATCCCAAACCAAAATGGCGAGCTCGCTTCAAGTTCGTATTAAGATCGTATGAAGATTACAATTAACTTCGGGCGACCTTACATTTGGAACCCAGGCAAACTTGCTGCGAGCTTACAAAGTGTGTGCTCGAACTAAAATGAACATAGTGGCGAGCTATCAAGAACGCTTATGCACGCTTGCGTGCTTACTCTAGCGCACTTGTAATGTACTTGCGAGCTTGTAAGCACACCGCGCATATGTTAGCTCGCGTTAAGCTTGCATTTGGAACCGAGGCGAACTCGCGCGAGCTCGCAAGCTTACACTAGCGCGCTTAATTGGAAAACTAGCTCGCAAGCACGCGCGTGCTTCGCAAGCACGCGCGAGCTCACCAAAGCGAACATTTGCGACCACAGGCAAGCTCTCCAACGCAAGCTTCGGCGTTTTTGCACGCTTATTTTCTATTTATAGCAGTAAAATGATATTTGCTACACAATATGTGGGTGGGGAATTGTATAAAAAATAGAACTTTGAAATTTGTTAAATTTAGTAAGAAGAACACTCACCAAAGTTGCCTTAGATCTCTACTTGGTCTTGCCATTTAGTGAGTCCCTAAGTGTCATGATAATTCTTCAATGTTAATTGAGAAACTGTTCATAAACATTTTCTTTGAAAAAATGTCAGACAAGTAAAGTTCCCTCCAATTTTCTAAATTATATAGACTGGAACTGGACTGGAATTAGACTGGGAGGTCTGACTTTCACCAAGTTAATTCTATCTTATGAACTATTTGAGATTTGGCTTTAATATTTCCTACATGGATACATTATGCAAAGACATTTAATTCAGAATCATGACCTTTGACCTTGTGACCTTGACCTTGGAGTTTGACCCACTTTTTGACCGTTTTAAAAAACTTTAACCTGGCCTATATCTCATGCCCTTGTACACCTACAGCCTTCATATTTCACATGTGGATACCTCTCACCAAGACCTTTCATTTGATACCATGACTTTTGACCTTGTGACCTTGACCTTGGAATTTGACCTACTTTTAAAAAACTTTAACCTGGCCTAAATAACTTTAACCTGGCCTATATCTTATGCCCTATTGCACATACAGCCTTGATATTTTACATATGGACACCTCCTACCAACACAATTCACATTTAACCATGACCTTGTACCTCGTGACCTTGACCTTTGCGTTTGACCTACTTTTAAAACCTGGCCTATATCTCATGTTCTTTTACACCTACAGCCTTGATATTTCACACATGGACACCTCCTACCAACAAGATTCACATTTGACCATGACCTTGTGACCTTGACCTTGGAGTTTGACCTACTTTTAAAAAATTTAAACCTGGCCTATATCTCATGTCTTTTTACATCTACAGCCTTGATATTTCACATATGGACACCTCCTACCAACACTTTTCACATTTGACCATGACCTTGGACCTCTTGACCTTGGAGTTTGACCTACTTTTAAAAAACTTTAACCTGCCCTACATCTCATGTCTTTTTACTCCTACAGCCTTGATATTTCACACATGGACACCTCCTACCAACACCGTTCACATTTGACCATGACCTTGGACCTTGTGGCCTTGACCTTGGAGTTTAACCTACTTTAAAAAAAATTAACTGGGCCTATATCTCATGTCCTTTTACACCTACAGTCTCTATATTTTACAAAATGAAACCTACCAACGCCGTTCACATTTGGCCTTGACCTTGTGACCTTGACGTTTGACCTACTTTTAAAAAACTTAAAGCCGGCCGATAACTCATGTCCTTTTACACCTACAGCCTTGATAGTTCACTCTATAAGAGATAGAGCCTCGATATTTCACACAATGATACATATTGCCACGATCTTTTACTTTAGACCTTGACCATTGACATTATGACCTTGACCTTACTGTTTAATCTATATTACAACTTTAACCTTGCCTATATCTCATACACTTTTACAATTTAGAGATAGAACCTTGATATTTCACACATGGATACCTCCTGCCAAGACCATTAATTAAGTATAATGACCTTTGACCTTGTGACCTTCAAGTTTGACCTTTATAACAAAAATCTGCTTAGTCAGTGTACATGTATCTATATTCATATAAGTCTAAAAAGACTAAGTCCATAAGTGAAACTAAAATGAATTAAGCACGCAGTCAAGATCACTGTCGCGCACTTACTTCTAAAAACAAGCACGTACATACGCTCTTACTTGCAAATGGTATGTGCGCTTAAAATTAGTGCTAGCTCGCTGTCACAAGACGGCTGAGCGGTTGGCTTGGATACGGGTCAGTAAAGAGTCAGGATGTGCATTTCCAAATTTTATTTACATAAACAAATAAACAAATACAAATTTATCAAAATGTAAACAAGTTAAACCAAAAATCAATAAAGGTCCTAAAGAATTTCAAGAGTCCACTATCACTGTATGTTTTAGGTTGACGTCTTATGTCCCAAAAATGTCCACGTTACTTCACACGATTTATAATTTAATGCAACTGAAAAATACTAAATTTCTTCCAAAACATCAACAACACAAATTTTCTTAGATTAAACTGTCGCCTGACCGCGCCTATATCACCAAGATAATGTGATTGTCCAGCCGTTTGTTATATATTGCTATGTTGTTCCCCGGTCGTCACATCCCAAACGTCCTTTTCCGATGACTCTGACGCCGGCTCGACATACTACCCAAGTTTCCCGGTCTGGACTACACGTTTACTTCCACAAGGTCAGGTTCACCGCCATCACACCACACACGCCTATACGACATCGGTATATATTGTAGGTTGTTACAAACAAACAAGCAACATCAAGCAACCTATAGAAGTATAACAAATATTATAGCAACTACCTAATAAGAGCTCTAATGGCTCTACTTAACATCATGTTTTACAAACATCTCAAGACAATATAATATGTTAGCATCTTTTCCCACAATGTTTTCTCAAACCCAAGCTATTACAAAACATAAACCAAAACAATATGCTAACGTCTTTTCCCACAATGTTTTCTCAAACTCGAGCTATTTACAGAACATTAACCAATACAATACTTTACATCTTTTCTCACAATGTTTTCTCAAAACAACAATTTAAAGTACTGAACTGTGTTAAGATACAATTATACAGCATTCGACATTATCCAAATATCATTTGAACAATACAACATTAGCATTTACAAAATATGAACTGCTAAGCAGACGATTAATTACAATTATCACAATGTTTGTTTCTTTGAAAATAGTTACAAAAAATAGCTTATTTAACCATGGCTTAAATGATAATCTGACAAAACATTCAACGTAATAGTTCTCCGATATAACCAGTCCTAGCCATCCGACATTCCAAAACAGTGCAGGAAAATGAGAAATTAGCTATACAGCCATTTGTCATTTTCCGGCGTTGTTTGCGATAATTCAACAGACCCAAAAGCTGCTCATTTAAGCCACAAAATTACTAAAACATTTACACAATAAAATCAATGTAAATTAAAAAGTATTTACCCCAAGAAGAATCCAACTTTCACACAAAAATCTCAACTTCACTTCCACCAGCTATAATGCCAAAAATCGTCTACCCAACGAGTCATTTCAACGCAGGGTTTTTATACAAAACCCTATGAAGAAAACTCACTACAAGCACCCAATTCCCATGCACCACGCTCAACTAGTAAAATCTACTCACCCAACTCGCACACTTAACCCAAGCAAACTAATTTACATAATGTACAATTAAAACTACTAGCCACCAGAAAATGTATTAAAGCAGCCAATTTAAACCACATGACAGATAAAAAGGGGCGTAGTCTCGCCTTAACTAAGTACATTAACCCTTTCTCATAAAACTTAATGTGACACTCGGGCGAACAGTTTTGCGAAGTAAATAAGATCACATTAGTTAATATACGCTTATCGCGAGCTCGTCGCAAGCTCGCAGCGAAGTTGCATTTTGGTTTGGGATTTAATAACTTTTTAACGTCGCACAATGTTTATATTTTGTGAGAATATTATTTGTCCATTTTCGAATTTATATTCATCCCTTTTCTGTAAATGTCATTCCTTTATATCCTGTTATAACCACATACTTTAAGTGTATAACGGTCATGCGGCGCACGTAAAAAATAACGTCTTTCCCGCTCATCGTTCCTGAGTTACTAGCGTGATTTAACACATTGGTTCCTATTTCCAGTCAAAACCGTTTACGTGGCCGTCTTAAGCAAATACTGTTTTGCAGTTGAGCAAAATTTCAAAACATTGACGTTATTTGTTTTCCAACAAAGGAATTTTAAGTGAAAACAACAGTTGCGCTGACATAAAAAGACAACGTTTGAGAAAATTGCGGCGCACCGTAAAATTACACGTTTTTGTTGTGGATAGCGGAATGAGACAAAGGACTCTTTCATGAAGACGAAAGAAATCAAAATACATGGCAATGTGTCCCGGATACATGAATGAATTTTTTCTTAAAAAAAGAGTCTCAAAGAGACATTTTTATATTGCTTCTCGGAGAATGCTAAATTCATGTAGAAAACCAGGCGTTAAAGAAAAGAGGTAACTGATTAGGGAAAACAGTAAATGATTAAGTGGGTGGCGAATAAAACGGACTTTGAGATAATAAAGGTTCCATGTATTTAAAAACATTTTTTAGCATCAAAAGTACTTGCGAGATGTGTCTATAGATTAATCATAACACAAGGAAACGCGGTTCGGATGGAATTATCCTGGACATTTCTGGGTTCATTTCCCGGTGAAAAGGTAATGTTATTATTATATGACGTTGTGACGTGCGCCGCGGGTCTGTACATGCCTTTGCTAAATTTAGTATACATTTTGTAAACAATAAGCAGTCAACTTGATTTTTTGTCAAACTGCCGTCAATATATATGGCTATAATCTATAGAAAAAATAGAAATATCTATTGAGTGATTTCTGTTTTATCGACGTCAGAGATTTTGTTAAACATTTTTTTAATGTGACAATGGCCCATCCTCTTAGAAAATCAATGTGGCATTTTGAAAACTGATGTGACAAATATAAAGTAAAATTTCTCCTTTCTTGACTACAACAAAATTCAATGGGACAAGGACCCACTCATTGACTAAAACAATGTGACATTTGGGATTTCAATGTGACTATGGCCCATGGCGCAGGCCTTTCCCAGTCACTGCGACGTTGTCTACGATTTACTGGGACAACCCTCGTACATCTAACCCTATGTTGTGAGTAACGAGTCATTAGAATCTTCTCATCAAGACGGTTCAAATAAGTACCCATAACATAGGGTATGTTTTTTACATAACAACAGGCTGTCCAGCGTCCCTAAAATTCCTAAAAAATCCTATTTTTTTTGGACTTGGCTAAAATTCCTAAAAAAATGATGAAAACAAGGGAAATTCCTAAAAAAGCCCTTATTTTTTCTTGCAATTCCTATTTTTTTTACCTTGCCTGAACACGAAATGCTCAAAGGCAAGCTATTGTTAGGGCTCACCTTCCCTCTGGCCATAATATCAGAATGTCTGTGCACAATATTTAGAAACACCTCCCAAACTGTTTGTCTTGGAGCTTTAAAATTTTATATTGTCACTTTTCAAGAAAAACATTTTAACCACAGCTTGAGCTAGTTTTAAGCAGCAGTCATGAGGTGTTTGTTGAAAAGCAGTGATTTGTAGAATTGTCCTTTAGCCCTCCACCAATATACTTCAAACTTCAAAATGAAAATTAGCCATATGTTTTTGGAAATCAGGTTTCCAATAGAGAAAAAGTTTTCCCTTTAAAACTAGTTCGCATGGACCTTTGAAGTTTTGTAGATGGCATCATCTTTCAAAATACTTCAAATGAAGAAATGATTACTGTGGATTGAAAATAAGCCAGAGACAATAATTGGCGATATTTTCTTCTCAAACCATAAGACCTAGGGCTTCTAAATTTTTGTCTGTAGCATCTTCAAATTATCGCAAATTATCACTATTCATTGAAAACTAGCACTAGCTGCTATACTGTAGGTTAACACATTCAAAAAGACAGTTAAATCTTTGACAACCTTCCACTCCCAAACTATTTGACCTAGAACTTTTAAATGTTTTGTGTATTTAGAATACTTCAAATACCAATGTCTGTTTGAATATAATCTCTGTTTATTGGTTCTTTGGTTTTACAGAGATATAGAGTGATGTCTTTGACCAACTTTCCTTCCAAACTGTTACTCCAAAAGCTTTGAAATTTTGTATTGTCTCCTGAATCCTAGAGTAGTATAATTATCAATGCTGTGCATTGAAAATATGCCTTATGTTGTGGGCTCCAGTTTATGAAGAAAGGGGAGCTGTTTTAGAATGGTCTTTGAAAGAAATCGTGTCTAGAGATTTTATATTTTGCATCTTGAATCTCTAAATGAATGCTTTAATAATTTACCAATATATGCAAATGAAATTTCAGCATTATATTATGGGTTCTTAGATTTTTGATAGAGACAAAGAGAAAAATCTTTGACAATCTTCTCCCAAATTAAGCTTTAGAATTTAATGTTTACCATTGCCTCATGGCTCCTTTTCAGGATGATTATACTCTCCAAAGCCGAGGTCTATTGATTAACTATTAAACATGACCTATGCCGTTTTTGGTACACAAACAGCCTATCTGGTCGTCATAATTTAATTATAGCACATCATTTGAATTATCGAATCAAAGTCATTCAGTTTTATCTTGCATGATCATTACGTATACATTACATCGCTTCTTTTTTTGGCTGAAGCCGGTAACATTTGAATTATCGAATCAAATTCATTCAGTTTTATCTTGTTTGATTACGTATACATTACGTCGCTTCTATTTTTGGCTGAAGCTGGTAATTTGAAGCGTCAGCCAATGAAAGTTTGTGTCAGCTTTTTGAATTGTTTTGTTGTGTAAAGCCAACGATTGGATACCGAAATCCCGCCAAGGCCCCGAGATTAGACGTGAAATGACCCGCTGGAACAGAGCATCATTATATCATAATGGATTGGAGAGAGAATGTGCTCTGTTCTTAAGAGAGTAGGATGATTATGGCTTTCAAATTATGCATAGAGCACATGTACATGTCAAGAGGCTTTCTCAGTTGAGTTTCTCAGTTGAGGGTTGTTAGGCCATCTGAACCTCTTGTTTAATGACTAGATAGCTACCTGGTATTTTGTCTGTGTCTTATTCATATATATGGCAGTTCAATGCAAATGAAAAGAAGTCCAAATGCCCAACTGAATGTTGGGTCTGACTTGTATACAGTATGCATTAATCAGGTGACTCTCAATAAATAGCTGAGACAATTAGACTTAGAGATATCTAACTGCTATGAAAATAAAGAGTGATTTTTTGTTATCATTAATGAAATAGTCAGTCTATTTTCATACATTTACCTTAGCACTAAATTTCTTATTTTAGCCCTAAAATCGCCCTAATTTTTTCGATTTTTGTCCCTAAATTATGCCCTATTTTTTTCACTGAAGGTGCTGGACAGCCTGTAACAAAAAAGGTTTGATACTGCTCTTATCTGTTTGCCATTCCCAAACAGCAACTGATTTTGGCATCCCTGATTGCAAAAATTTGGTAAAAACATTGAGACAGAATAAGAAAATGTATTGATACTGTTATAACTGATTGTGGAATGTGTAAGCCAAGGAGAAGCCAAAGATCAGTCCCTGCTACAGGGATTGTACTTGGGAAATATTATGCTACCATTATCCAGGGATTTTTCGTCCCTATTCCAAGCTTGGTGATATCGTCAGTGTAAATGCAAAACCTCGTATGTCGATTCTTGCGATTTTCAAAGTACAAACTTGTGTGTCCAGTTTAAACAATTCTCGCAGGTTTTGAGATATTTTTACCAATCAGTATCAATGATACATTATTTATTAACAATATGTCAAAGTTTCAAATAAAACATTTCAGTTTGGGAAAAGTTATTACACTTTTTCCCCTCCCCTTTAAAATTTTCCACAAACGAGATACGAGGTTTTGCATTTACAACGACGATATCCTTTCTGACATCTGATGAAAGGTATGAATTTGTCAATCAGAAATGGACATACTGTTTAACCCTTTCCCAAACAAGGCCTGGTGTTGATGTCCCTAGTAGGAAATGAATTGGTAAACATTGAGAGAAAAGAAGAAATTGCTCTTTTCTCTCAACATTTTCTGTACTATTATATAGACTTTTTCTACATTTGACATAAATCATTTTGTTGTAAGCAAATCCTGTCAAATTTGGCTAGTCTAGAATTTTACTGTTTTGGAACAAAGTAAAGTCATAGGCAAAAGGACAAATTTAATAGTCTAGATTAGCATGTTACTGGTGGCTCAGAAAAGATGTTGTATTTAAAGTAGTGCTTAAAATTTAAAGAACATGATTGTCAATACCATGCGGTCACATTACAATAATTCCTGTCCTCTTAATTTAACCCTTTCCCAAACAGCAAACTTCTAAGATGATCCAATTCAAAAGCTGCTGCAGATGATAAAAGGGATGTTGTTAAAGAAAGAAATTGTGTATAAGATGGCACAGAAAATATTGAGACAAAAGGAGAAACTGCTGGTCATCAGCAGTTTCTTCTTTTGACTCAATGTTTTCCCAAGCCATTTCTAATAGAGACATGAAAACCTGGTCTTGTTTGAGAAAGGGTTAAATTTTGGGAAGGGAATGCTAACATTTTGAAATTCTGAACAATGAGCCTGTATTTGAGTAGCTTGATTGCTGAATTCTCATTCCAACCCAGAAAATCTCCTACAAATTTTCTAGTATAAATATTCATGAAATAGGATAGAAAGAATTTGTTTGTATGATTAAACTTTTGGATTCTTTTTTAACCCATTGCAAGTTAAATTAAAAAAAAATACTTAAAAAAAACACCCTTAACCCTTTCCCAAACAAGACCTGGTTTTGACGTCCCTAATAGAAATGGCTTAGGAAAACACTGAAACAAAAGAAGAAACTGCTGATAACCAGCAGTTTCTCCTTTTGTCTCAATATTTTCTATACCATATTTTACACAAATTCTATTTTTAATAACTTCAATTTTGTCATTTGTGGCAGTTTTTGAAGTGGATCTCCCCGAAATTTGACAGTTTGGGAAAGGGTTGATACTATTCTAGTACAGAATCAGACATAACTGCACAATATGAAAAAATCTAATCATAGGGTGATAAAACAAGAACTTTTGGAGGACAGCAAAGCAGGACTATCAAATGTTGGATAATGAACAATTCAAAAATCAAAATTGCACTTAGGCAGCTTTTAAATGGCCAGTCAAAACTCCGCCATTTCGGAAAGTATTAAATGCCCTGAGTTGTTCCTGCTTTTATAGTTCTTCCCAAATCCAATTTTGATGACATTCTGAATAGTAATGGAAAAATCACTGCAGCGATGAAATTAGAATGGCTTCCTGATCTATCAATTATTCATGGATTTTACCTTTCCCAAACAAGACATGGTTTTCAAAAGGAAAGTTTTTTTTTTAGGGAAAATATTGATTGATCGATTAATTGGACGGGTTTAATGCCGTTTTCAACTTCTATGGTCATAATATGGCGCTATAGGAGCATCTAACCATGGATTCCTGTTGTTTCCTTTACCAGTGCTATATACCACAACATCATTACTGAGCCTCCAGCTGCTCCCCCATCTAGGTTAACGAGTATCAATTCATTGATGGATGACAATTTTGTCACAAAGGTTATATTTGCTGCAGCCTATCAAACCGGGGACCTTATGATTGAGAGTCCAATGTGCTATCAGCTGTGCCATGGCCACTGACTGTGTGGGAAAAGAAGAAGGAACTGATAACTTATTCTCTTTCCATCCCATGATTTTCAAATATCCTGATTTTCTTAACAAAGTCTATTATGTGCAAAAGATTCCAATTTTGACCAGACCAAAATTTTGTTATTTTGGAAATGGTTAAAAGAAATTAGGTATTCTGTATGCAGTGATTCTGTTTGTAGTCTTTTTTTCTCTAGCAGAATTATCTTACAGCCAAGAAAACCATTCAGAACACTATGATTAGTACTGCTGTTCCTAACCATATCCTTTGAATTGCATTTAATGAATCCTATAGTAAGGGGTTTTGTCAAGTTAATCAGCTAATTTAAAATTAAACTTTGAAATTTCAATTTTAATTCAATAGACCTAATCAAATTGACCTAAATTTGTAACAAAATCAAATCTGAAGATTTTTTTAGAAGTAATTCAATTCCTTTTTGGAAATGATCAGTTGTCTGCTGCAAGAGGATGAAGAAAATTGCTTGCAATGAAACTTCTAATTTAAGCAGCATTTCTTTACATTTATTTAACATCAAGTAATGCTTTATAACCATGCATCATATAATTATGGATCATATATTTTTATGCCCTTGTATTGAGAGATCGGGGGCATATTGTTTTACTTATATCCGTCCATCTGTCTGTCCATCTGTCCGTCTGTCTGTCTGTCTGTCCGAAAACTTAATGTTGGCATTTTCTCAAAAAGTATCAACATACATAGCTCAAATTTGGTATGTAACCTTCCTTCAATGATACAATGATATATCTATCTGTTCCATGCAACATGACCTTCATCAAGGTAATTCCTTAACCCCTAACAACCCTTAATCTGAAAACTTAACATGAAATCTTTACATTGCCATTTCCGGGGCATTCGTGTTTCACAAACACATCTTGTTTGCTATGACTGTCTTTCTCTGTTCATCAAAAGAAACAACATTAGCCATAGCAACATTTGAAGCATATTAGAAATAGGATGTTCATGTTTCTCTTTTATCTGTTTGTATCGTTATAATTGTAACATCACCCAATGCTGGTTTTTGCGCAATGGTAACATATGTCTATCTTTTGACAAGATCTTTCCTGTAATATGTCAAGGTAAAAATAAACATTTAACCCTTTCCCAAACGGCAAAATTTTCAGGTGATCCTCTTCAAAAACTGCCACAAATGACAAAGTGGATGTAACAATGATATGATTTGTGTCAAATATGGCATAGAAAATATTGAGACAAAAGGAGAAACTGCTGGTTATCAGCAGTTTCTTCTTTTGTCTCAATGTTTTCCCTAACAATCTCTAAAAGAGACGTCAAAACCAGGTCTTATTTGATAAGGGGTTAACCCATTACCATACAACAAAAATTTTGAAAAGGTCCAAATTGAATGAAAGACAACATTTACTGGTTGACTAGTTGATCAAATTTTACATTTTATTGTCTTTTTGAGTAGAAAACATTGCGGGAAATGAAGAAATTTGCTTGTCACAAATAAGCCATTATCTTGTAGGTAGTCAAAAATACTACTGTCTAGTAATGGGTTAAGGTCATTTATATATAAACAAGATGTGTTTGTGAAACAATAAAATGACACCCACACACCCCCGAAAATGTATAATAATAAGTATTTATGTTAAGTTTTTGGAATGACAGACAGATGGACAACTAAATATGCCACTGATCTGTACTGGGGCATTAAAATCTTGATATGATTGGAGTTTCACTAAAACATCTTTTTATCCATTGTAGGGGGAGTACATAGAATTTCAGTTTGGAGCTCTCTTCAATGTATCAACAATGGCAGGTGAGTGTAATGCACAATTTGTGTGAATTTTTATGCTCCCCGAAGGGAGAGCATATAGTCGCCGCTTTGTCTGTCCGTCTGTCCTGTCTGTCCGTCATTCCGTCCGTCCGTCCGAAGTGATTTCTCCATAACCCTTGGGCAAAATCAAATGAAACTTACCATGTGAACTCCCTATGACAAAATGCCGATGTACTTTTCCCCGTTTTTGGATTTTAGGCCTCGTCATGGGAAAAGGGGACTTAAGGTAAAATAAAGTTTTTCTCTAATTATACCTCCCACCTACGAAGTAGAGGGGGGTATATTGGTTTCACCATGTCTGTCTGTCTGTCCATCCGTCCATCCGTCCATCCGTCCGTAGACTTTTTCGTTTCCGTGCTCTAACTGGAGAACCGGTTGACCTAGGATCATGAAACTTTACACAGTTGTTGCCCATGACCCAAGGAGGTGCCCTATTATTTTTGGGTCACCAAGGTCAAAGGTCAAGGTCACAATCGGACTTTGTTTAAAATCCGTTTCCGTGCTCTAACTGGAGAACCGGTTGACCTAGGATCATGAAACTTTACACAGTTGTTGCCCATGACCCAAGGAGGTGCCCTATTGTTTTTGGGTCACCAAGGTCAAAGGTCAAGGTCACAATCGGACTTTGTTTAAAATCTGTTTCCGTGCTCTAACTCAAGAACCGGTTGACCTAGGATCATGAAACTTTACACAGTTGTTGCCCATGACCCAAGGAGGTGCCCTATTGTTTTTGGGTCACCAAGGTCAAAGGTCAAGGTCACAATCGGACTTTGTGTTCCGCGCGCTAACTCAAGAACCGGTTGACCTAGGATCATGAAACTTTACACAGTTGTTGCCCATGACCCAAGGAGGTGCCCTATTGTTTTTGGGTCACCAAGGTCAAAGGTCAAGGTCACAATCGGACTTTGTTTAAAATCCGTTTCCGCGCTCTAACTCAAGAACCGGTTGACCTAGGATCATGAAACTTTACACAGTTGTTGCTCATGACCCAAGGAGGTGCCCTATTGTTTTTGGGTCACCAAGGTCAAAGGTCAAGGTCACAATCAGACTTTGTTTAAAATCCGTTTCCGCGCTCTAACTCAAGAACCAGTTTACCTAGGATCATGAAACTTTACACAGTTGTTGCCCATGACCCAAGGAGGTGCCCTATTGTTTTGGGTCACCAAGGTCAAAGGTCAAGGTCACAATCGGACTTTGTTTAAAATCCGTTTCCGCGCTCTAACTCAAGAACCGGTTGACCTAGGATCATGAAACTTTACACAGTTGTTGCTCATGACCCAAGGAGGTGCCCTATTGTTTTTGGGTCACCAAGGTCAAAGGTCAAGGTCACAATCGGACTTTGTTTAAAATCTGTTTCCGCGCTCTAACTCAAAAACCAGTTTACCTAGGATCATGAAACTTTACACAGTTGTTGCCCATGACCCAAGGAGGTGCCCTATTGTTTTTGGGTCACCAAGGTCAAAGGTCAAGGTCACAATCGGACTTTGTTTAAAATCCGTTTCCGCGCTCTTACTCGAGAACCGGTAGACCTAGGATCATGAAACTGTACACAGTTGTTGCCCATGACCCAAGGAGGTGCCCAATTGTTTTTGGGTCACCAAGGTCAAAGGTCAAGGTCACATTCAGACTTTGTATAAAATCCGTTTCCGCCCTCTAAGTCATGAACCGGTTGACCTAGGATCATGAAACTGTACACAGTTGTTGCCAATGACCCAAAAAGGTGCCCTATTGTTTTTGGGTCACCAAGGTCAAAGGTCAAGGTCACAGTGGGACTTTGTTTAAAATCCGTTTCCGTGCTCTAAGTCATGAACCGGTTGACCTATAGCACTTTTCAGTGACAAGGCACTAGTGGGGGGTATTTGTCCGCTTTGCGACAGTTCTAGTTTCTACTAGTCTAATGGTCAGAATTTGATGAAATTTCATATTTGAGTAGTAAATCAGATGCCCTTGACAATAAACTTTGTGAAATTTGGATATAAGAATTATGTCATGCAAAAAGGGGGCTTAACATTTGTTAGCTTTATGTTAGCTCTGCATGGCATACATTTATTGTGACAATGCCTTATTCGGGGAGCATTGTCCGTCTCTGACGGCTCTTGTATTAGAGCATAAATTCTTCCTTTAATCTAATTATATATTGAATCTTTTCTTCTAATAGTAGTATACTTTGAATAAAATTTAGGCCAGGGCTAAAGCACAGTTGGTAGACTGCATCAGCCTCTCACTCATGAGGTCCCTGGTGTGATCCCCGGCTGCGGCAAACATCCTTTCCGACAGTCTCCCAACAATGTTTTGATCACCTTTAACCTAAAAGTATGTAGGAAAGCAGCTGGAGGCTTGGTTAGGATGTGGTAGTACTGGTATGAGAAAAATACAATCCATGGTGAGATGTTATAATCACCATGATATGACTATAGCAATTGAAAGGAGTTCAATCCATCAATCTATCATATGTAGACTGCAGCCATAGCGCAATTGGTTGTGCATTGTACTCTCACCCACAAGGTCCTAGGTAAGATTCCCAGTCATGGCAAATATTATTTCTGTCCCACCAATTGTTTTATAATCATTAACCTATCTAAGCGAGCAGCTGGAGGCTTGTTAAGGATGGTGCAGTGGTACAGGAATCCATTGTTACATGTTCTAGTCATGTATCTTCATCACCTTGCACATTTTAAATGCTGTGTCAGGGAATAGGGGACTTGATACTAGGTTACTGCTTAACCCTT
The DNA here is from genome assembly GCA_963680895.1 of Fragum sueziense. NCBI lineage: Eukaryota > Metazoa > Mollusca > Bivalvia > Cardiida > Cardiidae > Fragum > Fragum sueziense. The sequence goes on along the minus strand of OY804594.1, from coordinate 65,117,556 downwards.
TCCTATACAAGACCTGGTTTTGACGTCCCTGATAGAAAATACTTGGGAAAATATTGAAACAAAAGAAGAAACTGCTGATAACCAGCAGTTTCTTCTTTTGCCTCAATATTTTCTATGCTTTATTGTACAAAAATGTTTACTTAAATCACATAAATTATGTTGTCTAAAGCAGCTTTCAAAGTGGAACTGCCTCAATTTTTGTCGTTTGGGAAAAGGTAAATCATGACTGTTGCACGCTTGTTGTCTTTTACAGCTGCTGGAATGGGTAACTTGGTGTCCGATGTCATTGGTATAGGGTATGTCATCATCTTCTCGTTTTTCTGCCATGGTTTCATTCTTCTGGCTAAGTATTTCTAAAGTAGCGCTTTTTCACAGACTTGATAAAGACATTTGAAAATGAAAAAAAAAAAATAAGTTCTTCCTTGAAACCATTTATATGTATCTATCAAGGTACATGAAATTATGATAGGCCAACTGAGTTCAGAGACAGGCATGTTTGATGTGTTTCATTATTTTCTAAACAATCTTTCCTTTTGATGTTATCACTAGAAAAGGATGTTTATAAAAATGTAAGAGGAAGTGTCTCTGCATTTCCGTGATTTCTTTAACCTTTTCCCAAACAACATCTGGTTTTGATATCCTCCAACAAAAGGTTTGGGAAGACTTTGAGACAAAAGATGAAAGTGCTGATTATCGGCATTTTCTCTTTTTGCCCCAATATTTTATGTGTTTTATTGTACAGGAATTCAACATACATTTTGTTGTCTGCAGCAGACTTCAAATTGTAAGAGGTCATTTTTTCCTTTTTTGAAAGGATTAATTTAATTGCCTTTCAATTTGTAATGGTTTTGCTGTATTGAAGTTACATTCTTTTCTTCTGATCTGTAACTCCATTGCATTTCATCAAGTCTTAACTTCTATCACCTTGAATGGGTCTATGGCACAGTATTAACTTAAGACTTAACAGAAAAAGAACTGGTTTTGCCACACCTTATTCAATGTTCTTCGGAAAAGATTTTAGGTGATAGAAGAAAATGCTGATACAAACATTTTCTCCTTTTGTATTAAACTTTTCTGAACTATGATATGCAAAAAGTTATGGTTGAATGATAGTTAACCGTTATGTTGTATGCAGCAGCTTCCAAATTAGACTAAGATTGTGTCATTTTGGAAAGGGCTAAAGCAGAATGGACAAGTCTTTCCCTCTCAGTAATTTGTCGTTTTTTGGCCAAAATTTTGCATTGAAAATTTGCATTATTTTGCATGAAGAATAGTTCAGTTTATTTGACCATTATTGCTTTGATTTCAGTTCTGGGGCATATGTAGAGAAGATATTTGGAAGGTTTGGTGTGTTGAAAGCTCCCAAGCTAACACCTGAACAAGCTGACTTGCCAAGCACAAAATCTATATCAAACTGGGTAGGTACTCATTTAACCTTCAATCATTCCAGGGCTTTCACAAGCCTTAAGACACATCTGGAAAGCATATTGCAAGAAAGGAGAAAATTCTGATAAGCATGATTGTCTTTTCGTTCACTTTTTTCACTCAGTTGGATAGGAATTTCCAATCAGTGACTTTTGCATGACATCCATTTAATTTGAACTGGTCCTCATTTTTGTTGTCAAGGAAAGGGATAGGTTCTTAAATTATTTATCCCTGGTTTTTATTTTTAGGCCAACAAAGCATAACATATTCAAAGAGACTTAATAATAACACCACTTCTTTGTGTTCTATAAATACAAAGATTGCTTTCTGATATTTGAAACAGTAAACACACCAGTCCTGACACTGAATGTGTAGTCCAATAAGAAGTCAAGAGCAACCTCGGCTTTCGGGATCGAACTCCGGACATCTTGATTATGAAGCCGATGTTTTACCTCTTGACCATGGACATTTAAGTTTATTTAAACTTTTCCATTTCAGGGTAGAACAGTAGGGATCACAATAGGCTGTATTTTAGGAATGTTTCCATTGTTCTTGAACTGGTTCAAAACCTGAGGTCATGTGAAACAATAGAAGCCAGTCCAGAGTATTATTTACACCATAGAGGTAGAGGGTGGGATTCCCGCCCAGCCAGAACCTTTAGCCCCAATGAAGTACCTCTTCCAGACCTGATTCTTTTACTTTGAGTGTAAGATTACAGCAGACAAGTATAAACAATACAAAGCATAGCATATGTCACATCATGTACTTAATGGCAGACACATGAAGATGTAACACATTTTGTTTGACATTCCTTTATATTTTACTCAAGCCCGTTTATAAGTAGCCTTGTGACCTTGACATTAGTGCCTGTAACCATGATGTCATAGATGGTGTCAAAAGTCTAGATTTTGTCAATGCAACATACTAGGGGTGATCCAAAAGCTCGAAAACTGGAGCCATTATTTCCATATTACTAGCTTGGTCAGTGTATAATTAGCTCACCTTAGCACGAAGTGCTGAGGGTGAGCTATTGTGATCGCTTACCGTCCGTCGTCCGTCTGTCTGTCCGTCTGTCTGTCTGTCCGTCTGTCCGTCTGTCCGTCCGTCCACAATTACTAAAAAATCTTCTCCTCCCAAACTATAAGGCCTAGAGTCTTGAAATTTTGTATGTAGCATGGTCTCAAGCCCCTTTATCAAAATACTTCAAATTATTGTGATAAAAGGAAAATTGGCCCTATGTTGTGGGTATCAAATTTCATACAGAAACAAAGAAGGAAATCTTGTACAATCATCTTCTCCTGAACCATTTGGCCTAGAGCATTGAAATTTTGTGAGTAGAATCATCTCAAGGCCCTCTACAGAAATACCTAAAATTATTGTGATAAAAGGAAAATTGGCCCTATGTTGTGGGTATGGAATTTCATACAGAAACAAAGAAGGAAATCTTGTACAATCATGTTCTCCTGAATCATTTGGCCTAGAGCATTGAAATTTTGTGAGTAGAATCATCTCAAGGCCCTCTACAGAAATACCTAAAATCATTGTGATAAAAGGAAAATTGGCCCTATGTTGTGGGTATCGAATTTCATACAGAAACAAAGAAGGAAATCTTGTACAATCATCTTCTCCTGAACCATTTGGCCTAGAGCATTGAAATTTTGTGAGTAGAATCATCTCAAGGCCCTCTACAGAAATACCTAAAATCATTGTGATAAAAGGAATATTGGCCCTATGTTGTGGGTATCGAATTTCATACAGAAACAAAGAAGGAAATCTTGTACAATCATCTTCTCCTGAACCATTTGGCCTAGAGCATTGAAATTTTGTGGGTAGAATCATCTCAAGGCCCTCTACAGAAATACCTAAAATTATTGTGATAAAAGGAAAATTGGCCCTATGTTGTGGGTATCGAATTTCATACAGAAACAAAGAAGGAAATCTTGTACAATCATCTTCTCCTGAACCATTTGGCCTAGAGCATTGAAATTTTGTGAGTAGAATCATCTCAATGCCCTCTACAGAAATACCTAAAATTATTGTGATACAAGAAAAAATTGGCCCTATGTTGTGGGTATCGAATTTCATATAGAGACAAAGAAGGAAATCTTGTACAATCATCTTCTCCTGAACCATTTGGCCTAGAGCTTTGAAATTTTGTGTGTAGAATCATCTCAAGGCCCTCTACCAAAATACTTCAAATTATTGTGATACAAGGAAAATTGACCCTATGTTGTGGGTATCGAATTTCATACAAAAACAAAGAAGGAAATCTTGTACAATCATCTTGTCCTGAACCATTTGGCCTAGAGCATTGAAATTTTGTGAGTAGAATCACCTCAAGGCCCTCTACAGAAATACCTAAAATTATAGTGATAAATGGAAAATTGGCCCTATGTTGTGGGTATGGAATTTCATACAGAAACAAAGAAGGAAATCTTGTACAATCATCTTCTCCTGAACCATTTGGCCTAGAGCATTGAAATTTTGTGAGTAGAATCATCTCAAGGCCCTCTACAGAAATTCCTAAAATTATTGTGATAAAAGGAAAATTGGCCCTATGTTGTGGGTATCGAATTTCATATAGCGACAAAGAAGGAAATCTTGTACAATCTTCTTCTCCTGAACCGTTTGGCATAGAGCTTTGGAATTTTGTGAGTAGAATCATCTCAAGGCCCTCTGCCAAAATACTTCAAATTATTGTGATACAGGGAAAATTGACCCTATGTTGTGGGTATCGAATTTCATATAGAGACAAAGAAGGAAATCTTGTACAATTTTTTTCTCCTAAACTGTTTGGCATAGAGCTTTGAAATTTTGTGTGTAGAATCATCTCAAGGCCCTCTACCAAAATACTTTAAATTATTGTGATACAAGGAAAATTGATCCTATGTTGTGGGTATCGAATTTCATATAGAGACAAAGAAGGAAATCTTGTACAATCTTTTTCTCCTAAACTGTTTGGCATAAGGCTTTTGAAATTTTGTATGTAGAATTGTCTCATAATGATACAATCTTCTCCAATTCTGTTTATCAGAGATCCATAAGGTAAATTTTGTATAACTCTCTACTACCAGCAATGTTTAGATTGGTTTTTTTTAATGAACGTTGTCCGGAAGTTGTGTATGTGAGATGAGACAAAAATTATCATCTTGATGATCTCTAAGGTGAGCGATATAGGGCCATCTTGGCCCTCTTGTTTGGTAATATTATAGTTCAATATCTACAGACTGTATACAAATTAAATTGTTTACAAAATATGTTCTAGCGGCCGTAAACTGCGTTACCATAGTAACGTAGCTATGGATAGGCAGGGGAGCGTCAAAAAATGATACATCATCGTTAATTCATTCGATTTTTTTAAATTTCTGTTGAAAATTTTTGGTGCAAATGATTATTACGGTATCAAGACATCATGATGTCAAGTTGTATACGTTGTTGTTAAAGTTGTTACGAAGACATTACATTTTTATGCCCCCGATAGGGAGGCATCATAAATTTGACTTGTCCGTCTGTCCGTCTGTCTGTCCGTCCGTCCGTCCGTCCGTCTGTCTGTCCGTCCGTCATTCCGTCCAAAAACTTTAACATTGGCCATAACTTCCTTATTACTTAACATATTCGCTTCATACTTTACCACAACATTCCTTGGTACATTACCTTTCTGTAGGCACATACTTTGGTGACCTTGACCCCTGGATGACCTTGACCTTATGACGATCAAAGCGGTGTCGGGGGCATTGTCATCTTACAGTGACAGCTCTTGTTCATGAGAAAAAACAAACCAATTGAATAGCGATATGACGTCGGTACCAGATTTAGAATATCGGCCTGTCATAAAATTCTGCCACGGTATTGGTCGTACACCAGCACAGACATTTTAAATAATGAAGAAAACAAGAACATAGTGTTGTAGAAAATTTTGTTTAGGTAACACCCAAGATTCGGACTTCAATAGTGGATAATGGATGCCAAGATAGTCATGCAATCATACACAACCTGAATAACGATGTCAAAATTGGGGTAAACATTGATGGGCTCCACGTTGATAGTAGTTCGATCTTAAAACAGACAGATAGAGAATTGTTCAACGTTTTGATTCTAAAATTGTATGATAACACTTTCGTCCCATTTATACCTCGGGCATGAAAGTGAATGTGAGTTAATAGGCATTTTAAAAAGAAGGGCTCATGATCGCGTGATGTTGACGTCGCGTTTGACGTTCTTGCTCCCCGGCCTCGTGCATATTCTTTGTCTCAAAAAGGTTACTGTACACTAACTGTAACATGTACATTATTCAAAGTTTCCACATTTATTGTACAGTTGTCATGGTAAATGACTGTATAACTTTTGTTTTGATAGTGAACACTCCGGAAGGTTTAACAATCCATTTTACGAACTTTTGGATCACCCCTTGTATAAGAGGGGATGAAGGCATTTTAAATTTGTTATTTCAAATCTTAACCCTTTGTTGTGGGAACTCATTGGAATTGTCTCATCGAGACAATTCCAATGTGCACCCACAACATAGGGTTTAATAAACATAGAATAATATTTGCATTTTAAAAAGCCATCAACCTCTCTTATCTGTAGCTCTGGTTTGTTCCTATGTCTTGACTGGATTTTACCCTTTAAATTAGTAATGGGCAATATTCATCAACAATTCTAAATCAATTGTCTGATTCTAAAATACATTACAAGCCATCTGATTGGTTGAGACACATATCTCAGCCAATCAGATAGACTGTTATGTAATTTTACATTCATATTTGAAATTGGAATTGTTGGTGAATACCATCAAAGCCCTGGTTGTAATGTCCCGAATATATGTATGGTTAAAAGTGTTGTTTTGAAAGGATTATTTAACATGTCTGAATACATGTAATGATGTTTAGGCCGGAATAAATGAACTGAAGTTACAATCATGATATACATGTATATTTCAAAATCAAAGAAACTTCAGCTATACTTTTTTTCAAATAAATAGATTAAGTCTTTTGTCCTTGTATTTTGGTAGAATGTAGTTTAGAAAACTTTTAATGACAGTCTTCATTTCATGTCAAAGTAAAGTGCTTAATTTTCCTATGTTGAATATTCCTCCTAAAAACTGTCTAAAAAATTTGTCATCTGTATGCCTAAAAAATTTGACATCTATATTCCAAGGTACAGTACTTGTAGTCTTTCCTGATATATTTGGATCACATTCTTAGTTCCTTAACTATCCTATTCTTTTATTTTATCGCATTTTCCACTTATAAGCCCCTTTTTGTTGTATATGTGTGGCTCTGTGAAACTCATGTTCTATTCATTTCTACTTATCGTCACTTTTCAGCAAAAGACGCAATCCCAGTTAAAGTGGACAATTGACTAATTTTTTTTCGAAATTTTTCATTATACCATACACTCATTCTGGACAAATTTTCTTCATGGATCACATCTTCTGCGCAAATTTCTCTAGTTTTGTCAACTTGGCTTGCTTAGTTTTGGATGTATAGACTGTTAAATGATCAAATGTGTGCATCAAAAACTACGTGTTTTAAATAGACCCCTTTGTGAAATGTGTGTCTAATTTCACATTAAGTAATGTCTAAAGGATAACAAAACCGATACATTTTGATGAGTATTTGTGTGTAAAATGTGAATCAATTGACAATATGGGTGAAAATGGCGAATTGTACCGTTGAGAATGAAAATACAAAACGGCCATCCTTGTACGATTCCTTTATTTTAGAACGTTGACTACTTCCAACTCTTCTAAAATGCACCCAGCAACCTTTAATTTTCTCTCAAATTGTTAAACAAAAGCAATGAGTTATTCCCTTAATCTATATACGGAAATGGAAAGTCAATGACTTATTACAAATCAACAATAGTTTAAAACTGGTCTGTCCCGAACGTAACTAGAGCTTGTCCCGTACGTAATATGCTTTCTTTTCTTTAACATCCCAGCCGCTGTGTAATAACCTTTTCAATGAAATATCAATATTATAAGGCAATATCCATTTGCCAGACACTTTGTCAAAAAAATATTATGAAATGAATAAATGAAAATAAATACAAGCCTATAAGCTATCTTGGTGTGTTGTTTTACCAATTAAAACTTCCTAGCCAAATAAATTTCAATTTATAAAAGTTATGATGTTCGTATTGTTATGACACATGAGTTATGTGTAATAACTTCTTAATTAAAGTGAAATGTTATCAAAAATTGCAGGACATCCGTAACTCTGATGGATCCAAAGTACGAAAACGTACGGGACAATTTTTATGAGGGTAAGAAACGCTGAAATAAACTATTTTAATGCATCAATCTAGTGAAATGTATATGGGTATGAATATACTCCTATATATCAACAAAACACCGGCATATTTTGTGGAACTTTCCTCTATATTATAAAAATAGTATCAATTAAGCGTAATTATAATACCATAACCTACGAGACTAGTACGAGTACGTGTACAGTCTATTATGTGCATTAAAAGTCTATTTTGCTTAAACTGGAGTCCTTAAGGAACCCAAATCACAGAAATAAAGCAAAGAAAACGTTCCATTTCAGAAATTTAAAAACTGAAAACTAAAAATTGCCTCGAACGTTATGGACTCGTACGTCACTTTTTATTGTGTACTCAACTTTATTTGGCCTGCTGTATCAATGCTTTTATAGTAATCGGCATAATTCTTTTTATAATATTTGAAGACACTTCGAATAGTGATGTTACTTGAAGAATTAAACTATTTATAGTTACCCAATTTTTACTACAGCTACTTTAGTTCATGCCTCGTACGTTATGGGGTTAAAATTACGGTAAATTGTTTAAGAATGATGTTGATTTTTTAAAAATATCGACAAAGGTATATCAAAATACGACTTTATTTTGATAATATATATTTATACTTATGTACATTACGCTAGATTAATGCATTAAATGTAGATTTATGTCAGTGTTTCTTACCTTTAAAGAAAGTGACCCGTACGTTTTTGAATTTTGGAGACAACCACTCGAGGCTGTTCTAAAAATTTTCGATTACCTTTTTATGCTCCCCGAAGGGAGAGCATATAGTCGCCGCTTCGTCTGTCCGTCCGTCCGTCCGTCCGTCCGTCCGTCCGAAGCGATTTCTCCATAACCCTTGGGCCAAATCAAATGAAACTTACCATGTGAACTCCCTATGACAAAATGCCGATGTACTTTTCCCGGTTTTTTGATTTGAGGCCTCGTCATGGAAAAAGGGGACTTAAGGTTAAATACAGTTTTTCTTTAATTTCTCCTAGTCTAATGGTCAGAATTTGATGAAATTTCATATTTGAGTAGCAAATCAGATGCCCTTGACAATAAACTATTTAAAATTTGCGTATACAGAATATGTCATGGAAAAAGGGGGCTTAACATTTGTTAGCTTTATATTAGCTCTGCATGGCATATATTTATTGTGACAATGCCTTATTCGGGGAGCATTGTCCGTCTCTGACGGCTCTTGTTCAATCAATCCAAAGTTCATAAAGGTTTAATAGACAATAGATAAGTTCAAAATTAATTGCCAACTTTAGTTCATACCTCATTATTACGTATAACAAGTATCTGGGCCAATTACTCATTTAGAACAAATGGATACAAAGGTAATTTCCACCTTTATGTAACAGATTGATGAACTTTGAATCTAGTTCTTTGAAGGTTAAACTTCAATTTTAATAGTTCACAATTATAGTATAACAAATGTGAAACATTCTGACATAGTGCAGAAAGCCAGATTCAAGTTTCTGCATTCTCTTGTTAAGTGAAATGCTGAATGATGATCCTTAAACTAAACAAAGAAAAAAGAAATCTTAAATAAATTAAAGAAACAATAACTCATCATGAGCACTTTGTGCTCAAGTGAGCCATAGAACACACCATCATTTACAACTAGATCTAGGCGAAAAAAAAATGTCATAGCTTTTAAAAATAGATATTTATCTGAATGTATTTTTGTACCATTTACAGAATATTGATGGACCATGCAACAAAGAAAACAAATAAACATTAACAAAGAACAAATTTTTAAACAAAATGTTTTTTTATAGCAAGCCGGGACTTTATGTCCGGGGAGCTAATGTCACAGCCCTAGTGTCGGCGTCGCGCCCCGTCGCGTCTTCACTTGAAAAACTTTAACCTGGTCTATATCCCAGGCACTATTAGTGAATTACAGCCTTGATATTTCATACATGGATACATCTCGACATTGCCTTTCATTTGGGACCATGACCTTTGACCTAACGACCTTGACCTTGGAGTTTGACCAACTTTTGAAAAACTTTAACCTGGCCTATCCCTCATGCACTATTATTGATAGAGCCTTGACATTTCACATATGGATACCTCCTGCCAAGGCCTTTCATTTGGGACCATAACCCTTGTGACCTTGACCTTGGAGTTTGACATACTTTTGAAAATTTAGCTGTTTTTGTGACAAGCTCCCGTGTAGGCGAGCTACGTTGTACCCGACAAATCTTATTTCCTGAGAACCTTTCAATGTCACAATACCACATGAAAAGTTAGATTGAGGACTGTTATATATAACCATTAAGCGAAAGATGATGATAACAACATTGATCTTATCAGCATAATTGACTTTTTTAATCTTTGATTAAATATCATTTTGTTTGTCTTTTTTTCCGTCACCCAGACTCACCCTTTCCCAATTTATGTGTAGGTCATTTACTTCACATTACTGAAGTTGCACGCCCCTCTATAGTTTTCAGATTTTTCTTGTATTATTGAATTTCATCAATTGATCAGATATGTAATTAAGGATGAGTTTTGAAGTCGTGCCAGTATTGTCTTATTTGATACATATACAATGACTTGTTTACAGTTTTTAGTTATTTCTACGGAGTTTACCTATTTGTGAATACTTATATCGAGAAATATGTTGATTATTGATAGAGGTTAATCATTTTAATATTTTTATGCTCCCCGAAGGGAGAGCATATAGTCGCCGCTTCGTCTGTCCGTCCGTCCGTCCGTCCGTCCGTCCATCCGTCCGTCCGTCCGTCCGTCCGTCCGTCCGAAGCGATTTCTCTATAACCCTTGGGCCAAATCAAATGAAACTTACCATGTGAACTCCCTATGACATAATGCCGATGTACTTTTCCCAGTTTTTGGATTTGAGGCCTCGTCATGGGAAAAGGGGACTTAAGGTCAAATACACTTTTTCTCTAATTTCTCATAGTCTAATGGTCAGAATTTGATGAAATTTCATATTTGAGTAGCAAATCAGATGCCCTTGACAATAAACTACTTTAAATTTGCGTATAAAAGTATGTCATGGAAAAAGGGGGCTTAACGTTTGTTACCTTAATCTTAGCTCTGCATGGCATACATTTATTGTGACAATGCCTTAATCGGGGAGCATTGTCCGTCTCTGACGGCTCTTGTTCATATAAATCTTGGTATCGTTTTGGAGCTCTATGTTTTCTGTACAAGATTTGGGCAGTTCTGTTAGGATAATTTATTGTAAAAATTGACATTTTTCGTTTGAGAGTTAGAATTTATACTCGGAGACATTGGTTTTTCGTACCCCCTAGTTTAGTTGTCACATGATTTTCATAAGAAATGGAGTTCTTACGAACGTAAATTATAGATAAATATTTTAGTTATAGGCGTTAGATGAAAATAAATGTGATGGGCATTTATATAATGTTGACTATTTGCAGCTAGTACATATTAAAGGTCGGAGACATCAATTGTCCCATTTAACTGGGATTGCGTCAAAAACAAGCTGCAGATACGAGGTTTTTGTTGAATAGCAGCATTATGCTGTACTTTGTTGTTTTCTACTCTTTATGCAAGTCATAATAGTTGCAATATGTTCTTTACCTAAACTTTTACAATAATTATCTTTGTAGATACATTTTTGTTCTTTATTGTTTATAAGTTATTAGCTTTCTCTTATGTACTTTGTATTATTAGCTCCACTGGCCGAAGGCCAGCCAGCTATTGTCATGGCGTTGTGTCCGTCGTGCATCTGTCCGTCCGTGCGTCCGTAAACTTTTCTTAAAAGATCTTCTTCTCTCAAACCAGCGGGCTAAATTTGATCAAACTTGGCAGAAATGTTTCTTGGGGAGTGCTTTACCTAAATTGCGATTGGTCCATAAATGTGGGCGTGGCCTGGCGGGGCTTATCAGACTTAGAGAAATCCAAAATAATTCTTTAAAAATCAATCAGTCAAGGCCAATTTTGACCAAACTTGGCAGAATTGTACCTTGGGTGGACTTTTATCTTATTTGACTGTAAAATTTTGATTGGTGAATAAATGTGGGCCTAGCAGGGCGGGGCTTATCAGACTTTGGGGAAATCACAAAATAATTCTTTAAAAATCTTCTCCTCTCAAACAATAGGTCAAATTTTGATCAAACTTGGCAGAGATGTTCTTTTGTTGGTGCTCTAATTGCAAAAAGAATTTTGATTGGTCCATAAATGTGGGCGTGGCAGGGCGGGGCTTATCAGACTTAGAGAAATCACAAAATAATTCTTTTAAAATCAACCAGTTTGCCAATTTTGACCTTGGCAAAAATGTACCTTGGGTGGACCTTTATCTAAATTGACTGTAAAATTCTGATTGGTAGATAAATGTGGGCGTGGCAGGGCTGGGCTAATCAGACTTTAGGGAAATCACAAAATAATTATCTAAAAATCTTTTCCTCTCAAACTATAGTGCTAATTTTGATCAAACTTGGCAGAGATGTTCTTTCGGTGGTGCTCTACTTGAGAACAAAATTTTGATTGGTCAATAAATGGTGGTTTTGCATGGGGAGGGGGGCTTAATTGACTTAGAGAATCACGAAATAATTTTTAAAAAATCAACCAATGGGTCAATTTAGTCCAAACTTGAGAAAAATATTTCTTTGGTTGGCTTTACTTAAATTGTACAACAATTTTGAAGGTGTTACAGGGTGGGGCTTATCAGGCTTTGAGAAATCACAAAATGATTCTGTAAAAAATCAGCCATTGGGCTAGTTAAGACCAAAATTGACAGAAATGTTCCTCAGATGGCCCTTTACTTAAATTGTTCAGAACATTTTGATTGCTCCATAAGTGTGGGCGTGGCAGGGTGGGGCTTATCAGACTTACAGAAAGCGCAAAATAATTCTTTAGAAGTCACTCATTGGGTCAATTTAGACCAAACTTTGTCAGAAAACAACTATGGCATTCGGAGGCTAGCTAACAATAAATCAATAGATAAATCTTTAAATTAGTAAGCCAGTGGAGCGATTCAGGCCCTCTTGGACCTCTTGTTTTATGTTAATACGTATACTGTGGTTTTTGAAACATATCAAAATTTCAGTTGGAGTTGGGGCAACAGATAGGCAGGGTTGAAGGTGTTCTACCTTCGTTACTTCAAACCCAAAACCTTGTTTGTACATGTTTGAACCATCTTTGTGAGAGGATGCAATGAGTACATGTACCAACAGCATAGGGTTTGATTAACAATTAATGAAATATTGCATTTCGAAAAGCCATCACCCCCTCTTATCTGTAGCTCTAGTCAGAGTATTGTTATCCCTTTCCCAAACAAAACCTGGTTTTCACGTCCCTAATAGAAATGCCTTGAGAAAACATTGAGACAAAAGAAGAAACTGCTGATAACCAGCAGTTTCTCCTTTTGTCTCAATATTTTCCATGCTATATTATACACTATTTCTATCTTTAACAACATCTTTTTTGTCGTCAGCAGCTTTCAAATTGAACCACCCTAAAATTTTGATGTCTGGTAATGGGTTAATGCATCACAAAGTCATGCATGTTCAATAATCTTGCTCTAACCTTTCTATATTAGTCTTTGTTAGTCCCAATTGAAAATGTATGTTCTTGTATATTCTATAATGAACAAATATTTCCACAGCAAATACAAATAATAGTTGCAGCAATATACAAATGAGCCAGAATCTGGAAAATGGGTAATAAACCCATTACAACACAAAGCTGCATATTGATGCCCAAATAGATAATGGCTTTGGAAAACATTGAGGAAAATGAAGAAATTGCTTGTTACAAGCAATTTCTAAATTTCCCACAATGTTTTCTATCCATGAATATCAAAGATTAAAATTTCATTCACTTGAAATTGTGGTCTGCAACCTATTTGAATTTGGACATGTCTAGAATTTTGCTGTCTGCTAATGGGTTAAAGTGTTTTAGAATACCATGTTTCAAGATCAGCCTGTGCTTGAGTTGAGACTAATATGGAATCATTCAGCTGTCTTTGCCCTTTCCCAAACAATACCTGGTTTTGACGTCCCTAATAGAAAAGACTAGGGAAAAATTGAGACAAAAGAAGAAATTGCTGATAACCAGCAGTTTTTTCTTTTGTCTCAATATTTTCTATGACATATTTTTCACAAATTCTATCTTTAATAAGTTCTATTTTGTTATTTTATGGCAGTTTTTGAAGTGGATCACCCTACATTTTTGTTGTTTGGGAAAGGGTTAAACTAGCTACATGTTATGGAGAAGGTATTGGAGAACAACATGGATCCTGATCAGACTGCATATGCACAGGCTGATTTGGATACATGTTAGTCTCAAATAACAGACTCTTTTCCAGACTCGGGCTGATAAGAGCCCAACTGTCTGAAAGATAGTATGAACTTTTAAGTTCATCCTTTACTAGAGTACAGAATTTTAGACTGGCACAAGTAAAAAATATATATATATATATAACTGATTACAATTTCAAGTGGATGAAATTTTATATTTTTTGGGCTAGCTGGATAGAAGCTATTATGATTGATGAAGAAATTGCTGGTCACAAGCAATTTCCGTATTTTCCACAATGTAATCCACAATGTAATCCAAAGCTGTTATCTTGTAAGTTTAAAAGATGTCAGTATGTGGGAAATGGTGTTGTAATTTTATATCTCAAGGACACAAAATTGATTGTTTAGATAGCAATAGGTTCATTGTATTCTTGTAATAAACTTTTGTGTAGTATTGATTCAATTTACATCATTTTCGATTTGTTAACTTTATTATAATGTTTAATTGCTTTATGACCAAAATGACCAAACAAGCAACATAATGCTATTTTCCAAACAATACATGGTTTTGATGTCCCAGAAGAAGCTAACAGAAGCCAAGCCCTTTACAGCAGTACACCTTTTCCCAAACAAAATCTAGTTTTGATATCCCTAATAGAAACCGCTTTGAAAACATTGAGGCATACATGCTGATTTACAGCATTTTCTCCTTTGGCCTCAATATTTTCTGTGCTTTATTGTACACAAATCATGTCCTTTTTCACATTAATTTTGTCATCTGTGACAGCTTAAAAATTGAGCTACCCTAATGCATGTATTTTGTCATTTGGGAATGGGTAAATGAACTGCAACTAATACTACTTACCTATTTGATTTGTTAAGTATTTGTTTTATTTTTGGTTTCCATTTCCCATGATTCTAAGAAATGCCTTATAAAGAGTTGAATCCAAAGACCAGTGTCATATTTAAACAAAGGAGGGTACCGGTGTGACGGTGTCCCAGAGTAACATGTCCCCTGGGTAACGTGTCCCCGGGGACACGTGACCCAGGGGGACACATTACCCTGGGACACCGGTATTCATGCTTCACAAACTTTTGTCTGTTGTATCAGATCTACATGAATGATGAGGAAAAAATCTCAAAGATTCAGATTTTGCTTTCCCAAACAACAAACTATAAGGGTGGTCAAATTTGAAAGGAGTTGCTGTCGACAAATTGAATAATATAAATAGTAGAGAATGTACATGTTATAGCACAGAAAATATTAAGAGAAAAGAAGCAATTGATGATAATTACTATTTCATCTTTTCCTTCAATGTTTTCTCCAAGCTATTCTTACTCGGGACATCAAAACCAGATATTGTTTGGGGAAGTGTTAAAGCTGTTCTTGCAAGTATTTGCCGTTATGTAATTTTGTTGAACTTGTATTATGTCATGTTAATTCTCTTGCTTAGATTATTACAACTTATTTAATAGCTAGCTACTTTTATTTGTTATAAAAGTTTTGTTAATAATGGTAGATATATGAGGACTTTTCTCTCTCAAATAAATTTTAAAACATTTTATTCGTTGTCTTTTGCGTTAATATACTTTATTATATACCCCATTTTGGGGCAGAAAAAAGAGAGGGAAAGAAGTCTTAAATTCGGGAGGTGCAATGAAATGTTTCTTTTTTTAAATGTTTTCCAACGCCTTTACTAGGAGGGTGATAAAACCCAATTGATGTTTGAGAAAGGATTTGTCAATCTTTAATTGGAAATGTACACACTTCTTTCTAACTTCTCGGATTATACTCAGCTGATTTGATAAGTTTACGCATTCAAATGCGATTTTACACGACAGCTACGCATGTTTCCTACTATTTTGGTAACACAGAAAAATGGTTGCGTTTGAAGTAAATAGTTTCGTGTAGAGTGAAGTAGGACTGGGAATGGTGCTCTATTTTTGCATCATGTACTCATACATTTCCCAAAAGTCACATGGGATAGCCACGCTGACAATAGCCTGGGCTCCAGACTGATCATTTTCCCTCTTTTACTTTCTCCTGTCTAAATATCAACACGATCAAAAACGGATGCCGCAATATCACGGTGGGGATTGTGCATGATGGGATGGATAACGAAAACGAAGTATACGGACAAATTTGTCCTCGCTTCAGGTAAGAAATTGTGCAATAATTTTCCTATTTCTGCTCCAATTTTCAAGCGGTTTGTTGCATGTACCCCGCATTAGTGAGCTCTTTCCTCGGATATATGACTTGTTTGTAGAATCTTTGTACTTTGTCCAAAAATTGATCCCAACCGACCAGAAAAACGACAAAAAATTCAGGCCCTTTTTCTAGTCGGTTGGGATCGGTTTTTGAGAAAAGTACAGGGAAGTTCCAGATAAATAATACATCTGAGAAAAGGGCTCAGTAAGACGGAGTACATGCAACAAACCGCATGAAAATTGACGCAGAAATAAGAAAGTTATTGCACAAAGTCTTACCTGAAGCGTGGTTAATTTGGCCGTAGTCGTTACCATTTCGCTTTCTGGTCGGTTGGGACAATATTTCGGAAAAAGTATCATGAGTTATCTAATATGTCATACATCCGATGAAAGAGCTCGATAAGGCGGGGTACATGCAGCAAACCGCTTGAAAATTGATACAGAAATAACAGAGTTATTGCAAAATGTCTTACCTGAAGCGAGGCGAGTTGGCATCAAATTTTGTGCAAAAAATAGACTTGAGTTTACCGTTATGTTTTGATAAACCGTCGATGTTCTCGTAACTACGGTTTGATTCAAGCCGTAGTTACGAGATTTTATAACAACACCAACGAAATACTATTTATTTGTCCGAAATTACGTCACGGTTTACTTGATAAAATCGTTCTCTATTGTCGGTAGTCGTTATCCATCCCATCATGCACAATCCCCACCGTGAATATGTAACGGGTATTGATTTTTTATGCGCTATCTAATTGACCAAATTGTATATTGACGACTGGACCCAGGCTACCCTGACAAACGCACCATCCGAATCCTTTGTTGTCTCAAATGCTTTATACCCCCCTCACACATAGCTCGCGACCTTACTGCGACCTGAAAACTAGTAAAATAGCATTTTTCTTTCGAAATTCGTTTGGTTTTCTTTCAAATTTCCAAATTTCTCTCGCCGACGGTCCGGGGCTCCACAGTCTTATGTTCTGTTTGTTTTTCTGTACGTCCTCGATACGACCCTTCTACGTCCATGGCGTTTCCACTGCGACTGTATTGCGTCCCTAGGGCGACCCTACGGCGACCCAGCTGCGACTGTGCTACGTCCTTTGCGTTCTTATGGCGACTCTACGGCGACTATTGCGTTTGTCCGGCCACTGTTCTGCGACTGTAAGACGACACTACTACGTCCTTGCTACTTCTATGAAAATAATACTTTTTCCGGTAAATATCATTTTGAGTATGACCTTCAACGAGTGAAGGCGTATATTTGATTAGTTTAAAGTTAAATCATTTATACTGAACAAAAGTGAAAACGCTACACTGCAAGATTTCTTATTTCTGGAAAAGTATCGAACTAATAGCATGAAATATATTTTGACGTTCTTTCCCAAGCTTTCAGCAATCGTTTTGTCGAAATTTCATCGCCTTGTCTCCTTTATCGTCAGAGTTACAGCCCTTGATACGCTTAGAGCTAATTTCATCAAATGCCGCATATGCGCATGCGCAGAAAACTCTTCATAATTTTTTCGGAATTGGTCATATCCGGGTTGCCAAAAAAACATTTAAAATCTCACTTATCTCTCGTAGCAAGCTCTAAAATCAAGGTCTTATCTGTCAATTTTGCGAATTACCTCCCTTTGATATAAACAAATAGGGAACTTAAATGTTTGATAGTCACAAATTTATGACGGTTTTCGATTGATTTTTTTTTTTTTTTTTTTTTGCAACATCAAGTAGGCCTTACAGGGGATTTTTGAACCCTTTCCTTGACTAGGATTGTTCCCAGATGTCCATGCAACTACGACTTCAATTTTCTATGGAGATTACGTTGTAAAATTATCAAGCTTTGGAACATAATGAAATATCTGTTTTTCAAACATCATTTTATAAACCCTGCAACAATTTTATGCAAACTTTTTTACATTTCCTGACTGGTAACTTGTCGAACTACCATTCCGTGCAATTCGGCATGGTTTGCATTCTTTTGCTTGGATTTCTGAAGGTTTAAATTGTGTAAAATTTCCGTTCAAATTGTACACCTGAAAAACGGACCCCTGTCACATTAAAAGGGTCCGTTTTTCATCCCCGTAATTAAGATCCACAAAACGTTTAGTGTATGGAACAACCAAGTCAATGAACAATTCGAAACACTGTCGTTTGATTTTTTTACTTGTTGTATTTAGAAGAAATATGACAAGCAATGTAAGTGTAGCGTTTTCACTTGTTTTCAGTATATTATTCCAAAGATGAGAGGCGGACGAGGCAAACGAGCGGGGCCTCTAAAGTGCTATGTCGGACCGTATATGGTACAAAAACGAATATGGTACAAATTTGTACCATATTCGGCCGAAGTACAACTGTCTATTTGTACCATATACGTATCTGCAATTTTGGGGTAAAATGCCTGACCGAATATGGTACAAACTTGTACCATATTCGGATGAAAAATGTACCATCATTATCATCATCATCATCATCATCATCTACATCATCATCATCATCATCATCATCATCATCATCATCATCATCATCATCATCATCATCATCATCATCATCATCATCACCATTATCATCACCATCATCATCATCATCATCATCATCATCATCATCATCATCATCATCATCATCATCATCATCATCATCATCATCATCATCATATCGACTGAGTGAAAAGATACTGTCATCGATCTTGCGACTCAGGTTCGAATCCTCCGAGTACCTTTAGTTTTTCTGCTAAATTTGTATTTTAATCCATTACCAGACAGCAAACTTTAAGACTTGTCCAAATAAAAAAATGTTGCAGACGACAATTTCAAGTGAATTAAATTTTACCTTTTTCCAATATATCTGTGTATAAAAATGTGGGAAATGAAGAAATTGCTTGGCACAAGCAATTTCTTCATTAACCACAATATTTACCAAAGCCATCATCTTGTAGGGCGCCAAAAAGCCACATAATGTGGGAAGGGGTTAAAATGGGTCACGGGTACATGCGCCCTTGCCAATGTCACATCAGAAAACTTGCACAATTGCTGTTGGCGCATGCAAGAAGGGAAGGGAGAAGCAATTCGGCAATCGAATGAGTGCTTTAACGATTTGTTATCTAAAGGCCCGGTCACATATGATTCCGCGGCCATTTCGCATCCGTATCACGTCTAAAATGAGCCACCCGTGGATTTGTTCAAGATCGCTTGATATCTTTGTTCAAGTCGATCAGATCTGAAGTTGGAAAATAGCATTACATGCGTTTTGGACGGTTTATTCGCGATTAGGAAGTGGAATGGCAGTGCTTTGGTCGTGCTATGGCAGTGCTATGGTCGTGCTATGGCAGTGATTCAGACGCGATGTGGACGCGGTATCTTGTCGTGCGTTTTAAAACTAGACGCGGTAAGAAGTTGTAGGCCGTGTTACGGCAGTGGAACAGCCGGCGGCGGTCATACCTCGTCCACTCCGCGTCCACAGTACGGCTAAAACGAAATTGACCCAAAGTTACCGCGTCCAACCAAGTCCCAGATATTCTCAAATTTTTAGCCATGATATGGACGCGGAATGGCCGGGGAATATGTGACCGGGCCTTAAGGCGTAACGGATGAGATGGAAACAGATACGGCCATCGAGTATAACGACCATTCGGAGACTGACAATATCTAGATTGTTGTGTGACTTGTAGATTTTCTGTATGAAAACGTTTTGAATGGTGATGAAGAAATATATGTATTACAAAATTGAAAAGATTATGAATATTGATCATTACAAAAAGTAATAAGGGAAACATGAAAAGAGCAAAAATACATTAGGGCCTACATTTCTTTTTTCGCAAAAAAATGATAAGAAATGATGAACCATTAAAAATTAGCTGTACACTGGTTACGAACCACTGGTCTGACCCACCCCGCTAACAGGCAAAGCTTTGTAATCCACTATGCTACCCAATAGGCCATTGCGGATATACGTTTCACAAATAATGGATATAAAAACACATATATTTAATTGATAATAAGTCTGCCCCTCCTATAGGTAAGTATTGGTTTTCCCCAAAAATGTTTACAATAGCGCGTTGGAGTTATAATTGAACGTTAAACAAAACATAAACACGTGCCATACGACGTGGCGACAACTGTAGGTTTAACGTTATGTTTTGATAAACCGTCGGTGTTGTTATAAAATCACGTATATTCTGTTTTTATTCGGGAGACAGGGCGGAGCCTAGTAAACGGTTCATTCCATTTAAGCTTGGGGAGAAACAGCCTTCTCGACTAGAGGTAAATCGTCGGTATTATTGCAAAACATTATAACTACAGCATGAATCAAGCTGTAGTTACGAGGTTTTATAACAACACATTTTACAATCACACATTCTTTCAATTTCGAAATATGTTCATGCTCGTGCCGCACGTTTTTCTTTTCTATAAACCAAGGTATTGAGAAGTAAACTCGTCGAATAACCTCTCTACTTAGCCATACCCTGTCAGGTGAATAAAAACGGAATATAACTACTGCTTAAAACAAGCCGTAGTTACGAGATTTTATATCAACACCTACGAAATAATATTTTGTTTGTCCGAATTTACGTCACGATAAACTGGATAAAATCGTTCCCTATTAAAGATCAAATCCCCATAGCTTGTCGTAAATGTTATGTTGGGCGGAGCGATCTGTCGATTGGCGTTTGGTCAGTTTTGCTTATTTTTGATGTACTAACTTTACGAAACTATCTCTACAGCTTTTAATTTTGTATGTTTTGTCATGACATCTTGTGAAAATGATCCTATATGATAAAGCTTAATATGTGTAAACTTTGTGTCAAATTAATTAAATAGAACCAAAGTTATTTGACCTTGACCTTCAAAGGTCGTTCTAAAAACCACTTTTTATAATTTTCAGCTATATAGTCCGTGGGCTGGCTACACCCTAGGTCCCCCCCCCCCTACCGGGATTTTATGACACCTATATCATTGTAAAGCTTGATGAATTCCCTTTCAAATGCAACTTGTTGTTTGATATATAAGTGCTGGATAAGCATAGGCGGAGCGATTGATTATCTCCCCTTGAATTACAAAAAATACTTGTTTATAACTCACCTTGTACACATTCATGGGATCCAAAATAACCCAAATTTAAGCGCAAATGACCAAAATGCTTATAGATTTTATCAATTCATATCGTTAAATAGTAAAAGATAATTTCACACCAAAATTAGCACGAATTATGTCCCTTGAATATGCAAAACAAGAGAAAAATAGTATAGATTTTGCCTTTGTTTATATTTACTTTGCATTTTGAAATCATTTCCACAGCGAATAATTGACCAAACGCCGACTGTCAATCGAAAACATCGATTGGCCAATGGACGATCACAAAAATGTCATGCCCCAATTGTTCATCGTTGCACGTGGTTTTGTATCGATTTATCGACTGACAATCAAAACAATCGACATACCAATGGCAAAGAAATTTGTGCTAACAATAGACTAGGTTCAACGTTATGTTTTGATAAACCGTCGGTGTTGTTATAAAATCTCGTAACTACGGCTTAAATCAAGCCGTAGTTACGAGATTCTATAACAACAACTACGAAATACTATTTTGTTCGTCCGAATTTACGTCACGATGAACTGGATAAAATCGTTCCCTATCAACGACCACATGGCCATTGTTTGCCTTAAATTCTATGATGGGCGGAGCGATCTGTCGATTGGCGTTTGGTCAATTGCTAGAATTTGTTTTAAGGTGTTTATTAGATGCCTTGTAATAAAAGTCAAAGTGTTGACTATCCAAATGTTAGGATATTTTCGACATTTCAAATGATTTTGCAAGATGGCCGCCGCAAAATGACCACTTGACTAAATATCGAAATATCACTGCCCTATAATTTGTAATCATGTTCTGTATGTAAATGAGATCATTTCTTAGGAAAATTGAGTATATTGAATCTAAAAGTGTTGCCATGCTTATAATAGGCTTTTTGTCATTTTTTTTTTAATTTTCAAAATGGCCGCCAAAATCTCAAATATGCAAAAATGATGTAAATGTTTTTCATTTCTGCAAATCTTCTGCACTTAATATTGTATTTTCAAATGTATTTCAACTTCTTATTAAAACTACATGGTTCAACAAGTAAATAAATGACATAACCTTGAAAATATATATTTCCAAAACGGTCCTAATTACCGTATAAATGGTAATAAATCCCCAATCCCATAAATTAAGTACTGAAGAAAATCCAAATTGATTATTTTCTAGGAGAGAAAAGCATTTTCCCTCTTTGACAGAACCCATTTACCCGATTCTTTGATAATGAGTCCACATTGGAGTACATCATTGGTATCTTTTTGCATGAAGGTTTTAAGTCTTACATGGACAAGGGACGCTTTGGATAATAGGTGTTATAGAGGGTATAAAGACATTAAGGCTTATTTTGGTCATAAAGCGTTTAAGCTCTTTTTTGTGGGGTGAATATGTTTAATACAAAACACCAATATCAACACTTTTGCCACGCTAAAAATGGCTTCTTCACTGTTAATTTACATGACATATAATACAATACAATAATATGTAGTTTATGTAATCTGCCTAAATGCTCAAATACGAGCATGGATCAATGAATAACTGACCTAACTTTTTATGTTTAGATCGACATCTTTTCTCTTGAAATACTTTCCACCCAGGCCTATGCGCTTTGACCAAACGATATGACCATATCAGTTGAAAAAGAAGTTAAACTCAAATTAATCAACGTTAAAGGTGGTCAAGTGACATCAGTCCAGAAGTAAAGAAGTCCGAGAACTTTCCAAAGAACCACACCTAATAGTCTACGGACTATAAATCCTACGATGACTCCTGATGGCATTCTTTGTTAATGCTCGGCATCCATGCTAGAGTTGTTCCTTAGACTATTACAAACAAGATAGGGGTGGATGCCCAGCGTGATTTTTCGCTTTAAGGTCACAGTGAGGTCAAAGGTCAATGAGTGCAAAAATCAAGAAAAATGGCTTGAAGATAAAACAGAATTATTTGCGTCCTCACAAAATGAAAGCAATTGTAAACGAAATCAAATAAATTGAATCAGGAATGGACAGAGGCTCACCCAGGGCCTATATTGTCATTTTCAAACATTATTTTACTATATTTATGCTAAAAAACGCTCAGGTGAATAACAAAATCAAGCATGATACTTAGTGAAATAGATTGAACTTGACAAAAAGCTTAAATAGCTCTTTTATTACACACAAATAATCCAAGGCATTCTTGTAACTAAAGGTAGCAATGCTAGAAATATTCTAGACTACTTCAAAAATGTTAAGAAGCATGCTTGGTATCTCTTTCGAATTCCAGGTCAGAATGAGGTCACAGGTAAATTACGTTCAAACGTGCGAAACTGGCAAATACCAGTAGCTAAGCAAATAATTGCAAAAATCACGCACTTGATGATGCAAGCATCAAACTTGGCACACGCATTTATAAGACCATGTAGCTTAATAAATACCAATTACCCATTCAAAAAGTCTAGATGGCCACCATTTCTTAAGATGGCCGCCATTGACGTATGAAAGTTACCACTTTTACCATAAAAGCTAATATAATTGTCCGATTTTTGTACTTTTCACAACAAAACGAACGTTTCCAAACACATGAAAACAGAATTTTTCCTTTTTTGTGCAGAAAAATTACAAGATGGCCACTATTTTCCAAGATGGCAGCCATTGACGGGTGAAAAATACCGTTTTTACTATAAAACTTCATATGATTGGCCGCTTTTTTTAATAACAAATGTATGTTTTTAAACACAAGATAGCATAATTTAAAAAATGTTCTGTGCATAAAATTACTATTTCCTATATTTTGAACAATTATTTTTGAAATATAATAGAAATATTTCTCAATTGGAAGTGTTATACTTAATATCAATTCTATGTATCCTTTCATTTTGGTCAGAAATAATGTGATGTAAACCTATAGCATCAATCTTTGCATAACTTCTTGTAGCCACAACAATTGACGAAAGTTAGTTCAAATCCAGACAATATGCTATGTGTTTCTTCATTGCTTCCATTCCTATTTAGGAAGAAGGCTCAGTACCTCCATTTTGGGGATAGTTATTTGACCACAGGTGTATTCTGCTTGGTAAAAAGTAGACCTTTCCAAAGCTGCGCTAGTTGTGGATTTCGCATCATATAGCTTTGCTTGCAGACATGATAAAAAAGAGAAGAACTAGACCCCTTGTCCTATAACCGAAAAGCTGAAACAACATCACAGCCATTGAAAGCATGAAAGACTCTCTCTTTCTTCCCCCCCCCCCCCAAAAAAAATCCAATGCATTATATGTAGGGGAGTTTTGCATAAATTTATAACCTTAAACGAAAGCTTTTCAATACCAATATAATTTAGTCTTTAAAAATACATTGGTTATTATTATAAGGACGTCTGTGCTGCTGACTTTGGTTATCAAACATGTATTTGCTCATAATTATAAGGCGCAATTTCCTCCAGACTGGCTACATATAACCCTTTCTTCCCCTTTTACAATGACAATATTTTGCTGACAAATCTGAACAATCATCAGCCTGGAAGGTGTTGAAATCAGTCTTGCTGTGATTGTCTGAACAAAATATATGCCATAAAAAAGATAGAATGTTTTTGCCAGGCACTCTGTATTTGATGTCTTGGCCATGCGTTGACCTTTTTCAGCATTAAGGCTGGTGTATCTGTGTACATCGACAAACCAAATCTGTTAGCCTGTAAAGGCGCATGCAGGTTTGGCACATTCGACTGCATGTTCCCAAAGCATTTGGTGGTACAAAGCGACTATGTGTTTATCACAGCTGATCCATCAACTATGATAGCATAGACTTTTGGTTTTGTATCTGAAGCTGCAATTTTGGTTCCTTGAACTGATGCAAGCTGGAACTTAGTACTGCTTTGAAGGATTTAGTTCCAACTAAGTACAACCGAAGAATTCTAAGAGGTAGCTTCCTCATGATTTGCAAGCTATAAACAAGTTCAAGAAAGACTTACAATTTTACTTTAAAATCCTAAATTACATTTGATCACAGGGAGCTAAATCTGATTTACATTATTAAAAAGAAGTCAAGTAGTGACTATTATCTTCAGGTAAATAATAAGCAAATCAGGATGTTCTTCTTAAAAAGGATTCCCATATCGTTCACGACAGCGTCAGCGTGCGCCTTTCAAAAATTGCTGAAGAATTGCTGTTTACCCAAAGTGTGTGTTCATGGTACCTAAAATTTCCATTTAAGGCCGGTCATAGTGAAATCGATTTGCTCAGATTGAAAGAACTGAAAGACAGCTGAGTACTTTGAGTGTTCTTAAGATAAAATGCCTCTAAGATGAACAGATATCCCAGCTCGATTATCTTCCAGTAGAAACTGTAAGAGGAGTTGAGCACACAATAATTTGCTAACGGACAAAAGAACATACAGATGGAGGAGTAGACAGACGGACAGACGACTAATTCCATGACATTATTCGACCATTCGGGTGTATTTAGATGAAATTGTTGAGTCTTATCTTGATGCGCCTGTGGCACCAGGGCTAAATAGAAAGATTTGTGTCATCATTTATCATTGATTGCGTGTCGTAACATTTATAGGTATATCTTTAACTCTTTCCCAAACAACAAAATCTTATGGTGCTCCAATTTCGAAGCTCCTGGAGCCGACTGAACGAATCTTTATGAATACTGGAATGTGTTTGTGTATCATATAGCCAGCATTTTCTTCTTTCGTCTCAATGTTTTCCCAAGCTCTTTCTACTAGGGACATCAATACCAGGTCTCATTTGGGAAAGGGTTAATGTACTTGTACAGAAAACTTGATATCTGGACTGGTCTTGTTTCAAGATAATGCATCTACAAGAAAATAATTTACAAATATTATTTTACACTATATTCATATGCAAGGGAGGTAATTTTGAGCATTTTTTGTCAAATATTTCCATAAGTATGCATTAATTCAAAGTTCTAAGCCGTACAGTGTTTTCGGAATGGAAATGTAACACAGTTTAAGAATTACTGGCACTTTTCAAATTCCGCATCTGGCTCTTTGGTGCTAATGAGAGGTGGGATACCTTAAGAGCTATACGCCTATCAGCCTCTACAATAGCACTGCTACAACCACTAGAATGTAATTGAGTATCAATAGACTTCAGAGCAAACATTTCAATAGGAAGACTACAAAAGAACAACAGAATTACATTCACCGTTCTGTTCTGACCTCTGCCATTGAGTCATTTTAGCAAAGAGATGTTAATTAGGGCAACAATTCAATGATATAACAAAAGTTTCGGACGAGATGCAACTTCTGCGACCATTCCTTCTCAGGAACATGTTGCCATTTCAAGTGCAGAGGTTATGAAGTAGGATAAGCACAGCATGCCATGAGTATTTGGACTCACTAGATAACATTTGGGACACTTACCGATCTTCTAAATTGAATGGAATTTCGTTACACCGACAACGGACCCCGTGGTAGATTTCGCTGCATTACTCAGAACCGTGGTTAAATAGAGATAGACCACGGTAGAAATCGGATTATTTCTTAGATATATACAATACAAGTGTAGGCTACATCGGACCTTACACAATGTAGAGGACACAATCAAAAATTAAGAAATTCTTATGACTGAGGCATCGTGGCAAATACCGTTGAAAAAAGACTGAAAACGTCTGAAATGTTCAGAAATAAACCGTTTTTTGCTTTGGAAAGTACATTTTCCATCCCATAATAGTCAAAATATTCGCTAAAAGTCATCTTTTCAATAAAGTAATGTCTCTGGTGCAGTTTTTCAGCAAAATTAGCACAATTAGAAGTAATAATCCAGGATGTATAGCACTTAAAAATGTCTCAATGACTATTTAAATATGAAATTGCACCCATTTGACCTTTGACCTTGCTGTGACCTTAATTCGAAGATTCAGACTGGGCATCCACCCTAGGAGGTTTTGTCATACCCCAAAGAATATTTCTAGCATGGATGCCGAGCATTAACAAAGAATGCCATCAAAACCATTTTCTAGAGCCCGTATAAATTATAGTCCGTAGACTATAAACGGCATTAATAACTTCTTTCTTGAGACTTAAAATTGCAACCATTCGTGTCCTTTTTAGGAAAGAAGTCGATAGCAGCAAGGCCATGTGGATAGGAAGGGTGTGATCTAAATTGATAACCATTTTTCTCGACAGCATCCATTGTACTTAGGCAATTGTGTACTAATGTAATTTTCAGTTGCAAGCAGCGGTCACATTTTGAGCGTTTGCCACTACGTTTCTCACGTATGGTCTGCTTCAGATTGTCTAGCAACTTGGCATAGTATGCTTCGTTAATTGTACCTTTCTTGGGTAATATGTCCAACAAAATATTTTATTGCAACCCACAATTGTCCCAAAACATTGAATACTAAACCTTGTCTGTAAAACATTGGATAATTTTCTTGGCCCTTGGGATTCCATACCAACGTACCTAGGACTCTGGGGTCTGTTTCATCAAAACATTTAAGTCATATTTTTGACTTACCAATGTCTTAAAACTCACTTAAAACAACAATCGCATAACCCAGCTTTTGATAGAATGGCGATACACTTTTCTTACCCTAAACTTGTCGTAAGTCGTCGGTAAGTCAAAAATACGACTTAAATGTTTTGATGAAACAGGCCCCTGGACCCCTTTTTTCGTTCATGAGAATGCAACATGTACTCTTTGGAATTTTAGACCCAACAGTCTGTAAGTTTGTGCATCCTGTTGCGATCAAGCAATATCTTGAAAAAGATAATGCGTGGACAATATCTTACTTTAATTCGCTCAGCAAGAATATCAGATCTGTGAATTTATGACACATACCATCGACAGTGGTTGCAACTTTGCCTTCAGACCGAGCATCATCTTCTTAAGTTTCTCTGTTGCGTTATAACCCCCGCTCCCCCCCCCCCAACCACGATATTTCACTTGAGAATAAGATGGTACAGAAGACCAGTAAACTCATCATGCATGTTTTACCCTCAGTCCCTTTTCAATACAAGTGTCGAACCATAGCAGGCTCTCCCTTTTTTGTGAAAAGGCTTTCTAATAACCGTATATTTAGACAAGTTTGTGCACATATAATGACACATATAAATTGCGGATTCCTTGGTTGATTGGAAATTGCTTATATGTTTTATTCATAGCTAGCCCTTGTGTTTTATGGATTTTACCTCATCTTGAGGTTAGCTTGTTGTCTTTCACAAAAGTCAGAATTCCAAAAACTAATTTGTGGTGGAGATGTTTGAAATGAATTAAGAAATGCACGAGCATATCTAAAAACTGAAAACAAAACGAAGGATTTCAAATCTTCGGCAAGCGACATATTACAACACGACAAGTTGGAATATGATGTGTTTCCCTCTCATCATAATCAACAGAAATTGTGTTTGCTATTTAAACTAAATCTTTCAAAACAACATTTTGTTACACGAATAAGAGGATTCCTCACAAATCAAGTGTCTTCGAAGTACTGGTATCCAACCAATAAGGTACATATGTACAATTTATAATTGTTTATATTATCACATATAAGTATTCTGAATTATAAAGGTGTAAAACGATGTCACTCGAATGCAATTTGATAAAGAAATGAATAATTCAGTTGCTATTATAGGCAATTTTAAATCATCAATTAATGCACATGACAGTTCAAATATGAAATTGACCAGTTTCAACTATCGCTTATTAGAATATATTTGGTAAACTGTGTTCCTGTAACATAGCATTCCAATCAATAGAAGTGGTTGGGAAGATTTCTCTACTGCACAACATGTCTCAAACAGTATTGTTAAGTTTAAACTTGGAGCAAAATGTAAAAAAGCGTGCATTACAAGGCAAAAATGGTATAAATCAAAGGTGACCATACATGTACTCCAATGGGAATTCATTATTAAAACGCTTTTTAGTACTTAACTTTTACAAAATAAAGTTTCTTGTGTAAAAGAAAACCGTATTTCACATAGAAAAAAATCAAAGAAAGCAGGTTAAAGTTTTCAGCATGTCATTTGTGCTAAATGGAATTTTATTGCCATTTATACGGTAATTTTTCAGAGCATATATTGTAAAGATTCTCCCTTTTAATGGATAAATCATGAAATTTTAGTTTTCAAACACAACAAGTAAACAATTTAGGGGAAAAGATGCAAAAATGAAAGTCATTAACATTATTAGAGAATATTTGAGAATTTATTTGCCATTTAGAGAAAAGTATGCAAGTAATTGTGAATGCGAATAAGCCCGTATTTGCTTGTTCTGTGTAGCTGATGAATGGTTTATGAACTTATTATTGATCTATTAGTGTTCTTATTCATTTGAAACATTAAGCATTATAAATACGTATCGTCTCAGCATATTTATTCCATAGAAAAGCCTTGTTTTAGCTAATTAAACACATATTTCTACTTTCTCATTAATATTCATGAATATGCAAATTAGCTAAATAAAAATGATTTCAAGAAAAATGTCTATTTAAAATTTTAAAACTAGTCTCATGTTTTATTACCAAAATAAGTATATATCTTAAATAAGTATTTTAAAATATTTTATTGCCATTAATTGATCCAAGTACTGAAACGTAGGAAAATTAGCAGTTGCCATGGTAACAGGCCTACCATTTTCTTATCCAGCACTTTTAAATCAAACAGGAAACTAATTTCATTAAAATGTTTCCTGCGCTTCAAGAAAATATATGTCTTAATAAATCCCACATGGTGGGAAGGGTTTCTATTCACTAGTAAACTAGTAAAGTCGTCTTTTTGCAAATTAAACACATATTTTCCACAATCTCATTAATATTCATGAATATGCAAATTAGCAAAATTTCTGAAAAATCTTTTGGTTGTGAGAGAAATGTAATGACAACATTTTAAAACTAACCTCAATGTTTTCTGACCAAAATAAGTAATTTTATTGCAATTAATTGATCCAAGCGCCGGAACAAATGAAAATGGGTGGTTACCAAGGTAACAAGCCAACTACTTGCTTATCTAGCATTTTTAAATCAAATAACAAAGTGAATGTTTTGAAATACATCATAAGCTTCAAGAAAATATAGATCTTCAAAAATCCTACTTGGTAGGGAGGTTTAAATTCACTAGTAAAGTCTTGTTTTTAGCAAATTAAACACATTTTCTTACTTTCTCATTAATATTCATGAATATGCAAATTAGCAAATTTTCTACAAAATATCTATATTGTGAGAGAAATATCTTGGTAATAATTTAAAACTATTTTGAAAGATTTATGACAAAAATAAGTAATTTTATTGCAATTAATTGATCCAAGCGCTGGATTGTATAAAAATGGACGGTTGCCATGGAAACGAGCCCGCCATTTGCTTATCCAGCACTTTTAAATTGAACAACAACCTGAATTCATTACTATACATCATAAGCTTCAAGAAAATATAGGTCTTCAAAAATCCCACTAGGGGGGGGGGGTCGGTTATGGGCCCATGGACTAATATCTTTATAAAAAATGGGCTTGTAAAGTATATTTCAATAAATAAAGTCACAGATATAATATTTTTGCAGTTCTAAATGTATTTAATGCTTTTTTTCATAGCAGACATTGACCTTGACATAAAGAACAATAATGTTTATTGAAAAGGAAATTGTCCACTTGCCTCTTCGAAAATTCTTATTATTATGTGCGTAAAGGTCAGTATTAATCGTTATTTTTCCACTGAGCTAAGTAATTACAGTTAGAATACCATGAAAATGACTTTATTTTTCTAAAATTCACTTCATATACTAATTGTTATGATACAATTTAGCCCAAAATCTTAAAATTAAGTATTTTAGAATAATCTTTGAAGGTCAATGTCAAATAACTTTGGTTCTATTTGATGAATTTTATCCAAAGTTTACACATATTTAGTAACATTATTTGAATTCATGTTCGGAAAATATCATGTCGCTTCATAGAAAAATGAAAGTTGTAGAGATAGTTTCGTAAAGTTATTACATCAAAAATAAGCAAAATCTGAGATTGACAGAAGAACAAATACAGAAAATCGACAAACTAATATAATTTATTTAAGATTAATGATCACCAATTACATCATCATCGTCACTATTAACGCCATTATCATTATCATCGTCATGATGATGACAAAAGTTTTGATGATGATGATGACGACGATCAAAATTACCGTCATCATCATCACCACAAACTTTTATCATCATTGTAATCATCATCACCATCATTATCACCACAATTATCAAGATCATCATCATCATCATCATCAACACAATCATCATCATCATCACCATTATCATCATCGTAATGAAGATTACAAAAATGTGATGATGATAACTGTGATGAGAATATCATCATCATCATCATGGGCCAATAAACATCGCCATCATTATCATCACAAATATTTTGTTATTATCATCATCATTAGCATAATCGCCGGTGTAACGTAGTAAAATGACCCCCATAGAATACTGACCCCCCGGTCACTATTTTATATAGAATACTGACCCCCCGGTCATAATATTATGACCGGGGGGTCATAGTATTATGACCTACCCACACGTAGAAAAGTGACCCCTCACGTAGAATTGTGACCCCCCCCCCCCCATAAAATACCGACCCCCTTCTCCACATACACACCAAAGGTCTTACTCTAATATAAACCCAACTATGGTAGACGACTAGACGTACAACATAATTATCTTCATCGATAGGCATTAGAGGTGCAATGGCACTCTTCCGTGCATGCGTCTGTCCGTACGTACAGAGTATTTTGACCGCAACTTTTCATTCATTATTGGGCGAACCCGATTCAAACTGACTGGTTAGACGCTTCCACCGCATCTGACTTGATTTGATTTAAACTCCACGCTGTTTTCAACTGTCATGGTCATATTGCGGTGACTGGAGCACCTACTATGGATTCCTGATATTTCTCGCACAAACAAACCCTCCTGCTGCTCTCTCATATAGATGATTAACACCCATTGGTGAGAGACAAATGACTTTTGTCAAATGTCAGAATAGCTACATACCGAGCGAGGTTCGAACTCACGACCCCTTGATTGACAGACCCCGACGTTACCAACTAAGCTATCCGGTCTCGGAGCAGCTGTATCGGTTCTTAATCGTATGCACAGTAGGCGTACAGTATGTTCATGGATCGAACTGCTACCGATGTATATTTGTGTAGAAAGGGTAAATGGTTTTAAAAGGTTTCTGACCGAAAATCACTTGTCCCTCAGCATTGTGAGTTCGAAGCCTACCAGAGTTATGTATGTGTGTCTGCCATACGCACTTTCCTACCTGGCGGTTGCATATAAGAGTGGCTTCTCAATCTGATTAAAACCCTGTGTTGACTTGACAGTAAATCAGGCACCAGCAGGGGTCAACTTCTGTGACCCTTTTCTGACTAATCAAATAAATGCTCGTGACGCAATCCCAGTTAAAGTGGACAATTGGCTAAATTGTTTTCGATTTTTTTCATTATACCATACACTCATTCTGGACAAATTTTCTTCATGGATCACATCTTCTGCGCAAATTTCTCTAGTTTTGTCAACTTGGCTTGCTTAGTTTTGGATTTATAGACTGTTAAATGATCAAATGTGTGCATCAAAAACTACGTGTTTTAAATAAACCCCTTTGTGAAATGTGTGTCTAATTTCACATTAAGTAATGTCTAAAGGATAACAAAACCGATACATTTTGATGAGTATTTGTGTGTAAAATGTGAATCAATTGACAATATGGGTGAAAATGGCGAATTGTACCGATGAGAATGAAAATACAAAACGGCCATCCTTGTACGATTCCTTTATTTTAGAACGTTGACTACTTCCAACTCTTCTGAAATGCACCAAGCAACCTTTAATTTTCTCTCCAATTGTTAAGCAAAAGCAATGAGTTATTACCTTAATAGATATACGGAAATGGAAAGTCAATGACTTATTACAAATGAACAATAGTTTAAAACTGGTCTGTCCCGAACGTAACTAGAACTTGTCCCGTACGTAATATGCTTTCTTTTCTTTAACATCCCAGCCGCTGTATAATAACCTTTTTAATGAAATATCAATATTATAAGGCAATATCCATTTGCCAGACACTTTGTCAAAAAGAAATATTATGAAATGAATAAATGAAAATAAATACAAACCTATAAGCTATCTTGGTGTGTTGTTTTACCAATTAAAACTTCCTAGCCAATAAATTTCAATTTATAAAAGTTAAGATGTTCGTATTGTTATGACATGAGTTATGTGTAATAACTTATTAATTAAAGTGAATGTTATCATAAATTTGCTGGACATCCGTAACTCTGATGGATCCAAAGTACGAAACCGTACGGGACAATTTTTCTGAGGGTAAGAAACGCTGAAATAAACTATTTTAATGCATCAATCTAGTGTAATGTATATGGGTATGAATATACTCCTATATATCAACAAAACACGGGCATATTTTGTGGAACTTTCCTCAATATTATAAAAATAGTATCAATTAAGCGTAATTATAATACCAAAACCTACGAGACTAGTACGAGTACGTGTACAGTCTATTATGTGCATTAAAAGTCTATTTTGCTTAAACTGGAGTCCTTAAGGAACCCAAATCACATAAATAAAGCAAAGAAAACGTTACATTTCAGCAATTTAAAAACTGAAAACTAAAAATTGCCTCGAACGTTATGGATTCGTACGTCACTTTTTAATGTGTACTCAACTTTATTTGGCCTGCTGTATCAATGCTATTATAGTAATCGGCATAATTCTTTTTATCATATTTGAAGACACTTCGAAAAGTGATGTTACTTGAAGAATAAAACTATTTATAGTTTCCCAATTTTTACTACAGCTACTTTAGTTCATGCCTCGTACGTTACGGGGTTAAAATTACGGTAAATTGTTTAAGAATGATGTTGATGTTTTAAATATATTGACAAAGGTATTAGTCTACCTAAATTATAGAAATAAGGCGCTAGAAAACACATGTGTAGGAACTTTTTGTTAATGCTCGACCTCCATGCTTAAATGAAACTTCGATATGTATGGAAGATCACAAGGGTGGAGGTCACATCATGGAGGTCATTTTAAGGTCACCAGAAGGTCAAAGGTCAACTAAGTGCAAAATTCAATGGTGTAGCATGAAAATCTGCCGTAACTCGCTTAGTTCTTGGTGTAGACTAACAAAATTGGTATCAAAATGAAGCTGGGACATCCATCTTTAATTTGCAGTATAGATATGCAAATCAGCTAATTTGCATATGTAAGATTTTCACGATTTAATCAGAAATTTCGAAGATTTTTTTGTCATTTTTTATAGAATATAGTTGGAACATAAGCCATAACTCACTAAGTTTGTGGTGTAGATTCACGCAATAGGTGCCAAAATGAAGCCTAAACATCTGTCCTTAAATATAGTTATGCAAAATTGCTAAACTGCGAATGTATGATTTTTAATTAATATTATAATTAATTGATGAAAATATTGCCAATTTGTAAATACTTGAAACATACGGCGATCGGACTTGGAGAAATCATGAGAAAATTCTTTAAAAAGCAACCATCGGCCCAATTTGAACCAAACTTGGTGTGAATGTTCTTTGCGTGACCATTTTAAACATTTGTTATCAAGATTTGGATTTGTCAAAAAAAGTGGGCGTGGCAGGGCGGGGCTTATCAGACATAGAGAAATCACAAGAAAATTCTTAAAAAATCAACCATTGGACCAATTTGAACCAAACTTGGCATGAATGTCATTTGTGTGACCCTTTTGAACATTTTTAACAAAATTTTGATTGGTCAAAAAATGTGGGTGTGCCAGGGTAGGGCGGGGCTTATCGGACTTAGACAAATCATTAGAAAATTCTTTAAAAATCAACCATAGGGTCAATTTGAATCAAACTTGCCATGAATGTTCTTTGAATGACACTTTTGAATATTTGTTAACAAATTGTTTGATTCATCAAAAAATGTGGACGTGGCAGGGTGGAGACATTTCCAACTTGGCGAAATAATGAAATAATTCTTTAAAAATCAACCATTATGCTGATTTATACCCAATTCTGCTGGATCGATTTTAAGAAAATTGTAACTTGATTGATTATACAAGAACAGTTTAACTTTTAGCCTGATCGGAACAGAAAGTCCTCATTTATAAGCTTTTGTATCTGACAAAATTGCCATTTTCGCTTGTGTCACTGGAAAGCTTTGTGGATTGATTTAATTATAATCTATTTGTAAAACTTCCTATCAAAAACATGATTATGCATATTAAGATATGTTCACATATATCCGATTGAATTACAGTATAGTAGGTGGTGTATCCATGGTAACATATCTTATAAAAGTAATTTTGGGGTATAGCGAGATAAACGGCTATAATTCACTTAATCCTTGGTTTAGACTAACATTTAGTGATTTAAATTGAAGCTAACATATCCGTCTTTATTTGTCAGAATTGTTATGCAAATAATCTTATTTGCATATTCATAGCTGTAGAATTTATAAGAATAAATGATGAAGTTATCGTCAATTTTTGAGAATGCATTGGGAAAATCAGATATAGCTCACTTTAAATAGTTATTGTATAGATTAACAATTTTGGTAT
The DNA here is from genome assembly GCA_963680895.1 of Fragum sueziense. NCBI lineage: Eukaryota > Metazoa > Mollusca > Bivalvia > Cardiida > Cardiidae > Fragum > Fragum sueziense. The sequence goes on along the minus strand of OY804594.1, from coordinate 65,081,794 downwards.
CAAATTAAAGCTAACGAATTTATTTTTATTTTTCGGTATTTGTTATGCAAATCAACTAATATGCAAATGCATAATTTTTATAAGTTAATGGGAAATTTTGAAGAAATTTTCTTTATTTTTGTTTCCAATATAACGTTTACTAACTTGGTGTACTACAGTGCTTTCAAGCATCTTGGAAATACTAAATCACATGGTATATGTTGTTCAACTTCCTGTCCGAAACAAAAGAATAAGCATTTTGAAGTCTATTTTTCCAGAACCAGATTGAACTTAAATAATTATGCTAGAGAGTGTGGTTTCCATAGAAACATATGCTTGAAAAGTCGTTTAACCCTTTCCCAAACAAGACCTGGTTTTGACGTCCCTAATAGAAAATGTTTGGGAAAACATTGAAACAAAAGAGGAAACTGCTGATAACCAGCAGTTTCTCCTTTTGCCTCAATATTTTCTATGCTAGCCTATATGTCACACAAATCCAATGGTTTTCAATCTTAATTTTGTCATCTTCAGCAGTTTTCAAATTGGAACACCCTAAAATTTTGTCGTTTGGGAAATGGTTAAGGGGATATAGCTAGAGAAGCAAATATAACTGACAGGGTTCTATGTGTAGGTTAACAATTGTTATGGTATCAAAATGAAGGTTAGGCACCCATCTTAATTTTCCAGCAAAGCTATAAACAAAATGAATAACTTGTTTATGCATGACTTGAGATAGGACTGGAATAATTGATGAAATTATTGTCGTTTTTGGGGAGTGCAATAGGAATATTAGATAAAGCTTATATAAAGTTCTGCGTATCGACTTAAAAGTGTTGTCGGCATTAAATTGAGGCTGAGACACCAATTTGCAATTCTAAGCACATTTGTGCTAATTAGCTAAAATATTCCATATGCATTTTTGAAGATTCAATAAAAATTCTGCTAATATTACAGCTAATTTTAAGAATGCAGCATGAAAATCAGCAGTAGCTCACTACGTTCCAAGTGTAAACTAATAGTTTGATGTCAAAATGAAGGTTAGTTGTCCGTGTTTGAACATTTTTGCAGATTAGATTTTTGCATACAAATGATCTTGAATAGTTAATTAAGTTGAAAACAAAACTGTCCTTTTTTTTGAGAATATTCATGCTTCATAAAGTTATTTCATGTGTCATGGAAATACTTAATGGCACTGTATAATCATGTTATACTGCCCAAAATCAGACTTCAAATGGTAGTTTTGTACTTTATATCTGCCCATCTGTCTGCACAAGTTAATGTGAAAATTTACGATTGCCTTTAATTTATCATCTTTTGGGATTAACAGGCTAAAATATATGGTATGTTGGTAATCCTAATCACATAATCGTTAGAAATTAATGTTTCAAACAACCATGGAATATGACACATAGATATTTCTATCAATAAATTGGTGGATGAAGAAACCATTAGATGTCATTATACCCCCGCAAACGAAGTTTGGAGGGGGTATACTGGAATCAGACTTTGTCCGGACAACTCCTCCTACACTTGTGGACCGATTTAGTTCATACTTGGCACAAGTGTTCATTGTAACCTGTAGATGTGCAAGACGCAAATTTCACGGAAATCGGACTGATACTTTTTGAGTTACGGCCCCTGATTTGACCAAAAAATGCTTGTCCGGACAACTCCTCCTACAGTTACTGTCCGATTTGCTTCATACTTGGCACAGGTGTGCATTAGGACCTGTAGATGTGCAAGACGCAAATTTCACGGTAATCCGACCATTACTTTTTGAGTTATGGCCCCTGATTTGACCCAAAAATGCTTGTCCGGACAACTCCTCCTACAGTTACTGTCCGATTTGCTTCATAGTTGGCACAGGTGTGCATTAGGACCTGTAGATGTGCAAGACGCAAATTTCACGGTAATCCGACCATTACTTTCTGAGTTATGGCCCCTGATTTTACCCAAAAATGCTTGTCCGGACAACTCCTCCTACAGTTACTGTCCGATTTGCTTCATACTTAGCACAGGTGTGCATTAGGACCTGTAGATGTGCAAGACACAAATTTCACGGTAATCCGACCATTACTTTCTGAGTTATGGCCCCTGATTTGACCAAATATACTTGTCCGGACAACTCCTCCTACAGTTACTGTCCGATTTGCTTCATACTTGGCACAGGTGTGCCTAAGGACCTGTAGATGTGCCAGATGAAAATTTCACGGAAATCTGACCATAATTTCTGAGTTGTGGCCCCTGATTTGACCAAATTTGAAGAAAATCGGATTGACAATTTCTGAATATGGCTCCTGATTCAACAAAAACGCTTGTCCGAACAAAGGTGGTGGCGGGGGTATTTTTATCACCTTCAGTGATAGATTTCTAGTTTAGTTTTGCTGTTTATTGATGAGTTTTGACGTAAAGTTCACTGTTGAATGAATAAACGACCGCATAATATTGGATTATGCTGTTTATCTATCTATGCAAGATAAAGAACATATGTCGGAAAGAATTTTAATCCAGGTTAATGCAAGGTAGACTTTGATTTATCCAAAAAGACACCTTGGACTTTCTTGCCTAAACAAAGTCCAGTAAGAAAGTAGATATGGATGTAACAAAAAATCCAAATTCAAACAAAGGTCAATCATTGAGTGATACTGGGTATCTGGAGAAGCTTCTGAGGAGCATATAAAGACTTTAGATGTTCACTTCTTGCTTCGGAAACCAACTATAGTGATATGAGAATGTATGTTTGTCACCAGGAAGTACTTTGATTAAAGACTGTCCATACAAAGATGCTCCAAAACAGGCTGGAATAGAAAAATAATGCAAATCTTATCAAATGCTTAATGCTTTTCCTTTAAATGACAAGAGACCAGCCCTTCAAATGACAATAGACCAGCCCTGCGACAATCAAAGGTTCAATAAGATGAGGTAGAGTAGATAGGCTAAAAATATTGAGTACCAAAACACTTGAATGCAACAAACTGCTGTAGGTTTTACGGAGAAAAACTTTTCAGACAAAAACGACAAACTTCTTTTTGCCGAGACAGGTGCTGTCAATGACTAGTGAGTTTAAGAGAGACAAGTAGTTGAGGCATGCCAAACATCCCAGGGAAACCCATGATGACCAAATTCATGATCACATAATGCGTCACTTTGACAGCTAAATGTCAAGAAATCGTGATAGAAATGGATTTAGGCATTTTTCCTTCGATAAGAAAATGACTCTTAAATGAGCACATTTTGCAACTTTGTCTTCTGTTAAAGGAAGACTTAAATCAACTATATAATCACGGGGCAGCGTCTACCCTTGTCATAACTGATTCCCTTTGAGGAATATTTATCTGACCCTGATATTTGACCTTAATAATTATGAGTGATACCGATTCTGGTACGAAACGATATTTATTTGAGATATTTACTTACATACCAAATTTAAACTATTTTTAAATTAAAAGATAAGACATTTTAACCATTTTTAATCAGTCTACACTCAGAACGCAGTGAGTTATTGCTGTTTCTCCATCTATTTCCCTTAACCAGCTTTTTAAAAGATATGTTTCCATGGAAAACACATTCTCCAGTTTACTGTAGTTCAATCTTATTCTGTAAAAAGACATCAAAATGCTCAATTTTGTACGTAACGGGAAGTTGTGAACATACAATATGGTTTAACCCTTCCATAAATTTTTAAAGCAATATATGTATAGAATATATATTTGTGATATTTCATCATGATTTTAAAAAAAAGATATGAAAAATCTTGGAAATGATGGTTACAAGCTTAAAATTGCAAGTATAACTAAATTAGGTATGGATATCTAGCCTTTATTTTGAAACTACAATTTTCAATTGTTCGTGTACACCACCGACTTTGTGAACTAAAACTGTTTCCCTGCTATATTCTTAACAAGAGGACAATGATGGTCCTATATCGCTCACCTTAACCAAGATGGCATAAGTGAGAATTGAAATTTTGTCAAAGGCAAAGGCTTATAACTAAGGACTTTCTGTTCCGATTAGGCTTAAAGTAAAACTGTTCTTGCATTATAAATTTAGTTACAATTTTGTTATAATCGATCCAGCCAAGTTGGGAATAAAGCAGCATAATGGTTGATTTTTAAAAAATATTATTTCATTATTTCGCCAAGTTGAAAATGTCCCTTCCCTGCCGCGTTCACATTTGTTAATGAATCAAACAATTTGTTCACAAATGTTCAAAAGTGTCATTCAACGAACATTCTTGTCATGTTTGATTTAAATTAGCCCAACGGTTGAGTTTTAAAAAAAATCCTATGATTTGTCTAAGTCTGATAAGCCCCGTCCGCGATGCCACGCCCGTATTTAATGATGAATCAAAATTTTGTTTAAAAACGTTCAAAGGGGTCACTTAAAGAACATTCATACCAAGTTTGGTTCAAATTGGTCCAATGGTTAATTTTTTAATGATTTTCTTGTGATTTCTCTATGTCTGATAAGCCCCGCCCTGCCACGCCCACTTTTTTTGACAAATCCAAATCTTGATAACAAATGTTTAAAATGGTCACGCAAAGAACATTCACACCAAGATTGGTTCAAATTGGGCCCATGGTTGATTTTTAAAGAATTCGCCGTATGTTTCAAATATTTACAAGTTGGCAATATTTTCATCAATTAATTAATATATTAATTAAAAATCATACATTCGCAGTTTAGCTATTTTGCGTAACTATACTTAAGGACAGATGTTTAGGCTTTATTTTGGCACCTATTGAGTGAATCTACACCACAAACTTAGTGAGTTATGGCTTATGTTCCAACTATATTCTATAAAAAATGACAAAAAAATCTTCGAAATTTCTGATTAAATCGTGCAAATCTTATATATGCAAATTAGCTGATTTGCATATCTATACTGCAAATTAAAGATGGATGTCCCAGCTTCATTTTGATACCAAATTTGTTAGTCTACACCAAGAACTAAGCGAGTTACGGCAGATTTTCATGCTACACCATTGAATTTTGCACTTAGTTGACCTTTGACCTTCTGGTGACCTTAAAATGACCTCCATGATGTGACCTCCACCCTAGTGATCTTCCATACATATCGAAGTTTCATTTAAGCATGGAGGTCGAGCATTAACAAAAAGTTCCTACACAAGTCACATTTTGGGTGAGATTTAGGTAGACTATACACTTAAAGACACTTCTAACGCAACACTTACCTTTTTGGTAATAACTTGATATTTAACAAACCATTCTTTATAAAATTTTCAACAAATTTAATTCATTCACAATTGCATAATATCTGTAATTTTCATTAAGAAACATTGAGTAGAAATGATTAAATTTGCAGTGCATATAATATGACTTGAAAACAAAAAGTCGCAAAAAAGCTGTGCGAGCTGATAACGTAAATTCGTGTTATTCAGGCCCGTAGGAAGCAATTTCATATTGGGGTAGCTGAAGCCCATGTGTCTGGATATTGGGGGCTAAATTTGATTGTCCCTTCCTTTTCAATGTAAAATAAGGAAAATTTGGTATTTTGGGCAACATTAGGGAGGCTAAGCCCCCCTTAGCCCCCACTGTTCCTACGGGCCTATCATTAATGTAACAGCAGTAAAGTTTATGACATTATGCTAACATTCTGTGTGTCCGTCATGAACCTAAATGACACGAAGACACACCCTTTTCATTGATAAAGCATAATTGATGGTGAATCTTTGCGGGATCATTCTTAACTCGTCCCTATTAAGTTCCTGTTGAAGTTGTTGAAAGTTTCTTGGAGCAAAAGGGCGAAAAACTAATGTCTGGTAACAAATTCAATGATTTTGTGCAATGCTGACACGTACAAAACATTAAACAAAATAGGTGCGACTGAATTCTAGTGTTGCATCGCACATGAAAGCATGTAATTAAATCTTATGAAGCAGTGATATGACATTTTAGCATGATTTGGTGACGCTGCTTTGATGCTATTGAATTCTTCAATTGCCTGGGGTTTTGTGACTTTTTATATTTGAGTCTTAGTAAAAAACCTAAATATTTTTTATGTTCGGATCAGTCGATTTTCTTGAAACTTACAGAAAACATGTAAACGTAATTGATTGATATTTGCTGAAAATTTCAGAAAATATACTACATTATTTATTTAGTTATGATGAAAAATGTAAGTGTTGCGTTGGAAGTGTCTTTAAGTGTATATCAAAATACGACTTTATTCTGATAATATATATTTCGTCGTTGTAAATGCAAAACCTCGTATCTCGTTTTCGGATAATTTAAAAGGGGAGCGAAAAAAGTGCAATAACTTTTCCCAAACTGAAATGTTTTACTTAAAATTTGGACATATTGTTCTCAAATGATTGGTCATTAATACTGATCAGTAAAAATATCTCCAAACCTGCAAGAATTGCCTTTAACTGGACACACAAGTTTGTACTTTGAAAATCGCACGAACCGACATACGAGGTTTTGCATTTACACCGACGATTTATACTAATGTACATTACGCTAGATTAATGCATTAAATGTAGATATACATGTATGTCAGTGTTTCTTACCTTTAAAGAAAGTGTCTCGTACGTTTTTGAATTTTGGAGACAACCACTCGAGGCCGTTCTAAAAAATTTGGATTACATTTTCCATATAAATCTTGGTATCGTTTTGGAACTCTATGTTTTCTGTACAAGATTTGGGCAGTTCTGTTAGGATAATTTATTGTTATAATTGACATTTTTGGTTTGAAAGTTAGAATTTATACACGGAGACATCGGTTTTTCGTACCCCCTAGTTCGGTTGTCACATGATTTTCATAAGAAATGGAGTTCTTACGAACGTAAATTATTGATAAATATTTTAGTTATAGGTGTTGGATGAAAATAAATGTGATGGGCATTTATATAATGTTGACTATTTGCAGCTAGGATATATTAAAGGCCGGAGACATCAATTGTCCCATTTAACTGGGATTGCGTCTCCAACGATTGGCAAAGCGATTTAGGGTCTAATCCGAAAACTAGGTCACAATGACGTCACATTTCAGTGTAGAACCATGTGTTTGTCATAGGAAGGTATAAGTAACCCGTCACGCTAAAGGGGGCATAATAGGAAGTCCATAAAACTTAATTTAGAGAAATAAGTCAGACTAAAAAGGTGTCAGTCAAGCAGCTGTCGCAATTGGAAAATAAAGATGTAAGATATAAAAAAAATCGAATATAAAATTTCATTACATTCTATCTAGATTAAAAGAAATATGAGAAAAACTTCTACAATTAGGCCCCTTTTCCTATAACACGGCATCAAATTGAGAAACAGAGATAGAAAGTTCTTGACAGAATTTCACGAAGTTCATATTGAAGTTTCGTCCAATTTGGTGCAAGAGTTGTGGAGATTTTGCTTCGGGCAGACTTAAAGATCTAGACGCAATGTTATTATACATTTAGTCCCCTTTTCACATGACAGTATTTTTGTACATGAATTTATTTAAGCTACAGAACATCTCATTTATCACTGAGGAACAAAATTTCATTAAATTATGTTCATTGAATGAAGAGAAATTAGAGAAACACTAATTTCTACATTAAGGCCCCTTTTTCTGTGACGCAGCCTCAATTTGAAAAAAGAAACAACAACAACAACAACAACAACAAAAACACCCGAGAACACAGACTCAAAAGGTATTATGGGATTACAAATGTGAAGTTTCATTGAATTTGGCCTAAAGTTTGCTGACATCTGACTGTATATTAACGGACGGACAGACAGACGGACGGAAGGACGGACGGACGGACGAACGAACGGAAGGATAACATGGCGACTAAATGCTCCCCAAAACTTTTTTCAAGGAGCATAATAAATACGGATGTGATTTGAAGCGATATATATACATGTACATGATGTAGTGTATGTTAAAACTAGGTGGGGTCAGTATTTTATAGATAAAATCAGGGGGGTCGTTATTTTACATGGGGGTCAGTATTTTATAGAAAGGGGTCAGTATTCTATATAATAAAGTGACCGGGGGGTCAGTATTCTATGGGGGTCACTTTACTACGTTACACCGGCCGATAAACATCGCCGACATCATCATCTAAAATCTCATCATCATCATTATAACCATCATCATCGTCCGATAAACCTCGCTGTCATCATCATCATCATCATCATCATCATCATCATCATCATCATCATCATCATCATCATCATCATCATCATCATCATCATCATCATCATCATCATCATCATCATCATCATCATCATCATCATCATCATCATCATCATCAGCGGTAGGGGAAGAATGGTCGTAGAAATCATTTCGCGACCAATCTCAACGAAAGTATCTGGCCCGCCCGGGAATCGAACCCAGGCCGCCTGCGTGCCAATCTGACGCGCAACCGACTCAGCTAGCCGGCGAAACAGTTACACAACCAGCAAAATCCATGTAAAGTGTGGTTAGGTTAGCTGTTTCTGTTACTGCTGACGACGACGACGATGATGATGATGATGATGATGATGATGATGATGATGATGATGATGATGATGATGATGATGATGATGATGATGATGATGATGATGATGATGATGATGATGATGATGATGATGATGATGATGGTCGTGATGATGGTCGTGATGATGATGATGATGATGATGATGATGATGATGATGATGATGATGATGATGATGATGATGATGATGATGATGATGATGATGATGATGATGATGATGATGATACTTTTGTCACTTCCAATATTAGGTTAATACAATGTATTTGAGTTTAAAAAAAAGTTTACACATCGGCAGACTATTTCATTTATTAAGAAAGACAAAATTTTTGTACCATATACGTAGGCCATTTTCATTTTATGAGTTTTTTTGGTTTGTACCAAATTCGTTTTGGCGAGCATAGAAAAACTTATTCCAACCGAATATATATGGTACAATGTTTGTACCATATTCGTTCGAAAATTGTACCGTATTCGGTCCGAATATGGTACAAATGTACCATATTCGGCCGAATATGGTACAAATGTACCATATTCGTTTTTGTACCATATACGGTCCGACAGTGCTACAAGTTGACCCAGTCGCGGATTCAGATAAATTAAGTAATCAATAAAGTTGGCCTATATACCAAATGGCAAAACATTACACTGATCCAAATTCAAAGATTTTTGCATACGTCATTTTCAGGTGAATGAATTATTACATTTTTTTGTATTTTTTGGTAGACAATATAGTGTGAAATTAGCAATTTCTTGTAATTTCATCGGCGACTCTGCGGCGTCCTTAGTGCGAGTGTACAACGTCTATTGCGTTCTTATTACGTCCTTACTACGATGCTGCTGCGACTATGGCGACTCTACTGAGACCCCACGACGACCTAACCAGGACGTAGTAAGAACGCAGAGGTTCTGCGACTGTTTTGTGCATGTTCAAAATAGTCGCCGACGGTCTGCGACCTTGTGCGTCCTTGGGGTCCTTACTACGACCTCGCTGCGTCCCTGCTGCGTCTATGGCGACTGTGCTGCGTCCTGGGTCGTAGCAAGGTCGCAGTAGGGACGCAGTAAGGTCGCGAGGTATGTGTAAGGGGGGTATTAACCCATTACCAGACAGCAAAATTTTGGACTGTTCCAATTTGAAAGGTGTTGCAGATGACAATTTCAATTCGATGAAATCTTAAACATCTTTCTTTATTGGGTTAGAAAACATTGTGGAAAATGAAGAAATTGCTTGTCACAAGCAATTTCTTCATTTTTCACAATATTTTTCCAAGGCTTTTCTTGTGAGGGAGTCAAAAGGCGTCACTGTGCAGTAGTGGGATAAGGGGTCTTTATTCCAGATCCTGACTCATATATTTAATATGAATAAGCGAAACACGAGCATTCAGTTTTCAAACACATGAAAGGTACATTGTACAATTTGTATACAATAGCTCCAGGGCGTGGTGGTATGACAGTCAAACTCCAAAACACCAATTTTGCATGCATTGCTTCAAATCTTTCAAGCAGGTGTCTTAGTTAGCAACTCAGTACTAATTCAAGGGAGATAACCAGGAGTCGATTGTCTTGGATCTGATAGTAGATTATTTCCCTTTCTTCGACGGAGTCAACAGTATTGAAGATTGGTCCAAATCACTGTGTAAAAGCGTACAGTCGCGTATATCGGAAGTTGCATCTAACTGTACGCAAAATATCACTAGTGCTGATAAACAAGTTGATGATTTGGTTTTTTAAAAGTAAATAAGTAAAAATCGGTACATTCCTTCTTTATGCGATTTTCAACGTTGTGGGGTAGACTAAATGTACTTTCACTTCAGTGGTTACGATTTCTCGATCGGTGTCTATTTTGTTTATAAAATTGGATTTTACCAGTCAAATCACTGGTTTGTGCTGTTTTTTATCGTGCTAACTCGTGCAAATTTGACAGCAATCGCGTGATTTACACGATACTATACGCTTAAACTTGTACCTGGCAATAACTAAACCTCTCTGCTATTATGTCCATCGGTTGTATGCACGTATGGACGTTGTTTCACAAAGATATTGGCTTTGGAATGAGACTGGTGTATTTCTTCCGACTGTACGCCTAGTGCAATCTGTACAGCATCATTAGTGCAGTTTGAGGAACATGTATCTGTACGCCTAGTGCAATTATGTCATTCCGTATATGTTAAAATCGATTGAAAAAGTGGAATTGATTTTCGTTTGAAAAGCTTTGAGATGACATTTGATCAACCATTCATTGCTTTTTTCAAAGATAGAACATTTGTAATGCGTGTTTATTCCAAATTACTACATGTAATTACATTAAAACGATCTGGTCTCAAACAAGTCGATAGCAAATATGACCACGAATTGCTAGAAAACAATTGTCCAAACACGCGTAAAAGCGACAGACGTAGGCGTAGACGTAGTAGATGTTCTGTGGATGAGTTTAAATAGTAAATATTAGCGACAAATCAGAGAAATCATTGGAAGTGATTTAGCATCCCGTTAAATACTACTGCAATTACTATGCGTCGGTTTATTCAAAGCCATGTGTTCCCTGCAATTCTCTCAACAGCACAAAAGCAACATCCCAAACCTTATGTACCACTTGTTAACCATCCTACCTAGCCGATTCGTCCTATGTCGAGACAACCATTCTAGTCAAAATGACGAAAGGATATTGATAGATTCGGGATTCAAACCCCTTGAACCAAGATCCTTCAATGATTTATTGGATCAAGCGACAGATGGTAGCTAGTCAGGTCGTATGTTAAAAAAGTGTAGATAATTTTCATTTTTTATTGCCCATTTGAGTCTGGATTTTAACGCTCTACAACAACAGTTTGAAATCCCGTTGCTATGGTATATGTACGCCATCGAAGGTGTTCGTATATTGGTATCATCTTGGTACATGTATGTTCATTTCGGCGTAAGGTCACTCAGAGAAGTCATTCCGGTTTGTGGGGTGCTAAGATAGTTCTTTAAAAAAATGGCTCCTTGTCTGGTTATGCATTGCTCTCTCCGTGAATGATTTTAGCTTAGATTTTCATTGATGCTTTTGGATGACATGTTTTCTCATTTTCCAGCCAGAATCCATCAAGACTATTTTGTGTGTTTTGGTACAGGGATACACGTGATCCCCATTTCGGACGTGTCTATTTTGGCGCGGAAAAATACACTTTACTCATGTTTTAGCGAAAATTGTGAAAAAAACGAATTGCATGAGGTGGGTCCATTTTGTGAAAAAAAATTACAAGGCAAGGATGTATCTATGCCATTTTACGTGCAGTTTTGCTCATTGGGATATTGGAAAAGGGTGTTAAAATGTGTTGAAAAGGGAGATTTTACATAGAGTTATATAGGAGCCAATCTGAGTGACCTGTCACCATACGTCTTCACGAAGTCCATTTACACACCTAGATTTATCACGGTGGAGATTGTGCATGATGGGATGGATAACGAATACGGACAAATTTGCCTCGCTTCAGGTAAGAAATTGTGCAATAATTTTCTTATTTCCGCGTCAATTTTCAAGCGGTTTGTTGCATCTACCCCGCATTATTGAGCTCTTTCCTCAGATATATGACTTGTATGTAGAATCTTTGAATTTTGTCCAAAGATTGATCCTAACCGACCAGAAAAACGACAAAAAATCGAAGTCCTTTTTCTGGTCGGTTGGGATCGATTTTTAAGAAAAGTACATGGAGTTTCCAGATAAGTAATATATCTGAGAAAAGGGCTCAATAAGGCGGAGTACATGCAACAAACTGCATGAAAATTGACGCAGAAATAAGAAAGTTATTGCACAATTTCTTACCTGAAGCGTGGTTAATTTGGCCGTAGTCGTTACCATTTCGCTTTCTGGTCGGTTGGGACAATATCTTGGAAAAAGTACCACGAGTTATCTAATATGTCATACATCCGATGAAAGAGCTCGGTAAGGCGGGGTACATGCAACAAACCTTTTGAAAATTGACGCACAAATAAGGAAGTTATTGCAAAATATCTTACCAGAATCGAGATGATTTTGTCCGTATTCGTTATCCATCCCATGATGCACAATCACCACCGTGATTTATGGCCGGTTTTTACCAGAACGTTCGTAGTTAATTGACGATACGTATATTGCCAGGTTTTGCCGCATGAAACTCCATCATCTCCTACATTTATTAAAGAGACATCCTATTTCATTTTTTAATGTATATTGTAGTGCCAAGATTATTCAAATTCATTCAAATGATACATGTATCAGTCCTTTTAAGTTGTTACTGATAAGCCCAAAAACTCTCTGAAATCTGAGATAAAAATCACATATTCCACAGGCCCACAGGAAGCAATTTTATATGGGCTAAAGCCCCAGTGTCTGAATATTGGGGGGGGGGGGGGGGGCTAATTTGGATTTTCTCTAAATTTTCACCGTGAAAAAAGAAAATTCAGCACTTTTGACCCACTAAAGGGGGTACGCCCCTCCCCCCAACGCCCCTCCCCCCAAATCACAGTTAATTTGATTTTAAGAAAAAAACATATCATCTTAAACGGCGCAATACTTACTTTGGCTTAGAAAGTTCAGAATTTTCATAAAAGTAAAATTTGTGAGAAAATATTTATGGGGTGTCTCTTTAACGGCTTTTGATGAGAAAATCACAGAATTAAAAAGTCAGAGATTCCACTGAAAATGAATGACTAAAGAGACCAATTATATCTGGAAATAATTGATTTCAATCAGTAACATGCTGGGCTGTGATAACATTAATTTCAAACGGTCATTTTTGACTTCGGGCTTTGCCCTGCTCAAGCGAAATATCAAAAGCTTTGTCGAACTCATCGAGTAGCGAACTCGACAAAGATTTGTAAATTACAGCATAGATATCCTTTGGGTAAGGCTTAAGCGCCGGTTACATGTATTGATCAGTATTTTCTTGCTCTTCAAGGTTTTTATAACCATAAATCAAGCCTTTTCTAACTAGCAAATATTGCAACTGTTCCATTTGACAGCTGCTACAGACGACATAATGATAGTATTTTTGTACAATTTAGTTCATGATACTTGTACAATGAGGCAGATAAGTTAAAAGCTGTCGGTTTGTTTAAGGAAGATAACTTTTATACACATGAACTCTTTCAGCCAGTACAAAAGGTTTGAAAATTATGTGTGAATTTCCCATTTTAACCAAATTTCAGCATCTTGGAATTTTGAAATAAAGGATATCTTTATTGAAAGTTCATTTTTTTAGGACAGACTGTCGCATTCACTTTGAAATTTCATAGGATTCTGTTCAAATGGTGGTAGTCGGCATGTGTAAAGTTTGAACCTATTCTGTAGATTCGTTGTTAAAAATCCTAACAAAGATCTAAGTGATGCTTTAGCAGTTTTGCGAGTATGTTATAACACTCATATTCTTGAAAGCAAACTTGAACAGCGTGTCACAATGACATTTAAAGATGGAGATAAATACGTCAGTTACCGCGGTAACAACAAGAAAGCAAAACCGACAAACTATATAAGTCAACACTAACACGCATGTATGTGATACAACCACACTCACAAGCTATGCATACTATCACACACACAAACAACCACGTGCACATAAGCAAACACGCACGCACATACACATACATACACATGTACGCATGCAAAAGTACATTTAGTATCGCACAAGGAAGAATCAAGATAATCCTTTAGTGTATGTAGTTGCCCGTAGTTATTTACCAAGACAAATAAATCTGCGTTCATTTCGGAAAAAGAATGAACTTTGTGCTAAAACGAGACTTTGCTTACATGACTATATTGATAAATCATCGATGTAGTTAAAACACCTCGTAACTACAACTTATATCACGCTGTAGTTACGAGGTTTTAGAATTACACCGACGAAATTCTATCGCATATTCGATATTACATTACGGGATACTTGATAAAATCGTTTCCTATTGGTGTTCTTTTATTTAAATGTAGTTGGGCTATGTCCACATCGTAATCTCTAAAGATATTCATTGTGGACAGACAAATAAATTCGACCGCTATACTTGTGCAGCATAAAAAAGTTTTACGTATGTTTGAAGTGAGCGTAACCCTTTAAATGCTTTAATGAACTAATCAAGTGCACCCTGATGCATGGTGTATTTGTAGCCAAACTAGTAATTGACATTTTCCGAACAGAGATTTTGCCACAACAGGTCAAGTAAAATGGCACTAGGCGTACAGAACACATTTTTCATTTAGCACTAGGCGTACAGTCGGAAAAAATACACCAGTCTCATTCAAAAGCCGATATCTTTGTGTAAGATACCATATGTGTGTAAACAACTGTTGCAAATCATAACGGATAGGTTTAACTATTAGCTGACGCAAGTTTAAGCTTTCAATATTGTGTAGATCGCGAGATTTTAGCCCATATTGTGCCAGTAAGCAGGTCGAAAAACAGCAAAAACCAGTGATTTGACAGTTTGACACGAATTTACACACAAAATACGTTGACATACTAGAAATCGTAACGACTCCAGGTAATGCCTATCCAATTCTCTGTTCAAATTTGAAACCCCCATCAAGAAAGATTGTTCCGATTTTTACTTATTTACTTGTAAGAAGCCATACCCATCAACTTGTTTACCACCACTAGTGATATTTTGCGTACAGTTAGATGCAACTTCCGATACACGCGACTGTACGCTTTTACACAGTGCAAATGTAGTCTTTCTCCGAACGACAAAACTATACGTTGATATTAGTTGAACAATACTGCGTCGTTCAAATGAGTATCTTAACCCTTTCCCAAACAAGACCTGGTTTTGACGACCCTAATAGAAAAGGTTTGGGAAAACATTGAAACAAAAGAAGAAACTGCTAATATCCAGCAGTTTTTCCTTT
Organism: Fragum sueziense; assembly: GCA_963680895.1. Lineage (NCBI taxonomy): Eukaryota > Metazoa > Mollusca > Bivalvia > Cardiida > Cardiidae > Fragum > Fragum sueziense. The sequence goes on along the minus strand of OY804594.1, from coordinate 65,066,488 downwards.
TGTCTCAATATTTTCTATGCCATATTTTACACAAATCATATCTTAAATAACATCCATTTAGTCATTTGTGGCAGTTTTTGAAGTGGATCACCCTAAAATTTTGCGATTTGGGAGAGGGTTAACCCATTACCAGACGGCAAAATTTTGGACTATTCAAATTTGAAAGGTGTTGCATACGACAGTACCAAGTTGATGAAATTTAAAAAAATCTTTCAATTTTGGGTAAAGAAACATTGTTGAAAATGACAAGCAATTTCTTCATTTCCCACAATATTTTGCCAAGCCCTTCCTAATTAGGGAGTCAAAAGGTGTCATTGTGCAGTAATGGGTTAAGGTAGAAGACCCATAATGGGGAAAAACACATTTTGAAAAATGCCAGTAATTCCTAAACTGTTACATTTCCATTCCAAATATAAATATAGGTATTTAGAACCGTTTAGAAATTTGAATTCATGCATACAAAAATGTTCAAAATTACCTCCCTTGCATATGACTATAGAGTAAAATGATATTTATAAATTATTTTCTTCTTGAAGCATAATCTTGAAATCCGGCACGGTGAATCAACTTATGTGACGTGTATTTACAAATGTACGAAATTTGATGCATTTCGTATGGCTAGAAAGTGTTGTTTTTCATTATGGGACTTCTACCTTAACCCTTTCCCAAACGGCAAAATTTTAGGGTGATCCACTTCAAAAGTTGCCACAAATGACAAAATGGATGTTGTTAAGACAGGATTTGTGTAAAATATAGCACAAAAAATATTGAGACAAAAGGAGAAACTGCTGGTTATCAGCAGTTTCTTCTTTTGTTTCAATGTTTTCCCAAGCCTTTTCTATTAGGGACGTCAAAACCAGGTCTTGTTTGGGAGAGAGTTAAAGGGACCCGTGCTAGTTTGTAGAACATACAAACAGGTTGAATATATTGCAGAAATGTCGCATGAACTTCTAAACCCAGTCCCTATACATATGTATATCGGTTTCGTCAGCAACAATTCGCAACAAGCTTAATCAGTCCTAAGAATAGTTGTGTTCTTTCTAGTATTTCTACCTTCCCTATATTTTCATTTCTCTATTACTAATAACGATTATAGTCATATATTCCCCATTAGAAAGTGAAAATTAGGCATCAACGCGATTTTTTTTTTTTTTTTTTTTTTTTTTTTTTTTGACAGAATGCGCTGCACCTCAATACTAATCCAAATCTGACTACCCCCGTGTAGTTCCGAGATATCTAGCAAGGGTCCCTTTAATACGTACGGGAAATATCTATCAAAAACAGAGACACGGAAAAGGGAAAGAGAGTGGCGGGGGTTAAAGCCTTTTCAAAATGCAAAATGACCGAAAGTTCGCCAAAAAGGCATTACATGTATTTGTCCGGCATTGTCTCCTGCAAATGATTTCAATGTTTTCTCTGTTTTTCATGGGCACCTTGATTTCCAACTCGAAACATTCATTTCTTGACCTTTATTTGGAATCGAAAGTTTTTGGTGGGAAAATGTTAGTCTTTTTTTAGTCCGTCATCTATAAATAGCCACTTTTTACGCATATCAACAAGAAAAAAATAAGGTCACTATGATTACTATCATAATTTCGTCGGTTCACTTGAAAATAGTGGCTTTAAATGAAAAGCAATGGCAAATAGGCCTACATTTTTGAAAAGAGATGCAGATGTCAAAATATATCTTAGTTATACGAAATATAGAAAGTGTGTATGTTTACAACATAGAAAGTATTGGGGAAAGGAGAAATTGATGCTTATTCTTTTCCATCAATATTTTCCTTCACCATTCCAAAATGGTCGTGAAAATCAGATCGCGTTTGGGATATGTTTAATTTAAGTTATTAAAACAGTCGATGGAATTCAAACCCCCAGAAGATTTTTTTAATCAAAAGTGGGGAATCACGTGACAATAATTGCAAAAAATCTTCATAGTTATTAATATGCAACCGATACGAAAATAACTGCAAAGAATACGAAAAAAAAAAAACGTCAGGGACCACATGAATGTGGTAGATCTTTTTAAAAAAATCACAACATAAAAAGTTATTGACGACCAACTAAATTTTGGTTAGTATTCAATGCCTTTTTAACAGCTTATATTTAAGGTAAAAGGGCATAATTAGCACTGATGGGCCAGAGGCGAAATTTGAAAAGTGCCAGTAATTCCTAAACTGTGTTATATTTACATTCCAAATATGAACACAATCATTTTGTACGGTTTAAAATTTAGAATTAATGCAAATTCATGGAAATATTAGACAAAAAAGTTCAAAATTACCTCCCTTGCATATAAATAAAGAGTAAAATAATTTTTGTAAATCATTTTCTTCTTGAAGCATAATCTTGAAATCCGGCACGGTGAATCAATTTATATGAAGTGTATTTACAAGTGTGTGTAATTTGATGCATTTCGTATGTCTAGAAAGTAGTGTTTTTAATTAGGCCCTTCCTACCTTAAATGATCTCTACCACATCCGTCTAATCCATGGTGTATTTCTGCCTTCTCCGCTTCAAACCTAATTAAAATTTATCAGATATTAACAAAATGACGATTTTCTTAAATCGTTGTGTCATGGGACTCCTTTCCATTGTTTTGAGAGTGAAAATGAGTATGAGACACACAGAAAGTCTATCAAAAGATGGATTAATTCAGGGTTGGCATCTCGGACTGGGTAATATTTATTATTTCTTATATTTAGTAGATTTTAAGGTGACACGACTCTACTTATTTGCGTCAAATGCATGTGATACAAAACGCCGCTTTTCAACGAAAACCTCGTAACTGCAGCTTGTTTTAAGCTGCAGTTACGAGGATTTCGTTGAAAAGCAGAAAAAATCTGTTTTATCTATTTTGTATTTTAGCTTAGTCACTCCAGAAACCCCAATCTAATTAATGATAACCTTTAACATGTGATTACTTATTGGCCTCAATTTTAATTGGTTAACATTATTTTTTCTTTTCTTTCTTTTGAAAACTATTGGTTGAAAATACATTGTAATATAAAAACCCAGATCTATTTGCGAAATAGGCTATAGATAGTTTGATAGTTTCTTTTACAACAATTAAATGAACCCTTTTCAGAACAATAAAATTAGGCTACATGTATCTAGGTTTGTCCAGTTTAACAGAAAATATTAACCCATTACCAAATGACGAAATTTTGACATGTCCAAATTCAAAGATGTTGCAGATGACAATTCAAAGTGAACCAATTTTTACATTTTGGACTATTTTTGTGAGAAAACTTTGTGGAAATTGCTTGTGACAAGCAATTTTTTTCATTTTCCACAATGTTTTCCAAAGCCATTATCTTATGGGGAGTCAAAAAGAGTCCACGTGTGGTAATGGGTTAATAAAGACAAAGTGCATATATAGAAAATGCTGCTTCTCGACATCTTCGTCTTTTGTCCCGATGTTTCCACAAGACTTTTACATTAGAGAGGTCTAATGCAAGTCTTGTTTGGAGGAATACATGTACATGGTTAATTCTTTTTCATGTTTAACCAGAATAAGATCAGCCTCACCATGACTGTTATATATACAGAATACGATCAACCTACCCAGAGTAATAGATAATAGGAGGCTAAAAATCTGCCGCGTAAGGACAGGTTAAATGGCGATGAAATTTGTGATGAAAATAGACTTGGTTTACCGTAATGCTTCGATAAAACCGCCGATGTTGTTATAAAATCTCGAAACTACGGCTTGATTCAAGCCGTAGTTACGAGATTTTATAACAGCATCTACGGAAATAAGTTACTGTTTGTCCGAAATTACGTCACGGTTTACTGAATAAAATCGTTCCCTATTGATCTAAGCTAAAGTTTCGTTGTTTGGGAAAGGATTCATCGATGGGATTCATCGATGATCTTTACAACTCTCTTTACGCTCAAGGACAAGTAACTTGAGACGCCGACTGTCTGCAAGGTCAAGTGGGCCCACCAACACGTTAATCCTGTGATGTCTTATGATCAAGTTGCATCATTGGATTTCACATATATCTTATCAAAACAAATAAGAAACCACAATAATTTTATTAACGATTCAAAATCTTTTACTTATGAGGGACTAGACCGATGGATAACCCGAAATGGCTAAATCAGGTAGATAAATGTGACTATTTATAGAAACAAGTTATACACATAAATTCACCTGTCCTACTTAAAGCTACTATTTTCCAGATTTTGGACCAAAAGTTGTCAAAAACAAACGAAATGTACACTTTTTAAGCTTTATATGACCTGATTAAATGACTACGACAAACTATTGAAGCAACGACTCATTTTTTCGCCGAATTCATGAAGCGATGTCGAAAGTAGGTCAAAAACAGTAGGACCTGCGACTTTCTTAAATGACGTCACAACATACATGATGACGTCATATTGAAATTCAAGCATGAATCTCGTTTGAATCTTGGTCCGCGCTGTATGTACACGCGTGCGTGACAGTTAAAAAATAAATTCAACCGCATCTGAGACGGGGTTGAAATTTGGTTTGGATTCTGCCTAAATTCGGCTATCTCTCTTATAATTTCGGCTCTATCTCTGTCTGAATCGCATATTATTAACCATTCTGAGGTGGCCAACACAAAAGTTTTGCATAGGCCTATTTTTTCAAAAAATTTCATTTTTTGCAATTAGACCATCTGTTACCATCACCCTTTAAAATGAAACAGTTGTAACGAAAAAAAAAAAAAAAAATGCGACAAACATGGACTTTCTTGGGGGGGGGGGGGGTTTATACATGTATGTCATTAAACACTGATCTACTTGTTTGAGCACCATCGGCTAGTACGCACTGGTTGCGAAACGATAAGGCATGCAAGGTCCATCAGTGTCAAAAGAACCGAAAGACTGGCAAAAGTTTTATACGCGATATTTTGCAAATGTGAAGGACATGTTCAAATTGCTGTTCCAAATAGCAACACTATAATCGGTCATTTATACATAAATGGTATGTCGGCAAAAGTGAAGCAATATCACGAAAAGTGAAGGCATGGAACAGACTCAGGAGGCATGGGTCTAATCCATGACAACGGAACTGTCCATTGGTGTCCTCTTGTCCAAGGCTTCTTGAAAGAGAAACATGCTACATGGTGTGTTTATCCACCCTTACAGCCGGTCCTAGGTCCGTATGGTGTTTTCGACTTCCCCATGCATCCAGACGAATATCTTCTCTGGTCGTCGGTATACGTGTTGATGCTCCTTGTGCAGTGCCATAAATTTACCAGTGTCTGCTGGATGTTCAAAAAAGGCCCATTTATTGACATATAAATAGTGGATCTCAAAACTTTAAAAGTGTGTGGATGTCAAAGAGTTTCAAACTGAATTTCAACATAACAACTGCTTACAGAACCCCTGTTCAAAATTGATTGAACGTCTTTCGTATACTAACAAAACCACGGTGTATAATCACGTGACTAAGAATTTCCTATAATCTTCAATATCTTTTTTAATACTTGACCAATTTGAATTCGGTTTGAAGCAGAGAAGGTGGGAAAATGACAGGAATAAGCTGGACGTGTTGGATTTTTGAAAAATTAACTGATAATAAAGTTATTGAAGATAAACCAAAATTTTGGTTTATCTTCATTAACTTTTTTTATCAGTTGATTTTTCAAAAATCAACCAAGTCCATCTAATGCGCGACGTCTGTCCACATTCTCTGCTTCAAACCCGATTCAAATCGGTCCAGTATTTACAAAGATATTGGAGATTTTCTGAAACTATTGTATCACGTGATTATCCACCGTGCTAAAATGCGATAATAGGAACACCGTTTTACAATAAAATAAAATCATGGATTTTCTGGATGTGGTGGATCTTTTAAATTACACAGGATAAAAAAGTTATTGACGACCAAACAAAAACTTATTTAGTCGTATATAACCCTTTTTTTTGTTTTCAGGTTCTGTTTAAAAGATCCTTCACATACAGAAAATACATGATATATTTTACACATTATCTAATTCAAACCAAATTCAAATCGGTCACAGAACAAATTTTTTGAAGATTTTCTGTAATTGTTTTTGTTATTGTTTTTATTGTGACACGTGATTCCCCCTTGTGATTTTGTTAGATCTCTTGGTGCGAGACAAGTCACATTTAGAACATAAGATGCAGACTGCATGTTGGGTCAAGTACCAAAACATTTATCTCGTGATTATGAAATAATAACACGTTTAGAGGTCTTAACACGGTGGACAACCCACGTGACTTTTGGGAAGCGTTAACACCGAAAAAATCGTCCGCTTCAAGGTATGTTTTGTTAAATTTCTCATCTTAATATACTCTATTGATTTTGACGAGATAAAGTACACGGAACGCGTCTTAGAGAGGGCTATTCCCGGCGCTAACTCACTCTGCTCCAAATCTAGTGGTTTCTTCAAACATTCGAGCCAAAGTTTTTGTAAGTGCAAAACGAAAGTGGGAAGCGTTCACATACACTGAGAAAAACCTTGGCTTGAATGTTTGAAGAAACCACGGGATTCGGAAAGAGTGAGTTACAAACGGGAAAAATCCTCTCAAATGCGCGTTCCGTGCACTTTAAGTCGTCAAAATCAATAGAGTATAAGCTGAGAAATTAAACAAAACATACTTTGAAGCGGACGATGTTTTCGGTGTTAACGCTTCCCAAAAGTCACGTGGGTTACCCACCGTGTCTTAATTTGCCAAATAAAAGCCGATGAGCGACGGACTACATGTGTAGGTAAAAACTGAGGCGCTTAGCGCCGAGGTATTTGCCTTAACATGTAGTTTAGAGCACCGATGTTTTTTTTATTATTATTATTTCATATGTTATGTTCATCTTGTGACACCAAGAAACTAAATACACCCCTTCGTTGTTTGCTGCCAATGTCATTTTTCGGCGTCACTCGTAGAGAGTGTCAATGTTGCCGATTGGCGATTTCAAAACAATAGCTTAAGGTAGTCTATCCCTATTGAGATTCGCACGACGTCGCTATTATTCGGGCGACGTCGAAAACATTCGGCGGTGGTACTTTCCACCGCCGAATGTTTACGACCGCGCCCAAATAGGTTTGGATACGTAACGACGCCGCTCGAAAAAATCCGATGTTATATGAATCTCAAAATGGCCACATTACGGGTATTCTACCTTAATCGGGCAATAGGCTACTTGGCACGGCCAGGATCATAGGCAAACAGTTTAAGTTCAATCATTTCTGAAGGATTCGGCTTAATTGTCATCACATAATGATTTTATACTATTTCAAACAGATGATCCCTGCTTTTGCAAATTTCAAAAAAATGGAACTGAAGACCGGTAAACTGTCAAATTGCATTGAAAGGCAAGTGGAAAAGGCGCATATCGTCGGTGTAAATGCAAAACCTCGTATGTCGTTTTTTGCGTTTTTCGAAATGAAACCTTGCGAGCCCAGCTAAGGCAATTCTTGTTAGTTTTGATATATTTTTACTGATCAGTGTTATTGACACATTTATTCATTTGTGATTTGTCCAAATTTCAAGTAAAACCTTTCAGTTTGGGGAAAGTTATTACTGTTTTTAGCTCCACTGGCCGAATGCCAGCGGGGCTTATGTCATGGTCCTGTTTCCGTCGTGCGTCTGTGCGTGCGTGCGTGCGTCCGTCCGTGCGTAAACTTTTTTAAAAACATCTTCTTTTCCAAAACTACTGGACAAATTTTAACAAAACTTCACAGGAATCTTTCTTACATGAATCTCTCTCTAATTCCTTCAAAGAAATAAATTCTGTGTAAAACTGAAGTTTTAATTAATTAAATTTTCAAAAATCTGTAAAAAATCTTTTTCTTCAAAACTACTGGACTAATTTCAACCAAGCTTCACAGGAATCTTCCTCGCATGAATCTCTTCCAAATTCCTTAAAAAAGATACATGTAGAACTTTTAATTAAACTAATTAAATTATTTTTTCCAAAAATAGACCTCTATATTGTACAATATTTCTTCAAGAATTCAGTAATCTAAAAGTCTAAAAGCCAGTGGATCGATACAGGGCCACCATGGCCCTCTTGTTTCCCTCCCCTTTAAGATCTTCCAAAATTGAGATACGATGGTTTGCATTTACAACGACGATACGTAGATGGCTGCATACATGTAGATCAACAACATCATGCTTTGTCTCATGACTTACAGCGTGATTTGATCTTGGTAACATGTACCCAATTGCCTCTTACTCTTTGACAAAAGTGCAATAAAGAAGATGCGGTCTGAATGTACAAAGTAAGAGATCATAAATACATTATTATTAATGTTGACGAATCCATGAAATAAAGGGACCAATAGAAAGTGCGTGAATGTTCAAATATGCACCACCTACAACCTTGCTATTCCACCTTAAATACGTTTGTGAAAGACTTTGTTTTATTTCGACATGTCAAAAAATGAAAATGAAATGCTATTCTGTTTTTAGTTTGAAATATATAATTAACCAAAATACGAAATTCACGTCGAAATGGTTTGTTAACATTTCCAAAAACAATGACTTGATTTTAATGTCCCATATTGCAAAGAATTCTAGGAAATATTGAAGGAAAGGAAGAAAACGCTGATAATTATCGAGTACCCCCACATTTTTTTCTAGCTGTTGTACGTATGTTCGGCCTACATGTCCAATTGTGTGATCTGCAACAGACTCGGTTGCAAATTGGACCAATTCTACGTGTTATATTGTAAGGGAAATGATTAAAATGACCAGAGAGTTTGGACCCTGTTATCAAGTCGTATACGCGTGCCACCTCTCCACACATTAGATTAACCGTTTACGAAAAAAACATCATCTTTCAGTGATCCAATTGGAAAGATGCTGCTGACGGCAAAATAGATTTGAGCCGGGATCTGGAAAAACGTCCCTTATAGCATTTTAGAAAATTGAGTTTCAAGATCAGCCTGTTCTCAAATGCAGTCGAATATGCATCCATGCTGCTCTTTTTGAGTTACTACATGTCACAAAGAAGCTATTAGAGAACGACATGGATCCTGATCAGACTGTGCGTATGCACAGGCTGATCTGGATCTATGTTGGGCTCAAAAGCCTTAAGGGACGTTTTTCCAGATCCAGGCTCATTTTTAATCTAGTTTCGTTCTTGTAGAAGTTTGCATGCGAAATATTGAGAGAGATGGAGAAAATGATAGTAATCAATATTGTCTTCTTTTCTCTCAAAGTTTCCCCCAAAAGGTTACTTCTAGAGACGTAAAAAACAGGGACCATTTTGGTAAGTGTTTGTAAATATTATCACATCAAGGTTTGTAGGACACCAGCGATAAACCATATTTAACCCTTTCCCAAACGACAAAATTTTGGGGTGATCCAATTTGAAAGTTGTTGATGACAACAAAAATGGTGTGAAAAGAGATAAGATTCATGGACAATATGGCTCAGAAAATATGGAGGCAAAAGGAGAAACTGCTGGTTATCAGCAGTTTCTTCTTTTGTTTCAATGTTTTCCAAGCCTTTTCTATTAGGGACGTCAAAACCGGGTCTTGTTTGGGAAAGGGTTAATCGATGAACGACAAAACGTCTAACGGACGATTTTGTTGAATACGTAAATACGACGTTTTTGACGTTGGCTCGCTTATAAATGACGTCATTGGTCAAGAAGTTATTCTACGACGGTGTTAGATCTCTGTCATTATTAACCTTTTCGTCAAGATTTTGACACGGTTTTCTGTTTGTTTGTTTGTTTGTTTTTACTTTAAGAAACACAGCCTCGCTAACATTTCAACGCCATGTCAACTGAAATATAAATAATTTAAGAAACATAAATATTACATCGTATAAGACAGTTTTTCAGGTATGCAACCCATCATTAGCACCATAGAGCCAGAGGCGAAATTTGAAAAGTGCCTGTAATTCCTAAACTGTGTTACATTTCCTTTTCAAACATAAGCATATTGTACGGTTTAGAATTTTGAATATCAAAACATACTTTTGGAAATATTGACAAAAAATGTTCAAAATCACCTCCCTTGCATATGAATATAGATTAAAATAATATTTGTAAATTATTTTCTTCTTGAATTATAATCTTGATATCCGGCACGGTGAATCAATTTATGTGAAGTTTATTTACAAGTATGTGCAATTCGATGCATTTCGTATGGCTAGAAAGTGGTGTTTTTAATAAGGGACCGTCTACCTTAAATTCGCACCCACAACTCGACCGATTCCGTGAGCCCTACAAAACCAGAGGTTCCAGTTCCGGTAAACCCAAACGCAATGTAATGCGCCACGTTGACAAAATCATGTGATTATACTATCATCACGTGATCTTTGTTTTGAGGCAGGGATCATAGTTAATGCCATTGGCACAATCGCTGCTTGTGGTTTGCGTCCGCCTATCCACGGTGGGTAATCATGTGGTGCAACAATTTCAGAAAATCTTCAATAATTTTGTTATTATGAAACCGATTTGAATTCGGTTTGAAGCAGAGAATGTGGACAGACGCTACGCATTAGATAGATGTGGTGGATTTTTTAAAAATCAACTGACAAAAAAGTTTTCGAAGATCAACCAAAAATTTGTTTGATCTTCAATAACTTTTTTGTCAGTTGATTTTTAAAAAATCCACCACGTCCAGGTTATTCCTAACATTTTCCCACCTCTGCTTCAAACCGAATCAAATTGGTCAAGTATTGATAAAGTTATTGAAGATTATTAGAAATTGTAAGTCACGTGATTATACACCGTGCTATCTGTCTGTCAAAACTTATTTTCTTCACTCGTCTAAAAGGGGGTGTCTCAAATCTGCCCACGCATGAATTTTCTTTTAATTCTGCATGGGGATAGAGGACCATATACAAGCTATGAAAATGCATTTAGTTTCTTAGATAATCCAAACTGGATTCCAAAAAGCCACCTTGACTTATTCCCACTATGGCATGAAACATGGCCCCTTTTTCATGTGTCGCAAAACTGAAGTTTTGTGTATTTTCAAGATCTGTCAATTGAATTTGATCCGAGACAAATAAGGCATTACATTCATACCAGAAAAGGTATTTGAGTAAATTATTATGAATGTTTTTTATTGAATTAATCATGAAAAAAATGTATATTTTCAGCAAAATTTTGGAAAAGAGTAAAATTGAATTCCAAAGTTAAGTATGTTGGAGTCTTTGTCAAGATTCCATATCATCACAAAAACATGCTACATATTTCCTCTTACTTTGAGCCAAATTATATAGAAATCCAAAACCGGTAACAATGTCATATAATACATATTATTGATGAAGGTGACGTTTTGGTTCAAAACTTGTATTCAGTAAAAATTTGATTGTGCTCCTAAAAACATTTTTATATTCAGTAAAATCAACTGTAGCATACAGTACAAACCTACAGCAATATTCATGCCCAAAAACTCATTGGAAAAAACATAGAATTGATATAGATCTATATTACTTATATTTACAAAATTACATGTATGGAAGCCAAGATATGCATACATATACACATTGCAAGTTTTTCTTACTATTTGGTCACATTGTCTATGCACCATTTTTAGTGAGACCATGACATGCAATAAATGTCAAGCCAAATGTTATGAAATTGAAAAGACGCTTAGAACCGGTACGGTAAAGCATCAAAAGGTGCCCTTCCGGGTAACCAATACATAACCAAATATTTTTGCTCTAAGCGCCCCTTATGAACTAACATGATAAGGATTTTTTGAGAAAATGCCAACAGACAGACCGACACACGGACAGATGACAGGAAATGTCCGAAAAAATGCATTTATCCTCAGGTAAACTAAAATAACCAAAAAAGTAAACAAAACATTTGAAAAAAGTCATTTTTAAAAAATCTTAATTTTGTCCATTCTTGGAAATGTGCACTATTCAGGGGGAAATTCCACAAGCAACATTTTACCGGTTTTATTTTTTCTCGATATTTCACGATAATCATCAGTATATTTGTGCGCAACTTTTACATAATTTTCAAATCTTGACAAAAACTGGAACAAGGAAAATTTTTGAACAGAATTTGCTTAAAATATCTAAAAACAATGAATTTTTGGGTTACCCCCTTACATCAGTTGATATAAAACATTTTTTTTTGTACATAATTATATATATTTTTGTTTCATACAGGATCACGGACTACTGGGTATTATTTTCAGAATAAATTACGCGATGAAACTAACAACCAGAACGCTTGCACACTGTTTTAATCAGGGTAGGCTACCCTCTTTTTTCATGGTGAAAACTTAAAATTCCGAGAAAATTGTTTTCTGGAATGTTCGATTTGAAACATTTCATGAATATGAACTGTCATCTAGTGTACTAACTTCACGCCAAATTTCATTAAATTCCGAGCGTGGGCAGACTCCCATGTTATTGTTCCTATTCGTGAGACACCCCCTTTATAAGATCTCGTCAAAGTGTTGTTTAGACACACATCCCATCGATGTCTATACGCACCTTTCCATAACAATATCAAGGTCGATCTCAGACGACAAATATTTGGTGCAGTCAAAATTCAAGTCAGTTGCAAACTACGCTTTTAAGTTGGATAAGATTTTGATTTATTTTATTTTACTTTATGGTTAAAAACATTGTGGAAAATGAAGAAATTGCTTGTTACAACTTATTACTTCATTTTCTAACATTTTCGTTTTGTGCGTAAAAAGCGTCAACATGGGGGAATGGGTTTTAACCCATTACCACACAGTGACTCTTTTTGACTCTTTACAAAATAATGGCTTTGGAAAACATCGTGGAAAATGAAGAAATTGCTTGTGACAAGCAATTTCTTCATTTACCACAATGTTTTCTACCCAAAAAGATAAAAAAAGATGTAAAATTCCATTGACTTGGAATAGTCGTCTGCAACATCTTTGGGGGTGTGGGGTGTGGAAAAGTCTAAATTTTGCCGTTTGGTAATGGGTTAAACCATTGATCTTTACCCATCGGACACAAACTATATGTACATGTACTACAATGTACAATCTGTTGTATTTATTCTCCTTTTGTCTCATCATTTCCTTTATTATGGTATTTTCAAATTACATCTCAATAACACGCTATTTGTTGTCTGCAGCAGCTTTTAAATGGGGGAATTCTAGAGTATTTAGCTGTTTTGCTAGAACATAGTCAAACATTGAAACAAAAAGATGGTAAAATCATGAACAACTTGGTAAGATAATAAACAACTTGTTATCTTGTCACCTGAAGTTCGATACATGATCTGTATAAATAAATCTTACATGGCCTGGTCGGTCCAAACATGTTCATCATCATGTACACTGATAATAAATAAGGATAAAAATTTGGACACTATCTATACATAATGGGAAGAAAATAAATCAAATTCGGTCATTTGAAAGCGTCACGTTAGTCTGGCCTAGATCCTAGTTTTCTACAAGAACACATGTAATACGATACAGAGTCTGACTGTCCCCATGTTGTTCTGATCCCTGAAATATCTAGCATGGGCCCATTTAAATAATTTAAATGACCCATGATTAATACACGATAACGTTTTTGTATTGAATGAAAAGAAGAAATTGCCGAAAAGCGTTGATCATTCTCTTCCAGACCCCTTTAATTTAAATTTCTTCTCTTATTTTGTTGTTGGTGTAATGGCGAAGCAGACAGCTATCAGCAGATAATTCAAAAGTGAATTATGATAATACATGACGTTTCATCCGACGAACACCCACAAATTCGAGTCAAGTTTTATTGCTGTGCAGTTGAAACGAAATTTACAATCTTAAACTAAAGAAAACATACCGTAAATTATGCAACAAGTGATCTTAGATGATATACCGTTTAACCTTTTCCTACACAAGACCCGATTTTGTCATCCATAATAGAAAAGGCTTGGGAAAGTATTGAGACAAATGAAGACGATGCTGATAATCAGCATTTTATCATTTTTGTCTCAAAATTCTTCTGGGCGCAATTGATACATGTGTCAACGTGATAACATGTATACACGGGTGGTAAACAGAGAAACTAGCTCCAAAAAGAGTCAACGGTATTTCGTTTCCTCGTGACATCCGGCCTCTACCGAGGTAGTTGCATAGAGCGAAAATCTGTAAACAAAGGTAGGTCACGAACACATTTTTTCTACAATTGTTTCTTTTACAACGAGTTTTTGAAAAATCCGGCGATGCTGTAATATGAAGAAATGGTCGAAGTTTGTTGTGCACGAGAATATACGGTGTTAGTGAGTAGAGTTTGAATACAATCGTTGAAAAACATTTCAAGATCGAAAGTAAAAACTTCTTTACTTTCGATTTTGAAATGTTTTTCAACGATTGTATTAAAACCCTGCTCCTAATACCGTATACTCTTGTGCACGACAAACTTCGACCATTTCTTCATATTACAGCATCGCCGGATTTCTCAAAAACTCGCTTTTAAAGAAATAATTTTAGAAAACGTGTTCGTGACCTACAAATTTTCGCTCTATGCAACTACCTCTTTTTGGAGCTAGTTTCTCTGTTTACCACCCGTGGTATATTGATGTATGCAACTCCTTTTAACCCATTATTGCATAGTGATGCCGTTTGACTCCGCCACAAGAAAATACATGGAAAACCATTGTGGGAAATGAAGAAATTGATTGTTACAAGCAATTTCTCCATCTCCCTCAAAGAGACCCACAAAAGTAAAATTTCATACACTTGATACTGCCGTCTGCAACGTCTTTGAATTTGGATTTCCTTAATTTTCTGTCGTCTGGTAACGGGTTAAATTGGACTGGTCTGATATTGGGTCGGAGAGGATAAATGTTCTACAGAAAATATACGGTTTTACCGTAGATTACCCAACAAATGATTACATAATAGATACGCCGTTTGACTCATGCTAAACAAAGTATGGGATTCGGAAAATTTATCTCAAATCTTAACATGCAAATGTTTACAACTTAGAAAAAAATACAGACAATTTTTCAAAAAAATCGTTTTAGAAAACAAGTGCATCGTTCGAGGAATACTGAATGGGAACATGGAACGAGAATGTGTGCCTTACGTATGATTAGAAATTTTATTAAAGGGGGACGAGCTAGGCTGCCGAAAATGCAAATGGCAAAATATTACAAACTAGAAAATAACGTATGAAATTACCAACCTGAAGGGGTAGATCATTTATGTCCATTGTTAGCACTCCACGAGCTTTATTAAGTATTAAAATCCAAGTCAATTAATAACATGCTGGCGACCTTGTTTTTGTTTTGTAACGGCTACATATGCCCAACCTTCAAAAATCAATTACGTCAGAGATACGTCATCTGTGCACAGGGAGATTTAACACACCGTACAACCGGCTGCGTAGAAAGTCAGCGAAGACAGATTCGGCATCTGATGTCATGTGCATGGTAGGTCAAATGAATTTAGCCTACTTTTATAAATAAACGAAAGGATCTTTGGTATTCTATAGTTGATAAATACGCGTATTTATGTTCAGTGCTTGTACAAAATAAACCTTTTCACGCATTCCTCGCAAATAATGTCACAGTCATCGACACAGCCGGTTGTACGGTGTATTAATACCGCGGAGGTGCGTCTCGTTTATCTTGACCTTGTCTTGTTTTGAAGTAAAAATAGAATGTGTAAGCACGCTTGTAAAGGATTGATGTATAGCAAAGGAAAGATGGTTATTCGCCGAGATTGAGGTTTTTATGCATTGCTAATTGTTTTTCCATGCACAAATATGAGTTCCCGAACAGTTCGGAAGCATAAAAACATAGAATGAGCCCCTTTAACGAAAAAATCACAAACACCCAAATCCTGGATTTGACATACCAAGGACAAAATAGTTATTTGATTTATTCCATTTAGAGAAAAGAAAGAGAATCATTAGTCTTTAGAATTTCCTGATTCCTCTGTGTAGATAATCGGTTATTTCATTGAGGATGCTGATTTGCCAAATACATTGTTTAATTGATTATTGTCCAGGTTTCTCGTTGTTTTATTCATCTATTTTTATTTATTCTTTTCTCTGCCATTGCAAGGAGCTTTTGAATCCGAATGGCGACCACAAGTTCCTGATAATGTGCCTACACGGGCAAAGGCCTTTGTGACATGCTTAGTGCATTTTGTTAGTGAAACTCTATTCTTACTTTCAATTTCACTGTTCTACAAAGACAAAAACTTCCCATTAATCAGGCGCGCGTGCCAAAATATAAGATCATCATCATTTGAACTCGAGTACCCCCTTCCGCTCTAATATTGCGTTTCCTTGAGAAATCTAAAATTTGTCATTATGGTCAATGGGAGGTTAAAACCTCGTAACTACAGGTTGAAAAAGCTGGAGTTACGAGGTTTTGACCTCCCACTGACGATATGCTACTTGTTTATTTTTACTACTCCTCGGTTTTGCAAAATAATTAGCGTTTATTTCCTGAAATAGAAGTGAGACAGAATCTAACTAAATGCATAAAAATTTATGGACTCTGATTCTCCAGTATTTCACAACAATGTTGTTTTGATTCATGCTTATTTAACCCTTTCCCAAACGGCAAATATTTAGGATGATCAACTTCAAAAACTGTAAAAATGACAAAATGGATGTTATTAGATATAGAATTTGTGTAAAATATGGCACAGAAAATATTGAGACAAAAGGAGAAACTGCTGTTTATCAGCAGTTTCTTCTTTTGTCTCATTGTTTTCCCAAGCCATTTACATCAGGGACGTCAAAACAAGGTCTTGTTTGAGAAAGGGTTAATATAAGGATTATAATTGCTACATTGTAGTTGAATTAATGTAAAAAGTCATAATTATGATGGTCGTATAAATCAGAAAAAACTCTACCAATGCTTCAATTGATACCAATTTCAATAAATTTAAAAGTCGCTATTAACGTATACAACCCATCATTAGCACCAGAGAGCCAGAGGCGAAATTTTAAGAGAGCCAGTAAATCCTAAACTGTTTTATATTTCAATTCCAAATGTTATAAATTACTTCCCTTGCATATGAATATAGAGTAAAAAGATATTTTGTAAATTACTTTCTTCTTGAAGCATAATTTTGAAATCCGGCACGGTAAATAAACTTACGTGAAGTGTATTTTTCAAGTGTGTGTAATTTGATGCATGTCCCATGGCTAGAAAGTGGTGTTTTTAATGATGGGTCATATACCCTAATCGAAAAGGATAATCGTTTTACTTTACAAAATATAGAAAATAAAGCTTGAATCTGAATCAACACATTCCTTCAAACGCCTCGGAATTGCAGCTTTAAACAAATTGCAGTTACGAGGTTTTTAAGGAAAGCGACGATAGAAATATGGATGTCCTCACATTAAAACCGCCAATAAGCTCTTGAAGATGCTTCAAAATTGCAATTGCTTTCCCAAAAATCGCGTTTTTAAACCCTGACTACTTTACAGGGTCGCCTAGTGGTTAACCCTCCACTTACCGTAAAAAGAGTAAAGGAGAATAAAGCTGCTATTCAACGAAAACCTCGTAACTGCAACTTTAAACAAGCTCCATTTACGAGGTCTTTTGTTGAAAAGCGATAATAACTTGACTTTTGTACTCATCACCGTGAGTTACTTTTAGTTACGGGGAAGTTTAAAACATGGGATGGACACCCAAAATAAGATACTTATGCTATATTTTCGTTCTTTTTTCCATGAAAAACTGCTGAAATCTCATTTTTGAAAAACGCCCACACAGTCGAAATACATGCACAAAAACCTTGGTCGATTATAAGTATGTAGGCCTATGTGAGCAGGGATATGTAAAAGGGCCCTTAAAGTGTCCGCTGATTGGCAAAATCAAACTTTTGTGTCGAAAAAAACACCTTTCTAAGGACCAAACATCAAAGTTACTACAATTATCAAACATTAGAAGTGTTTTATTTCGTCTTTTAAATTGGATATTTTGGTCTTTTCCGATCTTTACCGAAGAAAAAACGCTAAACTTCCTATTTGAAGTTATGACGTCATACCGGCCACTGAATGACGTCATGGCGGGAAAAATGGTCAGTCATGGGTCAATTCCCGGAAAGCCTGAGATTTCTGACAAAATTAAATGTCCGACTTTTCTGTCATATAGTGACTTCCCCAGTCCATACTTAAAACACGGTATTCATCCTTAGTAAATGTTAGAAAAAATGTTAAAATAGTCAAAGAATATGTCGCTAGTTAGTGAAGGAATGTGCCAAAGAACGATTTAAGTTTGTCTGTATTACTCTGACGATCGAGAAATGGATAAAAACTGAGACTTAGCTTTATGACAGAAAAGTGGCACACTTTATTTTTGTCAGAAACCTCATGCTCTAGAATGGGGCGGAGTCAAGCCATTGTATGACGTCAATCCGTGGCGATTTTACGGAAATTGCCGATCTTTATTTTCTCGAAAAATTCAAGTAACGACGTAAAGAAAAGCAAACAGAACTTTGAAAACAAACCGAGTTTGGTGGATCTTTTTATGAAACACGTTGATTTAATGATGTTCTTCCAATATACGGTGAAATCAACTGCCTCGCTTGGTAGCCTTTAATGTTTACAGACCCTCAAAAAATCACCACTTTCTAGCCATACGAAATGCATCAAATTACACACACTTCTAAATACGCTTCAAATAAGTTGATTCACCGTGCTGGATTCCAAGATTATGCTTCAAGAAGAAAATAATTTACAAATATTATTTTACTCTTAATTCATATGCAAGGGAGGTAATTTTGAACATTTTGTCAAATATTTCCAAAAGTATGCATTAATTTAAAATTCTAAACCGTTCAAAATGCTTACATTTGTTTTTGGAATGGAAATGTAACACAGTTTAGAATGCTCTGGAACTTTTCAAAATTTGCATCTGGGTCTTTGGTGCTTTTGAGGGATTGGATACCTTAATTCATTTAGATCTTTGTAGATGGAGACCAGCCTGTACCTAAATGCCTAAGGCAGCGAGAGAGAATATATTCCAGACCAAGCATAATTATGCTTCTCTGTTGTATGTATCTGTGCCATCGAGATGGCACTCACTTAAATAACAATTCTTGCACAGTCAATCTATGACTTTCTTGGTCTTCTGTGGCTTCCGGTGCCTGGTACGTCCATTGCCTCTCTTTTGTCGAAATGAGAATTATTTGTGAATGCAAGATCAATGTGCAGAATATGTGTCGGCTTTTTAGCAAATACCCCCATTAGCGGCGGATCCAGGATTTCTGTGATGAGGGTTCGAACATACAAATAGGGGCGTTCGTTTTCCATCATTGCCCAATTTAGATTGAATTTCTGCATGAAAATGAAATAATCAGGCTACAGAGGGGGGGGGGGGGGTGTTGAGCCCCCGAACCTCCTCTGGATCCGCCTCTGCCCCTTTTTGTATTGCCGCGTGGACTTCTATGAAGGTGGGTCTTGGAATTTCCATAAATCATTTTTTATTTTGATAAAATTTATGATAATGTAAGGGGAGACACTGCAATTTGAAGAAAACTGCGAAATATGGGGATCGTAATATTCACAAATATGTGGCTTATTTTAAAACTTATAAAACGTGCAATCGTTTGTAGTACTATATCACGGTGGGTAACCCACGTGACTTTTGGGGAGCGTTCACACTGCAAAATCGTCTGCTTCAAGATATGTTTTGTTTAATTTCCCATCTTATACTCTATGGATTGTGATGACATAAAGTGCACGGTACGGTACGCGCATTTGAGAGGGTCATTCCCGGTTGTAACTCACTCTGCTCACAATCTAGTGGTTTCTTTAAACATTCAAGCGAAAGTATTTTTCGGTGCAAAACGAAAATGGGAAGCGTTGTCGTGCACCGAAAAAAACTTTCGCTTGAATGTTTGAAGAAACTACGGGATTCTGAGCAGAGCGAGTTACAAACGGGAATGGCCCTCTCAAATGCGCGTACCGTGCGCTTTATCTTGTCAAATTCCGTAGCGAATAAGATGAGAAATTGAACAAAACATACTTTGAAGCGGGCGATTTTTTCGGTGTGAACGCTTCCCAAAAGTCAAGTGGGTTACCTGGATCAGCACGTGCTTCTCTGCCAGGTCATTTCTCGTGAGGTATAATGTTGGTTAAAACAGATTTCCTGAGACTAAAAGATACAATAGATATCAACTCTCGAATTTATGCTTTCCTTTAATTCTTTAAACCCTTTTCCAAACAAGCCCCGGTTTCTCGAAAAAAACCCAACTTTAGTACATACTCGTGAGAACATGCTCAACTTCAAAGGAAAACTCTCCAACGTTGAAGGATATTCGAATGAAGTTCACGTGGATTTCGTGCGATTTGAGCACGGTGCTCATATTTGAGCATGAAAACGTACAGGGCCTGGATTTGACATTCCTAACAGATTTGGCTTGAGAAAGCATTGAGACAAAAGAAGAAACTGCTGATAACCAACAATTTCTCCTTTTTTCCCTCAATATTTTCTATGCTATATTTCACATAAATACAATGATTTTCAATCTTAATTTTGTCGTCTGCAGCAGCATTCAAATTGGAGCACCCTGAAATGTTGCCGTTTGGGAAAGGGTTAATTCATTTGAGCAGTGCACGTAACTTATCATGGGCAGTAACCAGTCTATTCATAATACTTTTGATGGCATTCAAAATCAACCCATTACATGTACCAGACGGCAAAATTTTGGACTGTTCCAATTTGAAAGGCGTTGCAAACGACACTTTCAAATTGATGTGAATTTTAAAAAAAATCTTTCCATTTTTGGTTAGAAAACATTGTGCGAAATGAAGAAACTGCTTGTCATAAGCAATTTCTTTTTTTTTTCCACAATGTGTTCCCAAGCCTTTTCTTTTGGAGGAGTCAAAAAGAGTCACTGTGTGGCAATGGGTTAAAACGCGGGAAAATGATGGAAAGAAAAAAAGAACAAGACTTTATTATTGAATAATAGTGTACATTATTTTCTAATCTCATTTGACAATAAATTATAACATATTTTATCAATAAAATTGACATAACTTAAGTGGCAGATCAAAATCTCGTTACTACAGCTTGAAACAAGCTGGAATTATGAGTTTGGATCTACCAACATCTGATAAAAATGATAAGATCATTTAAGGATTTCTTAACGCCAAAATCTTGTGGGTTTGACATACAAAACGTGGGACCTGTGTTATTACATCTAGATTCAACTGACGTTTCAAGCCTCTCCTTTTCACCAAAAACAGTTAATATAAGAGTTCCAAATTTAGTGAATATGTTGTGAATAAATTAAGAACTTGACTAGTTTTAAAACTTGTCCAGTTTTAAAACTGTTCAATTCGAAGATTGCTTCCGACATTATACATGTACGTGAAAGATGGTACATGTACAGTAGACACTCGTTATCTCGACATCGGATAAGTCGAAATTCCGCTTAAGTCTAAGTGAAAGTCATGTCCCATCCTTAACATATGGATATCAAATGTTTAATTGAAATAATTCCGAGAGAAATACAGCCATTGAAATTTAGTAGGACAAGGGTAGAAATTGCTCGTTTCAAGCGATTTATTTCCTTTTTTTACTATATTTCAATCATGGACACATATTATGATGCCCATCAAATATGGTTAAAAACGTTTTCATCGCAAATAATCAAAAGTGGAAGAGTCGAACTCCGGATATGTCTGCCCCTCTGACTTTGACACAACGAGTGTCGGCTGTATTTCAAAAGCTCTGAAAGAAAACATGGGTATGCAAAAACTGATCTGGATCCACGTTTGTCTACATAATGCTCTTTTCCGAGATCCTGGCTCACATATGTATTCGCCATGCACAAAACCCACGAATAGGGAACAATTTTATCCGTTTACCAGTGACCTAATTTCCGACAAACAATAGAATTTCGTAGGTGTTGTTATAAAATATCGTAACTACGGCTTGAGTCAAGCCGTGGTTACGAGATTTTATAACAACACCGACGGTTTATCAAAACATAACGGTAAACTAAGTCTATTTTTAGCACAAAATTCATTGCTATTGATGACAGAAATATTCGCACATGTAGGAAGGCCTACCTTATTACCTTTTAGTAGGCTAAAGTAAATTATGGTCCCTGTTATCATTTAATATTGTTTCTAAATTAAAAGCATTAGAGTGGGAAATACATGTATGCAGGTCCATATAAAGAAAGTTTTTGTAATCATTTTGAGAAAAGAATAAATTGCTGATATAATTTAGTCATTATAGATCTATTGGCCATACTTATAAATTTCTAATTCATCAAACAATACCCAGTTTTGAAAGGGAATTTGGAGGACATGGAAAGAAAATAACAAAAAGCTGATAACCAGCATGTTATTTTCCGCACAATATAATTTTGTGCTATAACACATTACCACACATTGACTATTATGACTTCCCAGATAATGAAGGCATTGGAAAACATTGTGGAAAATGAAGAAATTGCTTGTGAAAGTTTTCAATTTTCATGCACTAGAAATTATCGACTGTAACATGTTTGAAGTTGGACCAGTCTAAAATTTCGTCGTTTTGGTATTAGGTTGATACAATGAGTTGCACCTACGAGCGTATATTACGATGTATATCACCGTTGAACATAAAAATCATTGAGAAAGGCATTAAAATATAGAACATCAAATAGTAATAATCTCATAGTGTGCAGAAAAGTGTATTTCCAAAAAAAAGCTGGAAGAACCACACAGTAAGTTGACATTTTACAGACATTTCACTGTTTTGAGACCTGCGAAAACATTAAAGGGATATCAGAAAATGATATTGTCCAGATTTTCTGCTTTTCCCATTGTGTTTCCAAACCTTTTTGACTCCAGGGTCCAATGTAAAATTGTCTAATACCCTTTCTTCAATTTCTTTTGAATTTCGACCTGTTCATTCGAACGAATGTCTCATTTGATATAGTAATAAATATTTCAACAATATTAAATTTTGACAAAGATCTATACAAAAAAGTCATGCACGTGCATATCGTAGTCATACAGAAGTTTATGTTACAATTTCAAATAACAATAGTTCTTATTTACACTTTATCATAAATAATAACAGATCATAATATTCAAATATCATTTTATGACGATTCTCGTTCTATACAAAGCGCAACGGATAACAGAGGGTGAAGACATTCTATTTGTTATTTCAAATCCAAACCCGATGTTGTGGGTACTCATTTGAATCGTCTCGATGACACGATAGAAATGAGTACCCTCAACATAGGGTATAATGAACGATAAAGGAAATATTACATTTTGAAAAGCATTCACCCCTCTTATCTGCACTTCTGAAATTACAATATGTGAACATACGGACAATCACAAACATATAATATGGACTGGTGTCTGAAAAAAGACTCCTTACGACACTTGAGACTAACACGGACACTGATCGGTTTATTCCACAGTGCGGTTTGGGCAGGACCCAGGCTGTTGTTCTATAGTTGCCATTACTCTTTTACCCCTCTGTTCACCCGATAGCAAACCATTTCCAATACAAGGCATTTTAGACGTCCCTCATAGAAATAGCATGGGAAATCATTGATGCAAAAGAAGAAAATGCTGGTAACCGGCATTTGTCCTTTTGCCTCACTTTTGTCCATGATATTATGTTTAAAATTCTTACATTGGTCCTCTGTAACTGCTTTCAAATTGGACCACCCCTAAAATATTCTAGTATGGAAAAGGGTTAAGCTGCTCAATGTTCTAAAGACACATACGTGAACATGTAACATTCAAAATAAATACGATCCAAGCGTTTGAAATTCACATCTGCATTTTTGTAAATTATTGCTACAATTTAGTAGACCAATATAAAAGTTAAATATTTCAAATTTAACAATACATGTAACACCATTTTTTAACAAAGACAAAAACAAAAATGCAATAAAGATTTGTAGACGAGGTGTGTAACAGGTTTGTAGAAAGTTGAGACGGGAGTTATCATGGTTTTGTGGTATGTTATCACAAAAATGCATAATATTTTGTCTACCTGCTACATTGATGTTGCTAACTACATCATTTTGATAGTCTACTGGTGCAGCCAGACCAACAACATCGTAAATAGACATAACTTCGCCAAAAGTTATGTTGTTTCTCTTATTGAAACGTGACAATGCGAATTTTCCTTTATCATACCGAATGCTTGAAACATAAAGCGAGTGTACATTCAAAAGTGTAAAATGATTTTTTTATTGCACTGGCGTTCATAAATGGCGCTTCAAATTTGAATTGACACCGACTTGACCAAAAAAAAAAAAAAAAAAAAAACAAAAAAACTATGCAACTACATTGTAGATCAAAGCGATACAGATCGCAAACAAACAGTCGTGGAAGCATAATAATGTAGGATTGTATAGATAAAACGCGATATTGTGACCATTATCGGGCTCGCTTTATTATTGTAAACAGATTGGTCACCTCGAAACGCAATAGACCGTAGCCCAGGTGATCATTGCATAACTTATATAATGTTTTAATTCGTCCTACGTAAGAAGTGGTGGAAATATCTACTGACTGAAAGCACAATAACCGTCAATCTTGCGACCCGGGTTCGAATCCTCTGTATACCGATATCTTTTTTTCTTATTTTGAGAAACTTTTATTTTAAAAGATCGTGCACGGGACACATGCTCCTTTGGTGCTGCGATTACTCGGAGACAGATAGTATCTAGATTTTTGCCATTTGTTGTCGTTTTGTTGTCATAGATTTTATTTGTGAAACCGTTTTGAAAAATGATGAAAAATTGTAAGTTACAAAAATGAAATGATGTCAAATAAATAATCACTACTAAAATAGACGAGGAAAAAATAAAAAGAATAAAAAGAGAGAGAAAAAAAAAACATTATACAGCTAAAATAATGATAACAAATGATAATCATTTGAAGTATTGTAATGAGACAAGCAATAAGCTAAATATGCATAAGACTATACATTCGAAAGTAACCATTAAAAATATTAAGCTCGCCCCTAGCCTCGAACCACCACCTGCATACCGCCTCATATGACAGAGATTAAGAAGCCACTAGTGTATCCAATAGACCATTGCAGACATAGTTAATGTCATGACGACAATTCAAATTAATGACTTAAAACACATAGATAATTGATCATTAATCTGCCCTTCCTACAGGTAAGTATTGGTTTTTCCCAAAAATGTTTACAATAACGCGTTAGAGTTATAGGTCACGCACTTTGCAAGCCCTTTTTATTTGATTTTAAGCCCGACCAGTTCCGCAAACTTTGTCCACTTTAAAGTATTGACGCAAACATGTACGTAAAACTGACCCGGACCAAAATAACAGCGATTCCTATCCTCAGTTTTGGAAATAAATCGACAAGGGGTTGTAACTTATGTCTGAATAACTTGCAGTTACACGTAGGACATCTTAACCCTTTCCAAACAGCAAAATCTTCGGGTGATCCCAATTGAAAGGTGTTGCAGTCGACAAAAGGGTTGTTTTGTTAAAGATAGAATGTGTGTATAAGATGGCACAGAAAATATTGAGACAAACGGACAAACTGCTGATTATCAGTAGTTTCTTCTTTTGTTTCAATGTTTTCCTGTGTATTTTCTATCAGGGATGTCAAATCAGGTCTTGTTTGGGAAAGGGTTAAATAAATGTAAATAGGTACAGACTTCTTTGTAGAAAATGGATTATCACGCGTAGCTGCCTTTGGTTCCCGGTCGGATTAGTTTGATCCGTATTTGCAAAGAAAATAATTATGTCAAACAGTTTTGCCAACAAAATATTTTGAAAAATGACAATTTGAACTATAATCATAGCTTGTAGTATTTGAATCGCTAAATTATATGAAAAAAAATCTTAATATTCTAAACAATTCGACCAGTTAAGAGAAATAGGCATATAAACAATAAGATAAGGTTTGGGTTTTTTTTTTTTCATTGCGATTGACTTGTATTTGATAAACATAGTATTCTAAAATGGTCTGTTCCGTTTTTTACCGGCAATTGTCTGAACCATGCGTAATATCGAAACTTAACCTACATGTATATCAGAAGTTTGTTGATTTGTATTTGATAAAACATGACTAAAAAGGATGAATTTGGTTGATCTTAACTTTAAGGATTTCCTTTAAAATTGAAACTTCTTAAAAATTAAGGATTTCCGATCAATCGAACTTTAAATATAGATAACACGTGCAATAAGTAAAGACGCTCCAAAAATACTCTTTTTGGAAATATATATTATAACTTAAGATGTACCAACGTTACCAATTTACATTTTGTGTAGCAGTTTTCCGCTCAAGTACATTTTTCCGAATGAAATAAAAAGTATGTTTTATCAAACTTGTACGTGTTAAAGAAGTAATAGATTAGGAAAAGGCGTTTCAATCCTTTAAAGTGACATTTAAGAATTTTTTGTAATAGATTTTACTTTTATTTTTACCTGAAAGAGCATATTTCCTTATGAAAATTCTGAAAATTTCAAGCCAAAATATTGCGCCGTTTATGAGAAATTTATATTTACCGGGGTATGTGTTAAAATTGAACAAATTGTTGTGGACAACAGTTCGGATTTATATGCAATTTATCGATTATGTCTCAACTTTAAATGCGTGTTTCTCGCTTATTGGGAACAACTTCAAAAAACTAATAGTATTTATACTCATTAGAATAACCAATCTTGGCATCAAGACATACTTTAAAAAATTGAAATTGGAATGAAATGTCCCTTTAAGGTTTTTTCGCCTTCTCAAAGTGAATTGTTCTGTCAGACACATAATGTTATAATTTATCTTCAAAGTAATATAATCAAATCTATACATTGACAAGCATGCCATTTTGTAACCTGGAATTTACTTTCTGGTGCCTCCCAATGAAAATATCGTCCAAAGAAATTAACAAAACATGAATGAAATTAAAGACAGAATGTAACACATGATACCATATTTCCAAAATTTCACACAGTGCTTGAATACAATGATGTTAAAATGTGGAGATTTTAAAATGATTTAAGTTACTAAAATAAGATTAATCTCATGATTGGATAAGGTCACATTAAATTTTGTTTTAAGCTGCAATTACGAGGTTTTTGTGGAAAAGTGGCGAAATAGTGTTTTGGAAATTTACCGTTCGCTAATAAGCACTGGTTTTGCCGTCCCAAAATGGAAGAAAAAGTCGTAAATCAAAAGAAGAAGATATTGACATCCAATTTTGTCTCATTTTGCCTCAATGTTTTCTAAAGCATGTTGTTCAAAAATACATGGTTTGTCAACATCTATTTCGGTCTCTGCAACAGTTTTCTGCTTTCTTATGGGGACGGTCGAAATATTTGTTGAGTAGGAAGGATCTTAAACTTTACTTCGCTTTACTTCCATAATTATGCGACATATCGCTGATTTTCAACATAAAACTCGTAACTTCAGCTTGAAACAAGCTGCAGTTACGAGGTTTTTGTTGAAAAGCAACGACATGGTTTAAATGTTTCAAATATTCGTTCGGCCCGATGTATTAATCAGGGCAGATATAATAGGCAAATTAGCATCATACATGCCACATTCTACAGAAGAGCTCTCATCTGCGTCACAAAATCCAGAACTGCTCGTGTCACTTCTCGGCGTCATTGGCTGGTACATTTCCGGTTTGATGTCAAGATGGCTGCCGTCGGAGAGTTCTGACGTCTGTGGCGACGCCACGATTGGGTAAGATCTAGATTGGGGACTGCAATACGCCGGTTGTATGTAACAATCGAATTCTTCTCTTTTGACGTCAGCGACGTCATCAATGAGACCCGGATGCAGATCCTCCTGTCCATACATTGGTCGACCTTGCATTGGAGATACTTTATTTGACGAATAATAACCGCAAGATGGTCTTGGGGCTAGGTTTTCTACATGTACATATCGTCCGTATGTATATGGATAATTTGAATGGGGTCTATAACTGAAGCGATCTCCAACGGGATATTGAGACATAAAGTTAGACTGGTTTCTGCCGAAACATTGTCCATTTGTTGGGTATTTCAGTCGGTCGGGCCCAAAAACAATCTGTGTCTGCATATTTGTCGTGTAGTTTCCGCGAATAGAAATGTCAACACAAGTTTCGTTTGGACTAGATGGCGGTGAGCTACTATTGGGGCTATCACGTGACCCGGAAGCAGGGGCACTTCCGCTTCTCTCGAACTCCACGTCTTTGTACCCAGAATGATCATGAATGTTCAAACTTTGTGTTCTGTGTCTCTCTAGTGAGCCTGTGTCAGGTGAATAATGTTTCTCCGACTCGCCGTGCTTCTTCTGCTTCTTTCTACGCCGTGGCCGGTACTTGTAGTCCGGATACTGTCGCATATGTTCGATCCTCAACCTCTCAGCCTCGTCTATAAACACTTGTTTTTCTTCTGGTTTCAGCTTCTTCCAGTTGGTACCTGAAAAGGACAAATGTACCATAATTGTTATGTTGATCTATCGTACTCTGATAGTTTGCCTGCGATGTCTTTCTGTAAAATGGTATCACATAGTGCAGTTAAGGTAGAATACACGTAATGTGGCAATTTTAAGATTCATAAAACATCGGCTTTTTTCGATCGGTGTCGTTACCCATTCGGGCGCGGTCGTAAATATTCGGCGGTGGAACTTTCCATCGCCGAATGTTAAACGACTTCGCCAAAATAATTTCGGCGTTATGCGAATCCCATTAGGGGTAGACTGCCTTAAAGATACTCGTAAGTACGAGCATTTTGTTTACTGTAAATCGGATACCATCATCTGGACCAAACTTCGCTTAAAACACTTTATTTCCATTAGACCTACAACAAAACATTAATAATGAGAATTGTGCGAAAGGAGGAACAAACTGGATGAAAGGGTCGCCGCCATGTACGTACAACTTGCAGCACACGACAAGGAACCACATGTAGATCCACGTGCTGGGGTCAACCTGGAATCTCGGGGGTCAATTTGGAGCGACACCTGGTAGCAATTACACTAATTATCTCCTCCGATAAGTAAACTGGCTTATCAGATTAACAGTTACTACTTTCTAATCGTTTATCGTTAAAATTTACACTCTTCTTTTGCAAGTTTTTAGCCAAAACCACAAATGAAAAAAAAATAAAATAATAATTTCAGGTCGCTGTTTTTTTTTTTCTTTTTTTCAAGAATCATAATAAAACCGTTCTACGGTTATTAGTTCCCAATAGTTTCAAACCAGGTATGAGTTGGGGATACCACTGGGAGAAAAGGATGTACAAGTAGTAAATCCACTTCTTAGCAAAACGTTCCTCTGTTTCAAATAAAAAAATATTTTCATTTTATAGCCTTATTTTGTTGAACATATTCATTGTTTCTGAAGTATAAAATGGTATGTTATATACATGTAATCTAACCTAACCAAATATATCGTCATTCTCAAATTTGTATCAAAATTCTTCATCACGTCTTTATAAATCTTCCATTACCAAACAGTGAGTTTCAGTGTTCTGAAAGACATACAAACGTTAAATCTTTTTCAGACGTATTTTTACTGTTTATGGCATATTTTGTGTGCGTAGGATTGTCAAATCCTTAAAAAAATCTACTATAAGATATTTGAATAAAAAATCAAAAAACTTTAAGGAGCTGTACAGAATATAAAAGTAAATGTAGAACTTTGGCATCTATGTGTCGTAACTTTTTTAATCGAAAACGCATCACGTTCTCTTGAAATTCAAGTTCATCTTCTTGGGAAAGTCGACAAAGAAATGACAATCAAAGACGTAAAATGAAGAAGGATTTGAACGTTTATTTTTCTTTCTTTTTTTTTTGGGGGGGGGGGGATGCATGTTTTTCACCAAAATGATTTTTTTTCTGATAAGGACCACGAAATCAAAAGTCGAAATAGTCTCTAGATTCTGCATTTTGTAGCAGGCACGCGGGTAATTGCACGGTAGATTAGTAGCGCACACTCCCGTTAATTGGTCCAGCTATGTCGATCTGTACATTTCACGCACTGTCAGGCTAATTATAGACTCTTTGAAATAAACAAGGTATATCTACAAGAAATAGATAAATCGCTTGTCTTGTGACTGCAACAACCCTCAATTCTTGAAACATAAAATCAGCAGAAATAACCAAAAGTAGCCCTCTCTTAACTCTGATTCAAATAAGTTTTTTTTATATTGACGGATACCTCCGAAAATGTCGTAACTACTCGTACAGCTTGAATGGAATTCGTCATTTTCACATCAACTTTAGAAGCGTTTGTTTGGCTTATAAGCAATACTTAAAAAACTAATAGCATTTAAACGCATTAGAATAAACAATTTTGCCATCAAAATATACTTTAAAATGAAATGAGAATGTAGGCTAATGCCTCAAAAAGGCCTACGCTCACCGAGCATGCAGAATTATTCTTTAATCTTTCAATAGTTTCTTGAAAAATACTATATTCTTTGTTTTTTAGAAATCAACATATATCGATCTCTTATCAATTTTTGTTATCATCCGTTCAAGTAACAAAATAGCTATTAATGTGTTGGCTTGGTACGTATATGCAAACTTGTACATCTAGTACAAGATGGACAAAATGGTATGAAAAGTGTAAAGACATTTAACTACCGGGTGAAATTTGAATGAAAGACTTTCCATGATCCAAAATATGTACCGAAAATTTCTGATGTTATCGATTTGCAAAAAATACCAAAATCAAAGGATTTCCTGAAACTGTTCGGCCATGACCTTTAATACCAAAATATCCGCGTGTATTGACGTAGATAGGGTCTCGATTGGTATCTATTTCAAGAGCTACCGGTTTAAAACTAAGGATGTTTTCTTTATTCGATGTTTCTTTCGGAAATAGGGCTGTACTTTTATCTTGAAAATGAATCTGGCCAAAAATAAGGACAATGGGGACATTCGTATTGATTAAGCGTGAAATGGACAAAGGCAAAGAAATTTTTCAATAATCAACACTTTATAAAAAGTCATCATTTTAAGGTAGTTCACCAAAAATGAGATTCGCACGACGTCGGAATTATTCGGGCGACGTTGACAATATTCGGCGGTGGAACTTTCCACCGCCGAATGTCGCCGAATGTTTACATCCTTGTCCGAATGTGTTCGGATACGTAACGATGCCGATCGAATAAGCCGATGTTTTATGAATCTCAAAATAGCCACATTCGGGTATTCTATCTTAAGACTGATTAGATATGAAAGCTGCTGCAGACGAAAATTTTGCGTTCAGAAAAGATGGGATTTGATCCAACTCACCGGACCATAATAATCTTAAATTGTGTTCATTGGGAATGGGTGAAGCACTTAGAACCAACAATCTCTCTCCCATTTCCCAAAATGAGAAAATTACGGTCCCGATGTACGGCACTATATTGAATTATGTTTTAATTTCATACATTATTCTTATTTCATTAATTGTTCCGTTTTCATTGCACTATTTATTGCCAGAAAGCATGACATCGTCGATTTTCTGGTCTGTAAAATCCACTTTTCCCCAAATTAACTTTTTTTCTGTTGGTTCGTTTTTAGTGGAATGCCGAGAAGAAAATAATGCTGTTTTTTTTTTAACTGAAGACATGTATGCTTTTACATATGACATAATTTAGACAAAGAGATAAACTGTTAGTTGGTCTGATCTTTTGTATCGACGCTTTTCAAAGATTTGCCTATTACGAGTAAAACATAGTTATTTGGTGAAACGTTGTATTTACTTTTTGGCGCCAATAAAAGTATTTTATGTCCAGTAGGCTATAATATTGTCAACCAAAAATCGTAAAACATAATTGCATTTTGAAAAGATAGAAAATATGAATTAGACCAAGCGATGCCGATCTTTGATTTTCTTTTCAATTGGCCAA
This sequence comes from Fragum sueziense, assembly GCA_963680895.1. Lineage (NCBI taxonomy): Eukaryota > Metazoa > Mollusca > Bivalvia > Cardiida > Cardiidae > Fragum > Fragum sueziense. The sequence goes on along the minus strand of OY804594.1, from coordinate 65,034,787 downwards.
ACGCCAGCTGTCAATCAAAATCATCGATAAGGCAATGGACGATCAGAAAAATGCTACAACCCCATTGTTTGTCTTAAATTCTTCGTTGCACGTGATATTGAGTCGATCTATTGACTGACAATCAAAACAATCGACATGCCAATGCCCCCATTGTTTGTCTTAAATTCTACGTTGGGCGGAGCGATCTATCGATTGGCAGTTGGTCAATTGTTTTAAAAAGGGCATGCTTTCAAACATGCCTTTTCGCCGTCTGATTTTATTTTGCACTACCTGCTGATTTAGAATTAAAACGAAACAGCTTCATTTATGATAGATCTACATGTAAGACAAAACCAAACCTTTAGCCCTTTACCAAGCGGCAAAAAATGGACTGTTAAGATTTCGAAGTTGCTGCAGACGAAAAATTGGGTGTTACTTAAGATATAATCTGTTGATTGTATAGAACAGAAAATATTGAGACAAAAGGAGAAAATGCTGATTATCAGCATTTTCTTCTTTTGCCTCAATGTTTTCCTAAACCTTTTTTATTAGGGACGTCAAAACCAAGTCTTGTTTGGGAATGGGTTAATACCAGAAAGTGGACAAACTTGAGAGTTTTTCGAAATTATCCACTTGATTGTACTTGCTTACCTACGTGATGCGCTCAATTACTCCTAATATACTAGTAATCAATCTTCCTTGTTTAATTGGGAGATACGTGTAGGCCTATGTTGAAAGTGAAGTATTTTCTGGACGACTTCGATCTATTACCTTTTGTAATCTTTTTTAATTTTTATTTATTTAATTCTTGGTCTCTACCCCATTTTTCCAATTTGGCTATCTCTGATGAGCGCCCCAAACTAGGCATTGTTTTGTTATTCCTTTTCCAAACAAGACCTGCTGTTGACGTCCCTAGCAGAAAAGGCCTAGGAATCATTGAAGCAAAAAACAAAAAAATGCTCATTATCAGCATTTTCTCCTTTTGCCTGAATATTTTCTTATTTTGTTATATTGTACACAATCCAATCCTTATCAACGCAAATTGTATCGTCTACATTAGCTTTTGAATAGAACCACCCTAATTTGCTACTGTTTTTGGAAAATGTTAAGGAAATGTTCGATCATTTCGCACAGAGTACGAATAAAATTGCTATAAGTTATATAAGAATTCTGCTCAGTAAATAATTTCTTTTTATAAATCATTATTATCTCGAGAAAATAATGATGACACATTGGGTAATGTTACGTTGACTATTATTTTCGTTGTCACTTTTCGCAATACATCGTCCCTTCTTCTTACTTAAAAAACTTCAAATCTGCAGCTTTCTCTTTTAACTTTTGGTTAGGTTTTTGAAAAAAGTGATATTTCAGTAGGCTTATTCTTCATAATTATTCGAGTGTTAAAATTTTATGGTCCCAGTGTTTGATTTTTTATAAAGAATATCGTTCCTGAAATGCCTGTAGTAGCTCTAACTAATGACTTTTTATGGTGTTTCAATAATTTCACAATCCACATTTAACACCAACTTGAAACGAATTTTGAAGTTTTAATGCATGTAGGCCATATATATGCTTTCCAGAATAGCAATCTCATAGCCACTGCAAACGGCATCTTCTCCGAAGTTTACTAATTTGAAACACGGGAGCGTGCTTTTGAATGAGATTTTGCGTTGCTTTCGACAATTTTCAGTCATAACACGGCGAATTTCACTTATGCACAACACATTTTCTATGGCCCTTTTCACAAGGATCTACTCTTGTTCGATAAGATCGGTTACGAGAGTGTTCGAGTACGAACCTCAGTTGTCGATATAGAATACGATAGGAATCGATGTCGCTATCGTCTCTTCACACCTCCTTGTAAAACCACTTTGAACTTACGACCTAAGAGATGCTTGTATGAAGATCGATAAAGATCGAACCCACACGGGGATATTTTGATCAAACTTTCCAGCAGAACTTTTATTCCTATTTTGGGAAAGATTTAATATGGGTCAATCAGTCTTTGAAAGTATTATGTGATGAGAAAATTGAGAAAAAAATAATGGCGGCAAAAATCTTTAGACCTAACACATGCTAAAAATTAAAAAAAAACTGCTCTCAAGGAAAGGGGTTTTAGAGGACAAAATTGTTGTACATTCTATGTGAGTTCCTTAAATTGCGCAAAAGTAACAGAGACACTGTTAAGGAAAAGGGATAGTTGTAACGCAGTTTTGTTTTTGTAAAAAGCAAACAAACAAACATATCCTATCTATACTTTTTCTGCTTTTCGCGCATTATTTCCTTCATCTCTCAGCAAAACCTGATATAGATCTAATTCTGTTTTTTTTCTTTTTCTTTTCTTTTTTTTTTTCTTTAAAGGGACATTTTAATCCAATTTCATTTTCTAAAAGTATGTCTTGATGCCAAGATTGGTTATTCTAATGAGTATAAATGCTATCAGTTTTTGGAAGCTGTTATTTGTAGGCGAGAAATACGCCTTTGAAGTTGAGACAGAATCGACAAATTCCATATAAATCTGAACTGTTGTCCACAACAATTTGTTTGATCTTAGCACAAAAATATATATTTCTCGTAAAGGTTTCAATAGTTTGGCTTGAAATTTTCAGAATTTCCATAAGAAAATATACTCTTTCAGATAAAAATAAAAGTAAAATTTATGACCAAAAATTCTGAAATGTCACTTTAACGACAAATGCCAATGTAGATTACTATAGGCTAATTGTAAAAGGTTTGTACGAAAAAAAATACGAAAAAGATATTGCTGTTCGTGGGAAATGGGACAATGAATTTGACTCAGTTCGACCTAATATTGTCCCGTTTCCTGGGACTTTAGACTACCGCAGTTTCGATATAGGCATATCAAACAGGAAATTGTAAACCCATGTAAAAGATTAAGACAATTTCCAGCAAATTTCACGATACTTGCGGCTTTGTGTCCTTAGAATCCGTTATGTTTGTTCGTTCGTAGGTGAAAAGACAGAAATTAATATGCCAGGTCGAATTTACATGACTTTGTATGAAAATGGAGGCTTTTGTTTCACAAACTATGCTAGATCTGTTTTTGCTAATTTCTTTTTTTTCTTTTAGGGAGTGAATAATTAATCAAATAACACGAAGATACTTATATATGAATACAGAAGACGATTTTTAAATTAATCCATTTATACCAGACGTCAAAATTTTATACTTGTCCAAAAATTAAAGATTTTGCAGACGATAATTTCAAGTGAATGGATAACTGCAACTGCAAACAAGAAAAGGGACGATAATGTCATAAATAAGGAACTGGATCCATATAAATCAGGGATTTGGACTCGTGCATGTCACTAAAAACGTGGTGCTAATTTACAGGCATGTATAAATCTACCTAATCTGAATGATAATCCATATGACATGGATTACATCTGAAATATGACAGATGACAAAACCAGAATTGATGCAAAACTGTAGTATATGCATGTGGTATTACGTAAACTTGAAACAGTTCTGCACCTAGGCATTGAATGTGTGCTTATCTGCAGAGACATGTTTCTTATTTTTTCTTTATAAGTTTTCAATGATAAATTTAGATAGACAAAACGTATGTAAAAACACTAGATCTAGCCCTTTCCGAAACAATAAAACGTTGATGCATTTTTTCATTTGGAATTGTAACATATTAATGTTGACAAAGATCAATAGGCCTGTATGCGCTATGCAGCGCAGAAAATATTGAGGCAACATTAGAAAATGCTGACTGTAAGCATTTTTTGTCTCAATGTTTTCAAAGTGTTGGATGCCAGCTTGTAAATAAATGGTATAGAATCTAAAATATGACAGATGAAAAAAAGATTGGCTTAATGCAAGTAGTTGTATTTCAAATTAGAAAGAATCTACAGTAGCATTGTACGACGTCCCTGAGACGGGTCTCTATTTCTACCATTACCTTACACATGTTCAAGGACGAAAAAATAGAAATCGAAGATTTAACCCTTTCCCAAACAAGACCTGGTTTTGACGTCCCTATTAGAAAATGGTTTGGAAAAACATTGAAACAAAAGAAGAAACTGCTGATAACCAGCAGTTTCTCCTTTTGTCTCAATATTTTCTCTGCAATTTTTCACAAAAAAGATTATCTTTAACAACTTCCATTTTGTCATTTGTGGTAGTTTTTGAAGTGGATCACCCTAAAATTTTGCTGTTTGGGAAAGGGTTAACATGCCAGATGACCATAACTTCATACAATTTGCCCCAGCAGACAAGCTTTTCTTTCTACTTGTTTGTTACAAAATTTCGAGGGTAAAAATTAGATGTATATCAAAGATATTTGGACAGCCCTGTCATATTTATGCAGTATTTCAGGAATAGTCTTTCCACTCTATGTTGTGGGTATTCCTTTGAACCATCAAGATATTGCATTGAATTACACTTAGGCTATAAATTCACATTGTTATGTTCCCCCAATTTATGTAAATGTAAATGTTATGAAAATTAAAGATGGTCAGTGTTTTGACGGCACCATACACTACTTTTAGCCAAATCAAGAATAACAAAAATAATATCATATGAAAATAGTAAATAGTCTTACCTAGCATTTTGCTGAGATCCGCATTATGTACATCCGGATTTTTCTCAGCAAGTCTTTTTCTCTCAACTCGAGCCCACACCATAAAAGCATTCATCGGTCTGCGGATCCGCTGGGGCTGCTCGGGCCTGCGACTTCCCATCCTCGGTGAAGACGCATCAACAAAAGCACTTGAGTAAGTCATATTTCTCCAAGCCTGATAATGGCACGCGCTAGACTGGTTACCGAGGTATAACTGATGAGCCCCCTGTCGGCCGGGTAAATGAGACATAGCGGTGTACCCGTCCATTTTACACTGCGCGTGCAGTCTTATCGCGCGCGATACGCTTAATTAATTCCACTTAAATCGATAAAAAATGTTAAATTGAATTAACGTTCCGCAGGTGGTATAAATGGATTATCATAATTAGTCAATCTGTACTTATTTACGACTTTCAAATTCCTTGTCTTTCTCACTGTCTTTTTCACAAAAAACTCTTAGAACTCATAAATAATCGATTAGTTTCTCCGAATCCTGTTTATTTCATCACATGTATGCAACAAACATTAAAATAATTATGTCAGCTGTCACTGGACAACCGATGTCATGTAGATTGCAAGTAGATTATCCACGACACATATTTAAATGTTTAGACGTAATTAGTAATAAAGTAATCAACATAAATAAACGTAAAATAGCCCTTGAAACTTTGATCAGCGAAAGTGAGATAGCAAGTGGGTTATCTTGATACTCTGCACTCGTCCTGCTTTCAAACACGGCTGCTTTGCGTAGGCTGCCTTATTTTCGGTTAATCTGAAATTTAGAACGTCTTTTGTTGCAATATTGTACTCTTTAGCCTAATTGCAAAAAATGAATTCAACTTTTTCTCAAACAATGCCTACCCGTTTTGACGCTCAGAATAGAAAATGCTTTGGAAACGACAATTCCAAACGAATTGAATTTTACATTTAATGATCTTTTTGGGTAGAAAACATAGTGGAAAATGAAAAGATTGCTTGTCACAAGCAATTTCTTCATTTGCCGCAATGTTTTCCAAAGCCACTATCTTGTAGTTATCTTGGATTATCTTGATACTATGCACTCGTCCTGCTTTCAAACACGGCTTTTTTGCGTAGGCTGTTTTATTTTCGGTTAATCTGAAATTTAGAATGACTTTCTTTACTTTATTAACTTACCAATGACCATCTGTAAAATAAGTTTAAAACTTAGAATTCAATGCTTTTACTTATCATAAGTATACATTGTCGAGCAACAAAGTTAAAGGGGCGCATGCTAGGTTCTTCAGGAATAAGAGTAACATAGGGACAGTCAGAGTTTGCATTGTTGTGTGGTGCATGGCATTATCTAGAGCCAAAAAGGAAGATATTTTAGCGCTGGAACCAAGTTTTTCACTATCTATCAAGGTCCAGTTTCCCATAAATCTTACTATAAATATAAAGTGTGGGTAGGGTAATTATATACAGACTTTATTCAGAAGGACCAAAGTGAACTTTATTTGAAATTTCCTTGGGCAGAAATAATGTAGCTATACATGTTGAAATTCCATACGATATTTTAGCCTAAATTGTTTACTTGTTTCTATGTCCGACAACCTAGCATGGGTCCCTTTAAGACTTGTCTAGAAAAAATGTGTGTGTAAGCAAGATCCAATTATAAATAAAATTTCAGTCATTATTCAAGGTAAACAATACGTTGTATTTTCTTCTTTTTTCACGGTGTTTCCCTATGGGCTATAAAAACTTGAAATCATTAAATTGTATAACTTTTAAATTTTCTGAGTAAATGCTATGTTACAAAACATAAAATTAAATAAAAAGGGGTGAATAACGACATAATGATATTAGACATTAAAAGCTGAAGTTTCCTTACTTTAGCTGTTTAACCCATTACCAAACGGCAAAATTGTAGACTGTTCCAAATTTAAAGATGTTGCAGACGACAATTTGAACTGAATGAAATTGTACTTTTTCGGGGGTCTCTTTGAATAGAAAATGTTGTGTGAAATGTGACAAGCAATTTCTTCATTTTCAACAATGTTTCCAAAGCCATTATCTTGTAGGGAGTCAAAAAGAGTCACCGTGTTTTAATGGGTTAAGAATTTGCGAATTATTCAATGCTCGCTATCTCGAAATCATTCTTCTCGAAAAACTACGTTTCTCGCTGGAAATATTTCGTATGCTTACATACCTTCATGCAAATGGAAATAATAATCAACGAAAGCAAAACGGAAACATTATTATTTATATCGAAATTGTCTTGAAATATCTATATTTCCAAATTTATGCTCTACTTTTTGCCATTGAATGAAAAACGGATAAGTCGAACTACGGATATCTCGATATAATTTCACATTCTTAATGTTTTTGAGATAACAAGAACTTACTTATATCTAATAATTCTACTTACATGATTGTTCTATCAGGAGTTATCAAATCTCACAAACGATCAGCTCAAAGCACCAAAAACATATGACATCTTGTTACATATTTTGAGCAACTTTAATAGATTGATAAGTTACTATGGCTTAACGTAGTACTATTTTAACGGCAAATGGAATCATTTGCAGTTAAAACAGTGTTACACTGACTATGTAGTTTAATCCTTTCCCAAAATCACTTTGATTCGACATCCTTAATTAAAGAAGCGTTGGAAAGCATTCAGAGAACAGAAGGCAAATGCTGTTCATCAGCATTGCCTTCTTTTCTCTGAATACTTTCACAGAATGAAATACACATTTCCCACACATGCTTTCAAAAACTTAATCATCTGCATTGTCTTTCTGTGTGTGCTTATCTAGAAATTTTATGTTTAGGAAAGGGATAATTTATTCATCTAATCTCTGCACTTACAAGCTACTATTTCATTCGCTGAACCACTGATTTTACAGCCCCCTTGTCAAGTGTCATAACATCCAGTTAAAATACTGCAGGATTTTCATTTTGCGCAAATTTATTTATAAATCGTAGTATTTTCTCGTTTTTCGAGAACGGGAATGGGGAATTTATTAGTAAAAGATTGATACTGTCACACGAAAAGATAGCTTTTTGGAAATTGATTAATCAGTGTGGATTGCAAAAGATACCTTTAAAGTTTATTCAACGCTTAAGAGATACACCGAAAATAACGAAAAATATTTGAAAATGATTTCACCGTCACTTTGTAAAAACAAAAAATATAGCCTATCGTCGGTGTAAATGCAAAACCTCGTATGTCGATCCTTGCAATTTTCAAAGTACAAACTTGTGTGTCCAGTTTAGACAATTCTCGCGGGGTTTGAGATATTTTTACTGATCAGTATTAATGATACATTAATTATGAACAATATGTCCAAATTTCGAGTAAGAGATTTCAGTTCGGGAAAAGTTATTACACTTTTTTCCCTCCCCTTTAAAATTTTCCAAACCCGAGATACGAGATTTAGCATTTACACCGACGCTATGCTTATTAGGTAAACAATGACTTTTTTTTTTAAAAAAAATAGCAACGGTATACCATACCCATTTAGCAATTCTTCCAGTAGTGTCTTCATTTTATCTAGTCCAAACTTTAAGTAGGCTAACGTTGATTTAAAATGATAGGGAAAAGATGGTCTCTGCCCTTGACAGTCCATTAAGTAACATGTTGATGATATCCATTGAAATTGTTCAGATTTATAAGAATGTGCGCCTTTGTCTGTCATTACAGAAGCAACTTTCGGAAAGACTTGGGAAATGAAGAAATTGATTGTTGGCCTACTTAGCATGTTTCTTCTCACTATGAGAAAGATTGGACTGACCGCGGCTCAACGAAAATTAGGCGTCTCACATAGTGCAGTATGACTCAAGTCAACATTTTCTCTATATACAGTCGACACTCGTTGTGTCGAAGTCGGAGGGGCCGTCAAAATACCTCGACATATCCGGAGTTCGACACATCCGATTTTGTTCGGCTTCGAGATATTTGATATTTGACCGTTTTTGAAACTTATCAAGTACGAATTTTATTGAAATATAGTAGGAAAAGGAAAGAAATTGCTCGTGTCGAGCAATTTCTATCCTTTTCCTACTATATTTCAATGGCTATATTCAGTTCGAAATTATTTCGTGTTGAAAAAATGATGTCAATAGATGAGGACGGGACCAGATTTGAACTTCGACTTAAGCGGAAATTCGACTTATCCGATGTCGACATAACGAGTGTCGACTGTAGTTTATTTTTACCAATTCAAAAACAACATCTTGTTTTGTTGTCCAGGGGTCGTATTCAACGACATTTCTAAATCGATTGTCTAAAGTAAAGTTACAATTACAAGCCATCTGATTGGACGAGACGTATGTCTCAGCCAATCGTGTGGATTGTTGTGTAATTTGGAATAAGACTAGTTGGTGAATATGAATTATGAAAGCCAAGACAAGCAGTGATCAAAAATGAAAATATCTTAATCATGATAGCATTTTGTCTTTTTCTTTCAATGTTTAAAGCTCACATTGTGTATCATGTGTACCGATGGATTACTCTGAAAGCATAAAGCTTGTAGCCCAAACACCTAACAGATTGGACAAGTCTATAAAATTTCTAAAAAAAAAAAAAAAAAAAGAAATAGGAGCCAATATCACATATCTATGTGGCCCGCCACAATATCACGACAAAGATAGGACAGCACGACTCGACAAGCCTGGCGTGTCTCATCTCTATCAGTTCTGCTATTTCAGAAAATTGCGGTACCCTAGGGACTTTGATTTGTTTATCCTAATTATTTTACTAAATATTAAAAGTTAATCATATTATATGTTGCTAGTTAGGTAGACTGAATATTTTATTAGATTATGACCCTTTGCTTTTTTTCTGGAGAAAGAAAAACGAATACAAGAACCACTGATCGACAACATAGTTTATCATCTTCCGCAAACGACTCCGAAATCATAGAAAGGATTATCGAACAAATATTATTCTTTCTTGTGTTTGTTCAATTTCTTTTCACTGCTAAACTAATTTATTCATTCGTATATTTATTTGCGTTTTTTCTAGCTGTTTATATTGTAACAAATGGTCAATGACTTTCTGCCGTACATGTGTCAATATTGCAAATCAACATCCGAGTGCAGAAGGGTCTTGAATAGACATGTATGACACGGAAGCACCGAATCATCGAAAAATTCTCCACTTCATTTAACCCATTACCAAACGATAAAATTTTGGCGTGATCTAAATTGAAAGATCCTGCAGACGACATTTTCAAGTGAATGAAATTTCACATTTTTCGGTATTTTTTCATAGAAAACATTGTGGGAAATGAAGAAATTGCTTGTCACAAGCAATTTCTTCATTTTCCACGATGTTTTCCAAAGCCTTTATCTCTTGGGGAGTCAAAAAGAGACACTGTGTGGTAATGGGTTAAGTCATGATTGTAGATGCCAAGAATAAGCCACTATAACCTTTTCCAAAACGGCAAAATTCGGGCTGTTCCATTTCGAAAGCTGTTGCAGACGACAAACTGAAAGTTGATAACGATGTGGCTTGTGTACAATTTAGAAACTAAACTTTTCTTCTTTAGTCTCAATATGTCTCAACATACTTTAACCATTTCCCAAACGGCAAAATTTTAGGGTGATCAACTTCAAAAACTGCTACAAAATGACAAAATGGAAGCAATTAAAGATAGAATTTGCGTAAAATATGGCATAGAAAATATTGAGGCAAAAGGAGAAACTGCTGATTATCAGCATTTTTTTCTTTTGTCTCAATGTTTTCCCAGGTCTGTCAGGGACGTCAAAACCAGGTCTTGTTTGGGAAAGGGTTAAGAGAATACTGGGTCTTGTTTGTGAAAGGGCTATAACAGGTTGATGGGTATCCGATAATATTTTTTGTCGTCTTCATTACTCTTTGATATTTACTTTAAGTATTCATTCGATCTAAGGAAAAAAATTCAATCTCAGCATGCATCAAATAATTTGAAATCTAATTATTATTTGATTATGCAATAATTCGATTACTATGAAAATTAAAAGTTGTCTACAAAATTGTATAATGTGTTTTCGAGTCATCCTCTGTGCAACTTTTTGTTTCATCTTTTAATGAATAGAAATAAAGAAATCTAAAGATCATAGATGTTCAGGTGACATTTCAATTTTAATAGCTAATTCAACTATCGAGTAGACGTCTAAATTACGGTAATTAATCGCCATATATTCTACACTGCCTACTATATAATGACTCATAGTTTCAAAGCTTCAAATAAGTTAGGAAGACTCGTATTTCTTAAGTTTCCTAAGCTCCATGAATGAAGTGGGTATACATGAAGATTTTGTGGTCTCGCATGGTATGAAGTTATCGATGGAATGTTATGTCGACATCGGATAAGTAGAATTTCTGCTTAATTCGAAGTGAAAATCTGGTCCCGCAATCATCAATCATTATGGTTATCAAAAATGTTAAACAAAACAATTTTGAAGTGAATAAAGCTATTGAAATATAGTAGAAAAATGAGAGAAATTGAATGTTTCGAGCAATAATTGCTTTTCTTTTCATTCTTTATTTCAACTGTCAACGCGCTTGATGACCAACAAAAATGACTAAAATATCATTTTAATCGAAAATGAACGAAAATTTTTAAAGTCGAGCTCTGGATATCTCGAGGTAAATGACGTTCCTCCGACTTAACCCTTTCCCAAACAAGAAGTGGTTTTGACGTCCCTAATAGAAAATGCTTGGGAAATCATTGAGACAAAAGAAGAAACTGCTGGTTATCAGCAGTTTCTTCTTTTGTCTCAATGATTTCTCTGCTATGTTGGACACAAATCCTATCTTTTCCACATATAATTTATCCACTGCAACTGCTTTCAGATTGGTCCACCCTAAAATTTTGTCGTTTGGGAAAGAGTTAAATACAATTACGAGTTTCGACTGTATTTGTAAAAGGTTCGATTGTATGATTCATTTCATGAAGAAATATTTTGACTTAGTAAAATATTTGAAATTCCTAGGAAATTCTTGGAGCATAGGTTATTATTATTATTATTTTGATTTTTTCATCCATTTGATTGGTCAATGAACTTCTGACTCGCCATTTTGTAGCCTCTTCAGATACTTAGGCTACTCATCGATCAGGGGTCATTGATCTCGAAATATCGATTGGTTTGATTGCTTTGAAAGGGTAACAAAAGTCATTGCTGAGCGCGTTCATTTGAGCCATGATCTGGAAAACGGTCCCTGAAGGCTTTTGACTTTTGAAACCATCATGATTCCTGATCAGCATGTGAATACGGAAAGTCTGGTCCAGGCCCTGGTTTCTCGAAAAAAAAAAAAAAAAAAAAAAAAAAACACTTAAGTACATACTCGTGAGTACATGCTCAACTTTAATGGAATACTCTCCAACGTTGAAGGGTATTCGATTGAAGTTCACGTGGATTTCGTGTGATTTGAGTACAGAGCTCAGATTTGAGTCTGAGAACGTACCCTTTCCCACACATTGACGCTTTTGGACGCCCCACAAAATAAAGGTTTTGGAAAACATTGTGGGAAATGAAGGAATTGCTTGTGACAAGCAATTTTTTCATTTCCCACAATGTTTTTTACCAAGAAAGACCAAAAAAATGTTAAATTTCAATGGAAATTGTCGTCTGCAACACCTATGAGTTTGGACTAGGCTAAAACTTTGTTGTTTGGTAATGGGTTATTTTTTTCAAGAAACCGGAACCAGATCTATTTTGTTATCTGATAACTGCTCATGACCAGTTGCAAACGCATGGATCCCTGTCAGACTCCTTTTTATCACAGCCTGATCTTGAAGCATGGCTGTCTCAAATACTAGCCTATAAGGGACCCTTTTCAAGCTCCCGACTCATGAGCATTACTGTATTTATCAACATTTGTTATTTCTGAATAATATTTGTGACCCGTCACACTAACAGGGACCTTATAAGAAGTTCGAAAAATATCGACCCTATTCAGTTTGCGCAGTCCGCGCAGCCAGACTAGGGCCGACACTTTTCACTTTAATGTAATTTTCTAAATCCGAAATTTTTCCCTATCTTACTATATGTTCTTTTACGCATTCGGGATCTGGTTGACCTGCAGTCTGACAAGTTTGTCAAAATTTTGATTTTTTGGTTCGTGAAAGGTCCCTTTCAGCGTGACGGGTCACATATTTAAGCACTGACTGGATTTATAAAATAAGGTTTTCACAACGTGAATTTTCTTCTTTTGTCCCAATGGTTATTTATACCGGAATCACGTAAGGGACGGGAAAACCTGTCTCGTTTGTGAATTGAATTTATTAAAGATATGTCAACCTCGGAAAACTGTAATAGAATCCGAGAAAATTTTGATAGCAAACATTTCTTCCTTTTCTCTAAATATTATCTATCCCATACATTTGGAATTCCTGCTTTTAGTAGTCCTATCCGGAAGTTTTCCGTGTGCACCACAATTTAAATTTGGACAAGCCTTAAATTTTGTCGTTTAGGTACGCGTTTAAACAATTTTTTTACGAAAATGCACAAGGATATGTCTAAAGTTCTAAACGTAAAAGTTTCCAGTTAACAACGCATGTTTCAACACTATTGAAGTGCAAATCTGTACGTGTTTATGTACATCGTACTTCAACCATTACTCAAACAACACAATTCTAGACTTGTCAAAGCAGACGACAAATTCAATTCTGATAAAGCTAGAATTTGTGTAAAAATGAAATTATCAAGACAAAAGGAGCACATTCCATCTCATCAAAGTTACAATTTTATGTAATCTTCAGTGGTTATTAACTGCGATATCGTCCCCATGAACTTTGATGATTTTGTCGTACGTGCATGACTCCTGACAGGATGAAAAAGTCCGTTACATTATTGCAACTAGTGGTTACATTGTATCAGCATTTTCTTCTTTTATCTTGTGGATTCCACATGCCTTTCCTATCACGGTCGTTTTAGCAAGATGTTGTTTGGGGAAAAGAAGACCTATCAACTCACATTTATAGATCTATCATCGGATTTCATATTTGTGACCCGTCGCGCTAAAAGGGACCTTATCGGGTGTGTGAAAAATATCGACCCTAGTCTGTCTGCGCAGTCCGCGCAGCCAGACTAGGGCCGACACTTTTCACTTTTATGTAATTTTCTAAATCTAGAAAGTTTTCCCTATCTTACTATATGTTCATTTTTCACATACGGGACCTGGTTGAACTGTGCTGGGTCTTATAAGTTTGCCAAAATTTGGGGTTTTTGAGTTCGGATAAGGTCGTGACGGGTCACATTTATATAATGCAGAGGTGTACTCATTTTCAAGTAGCTGACTTGCTGCATGAGGGGCTGTCCTCACTCTACTTCTTTATTTTCGTCTACTCCGAGAGTCGATGTACATTTGTCCCTACCACTATGTGGATAGCTTCATTTCTCGGTGATCGCTCCGTTATTCGGGTATACCAGTCTCTGTGTGCAAATGTACCACTAATTCGTCTGTCATCTAGTGACAAGTTAAGAAGTAATCCGAGTTTTCTCTGATGAATTCGCTTTTTGATATGTTGATGTCGCTCATTTAAATGAGTGACCCCAACACATGAAAGAGCGAGTTTCATCTGAGAAAACTCGGATTAGATAAGAAGCGAATCTGATGGACTTTCGCCTGTCTTTCCAACATAACATGTCTATTCGATATTCCAATCAGAAAAGGCTTTAGAAACAATAACAGTTAATAAGAAATGCTGATTTCTAACATTTTCTCCTAACACCTTATCGTTTGCTAGATTATTGAACAAAATTCAAGATTTTGTTTCACAAAAAAAGGACAGACATACAATTCATTGAAATATTCTTTATTTTGGCATAAATAGAATATGTAAAAGCTTAACGTTGTTTTATTGAGCTTTTCATATATACACAACCATATAAAAAATTTATATTAATAAAGTACACATGCTCATTCCCTCCTATAATTCAATGCAATAATTTTTAACAAGAAATGTCACACTTTGCAACAAACAATAAAGCATGGAATGTCTATTCTATGAGCATTGTCAATTTGTTATGTTTTGACTGTATTGTTGAAAAGCTATTTAACCCTTTCCCAGAAGGCAAAATTTTAGACTGGTCCAAATTCAAAGGTGTTGCAGACGACAATTTTAAGGGACTAAACTTTTACATTTTCTGTCTCTCTGTGTAAGAAGACATTGCTTGAAAAGAAGAAATTGCTTGTCACAAGCAAAATTTTCTTCATTTTCCAGATGCTTTCCAAACCCTTTATCTTGTAGGGAGTCAAAAGTCATTGTGTACAAATAGGTATATCTTACACAATCTAGATAATTATTGTCTAGGAAAGCGTCTTTTAAGAAAAAGAGTATATCATAACCCATTCTTAAACTTGCTCTGGTTTTGACATGCCTAACATAGCATGTTTTGATTAACATTAGAAATGCTGATAACCAGCAATGTCTTCTATTTTCCAGAATGGCATATGCTATGACATCCAAAGTTGCAAAACTTTCCTATAGTTTGTAGTTGCTTCTTTTCGAAAAGGCTTTAGTGATACACTACACTTTTGACTAGGAATCTTATTCAATTTGCATCACTCCTAATTGTCTCTTTTGACATTTCGTAACAGTAACTGAATAAAGCTATTTTATATAAAAGTTATAACATGAGCAATACATAAACAACATCAACAGTCAAATATCACAATTGTCACAGTGCATGTGACCAATTTAACAATGATCTCTACTTGTCTTCCATTTCACCAATGATTGCAATAGCTTCTATTTCCACCAGGCCTCCCTGTAACGAGATATGGATATATTAAAAGTTAGAAATATAATTAGCACTTTCCACCGTCGAATGCTTTTGACATCGCCTTAACAATTCTAAAGTCACACGAATCTCGTTAGGGGTGGACTACTTTAACAATGATCTACTTGTCTTCCATTTTCCAAATGATTGCAATAGCTTCTATTTCAACCAGGCCTCCCTGAAATGAGATGATACATAGATCAATAATTTATTCGGTATTTAGGCAATCATACCTTAACCCTTTCTGGAACAAGACATGGTTTTAACCCTCTCCCAAACAGCAAAATTTTAGGGTGATACTCTTCAAAAACTGCCAAAAATGACAAAATGGAAGTTATTTAGGATAAGATTTGTGTCAAATATGGCACAGAAAATATTGAGACAAAAGGAGAGTTTCTTCTTTTGTTTCAATGTTTTCTTAAGCCTTTTCTATTAGGGACGTCAAAACCAGGTCTTGTTTTGGGAAAGGGGTTAAAATAAATAGAAAATGTTTGAGAAAACATCGTGGCAAAAGAAGAAAATGCTGATATGTATTAGCATTTCTCTCCTTCAACCCAAATATTTAATATGCTATATTGTAGATCTACACACATTTTATATCAATCCATGTAAATTTTGTCCTCTGCCACAGTTTTCAAGTAGGGACAGTCTTAATTTTTGTCAACTGGGAAAAGGTTTAAGAACAAATGAATACTAGATTATACTTTGACGATTTTTTTCTAAATAGAAAAAAAATAACAATAGATCTAGAGGAAGATAATGTTGCATGAAGATTTCATAAAGAGAGACAACTATATCATACAATATATAATAAGCCACATAATTGCCTCCCTTAAACATCCCCAATGAATCCATGTTTTTGAAAGAGTGATTGATCGAATGATGTTTAACAAAATTTCTAACAGTCTTCTAGTCATACCATGGTGGCTGCAGGATGAAGCAATGCAAGGCATAGATGCAATATTATAGGTTTAATCCCATTTCGTCTACTCCCAATTCGTCTACTCCCAATTTGTCTACTATTTTTGACATAAGTCCCATTTCGTCTACTCTTCTATACTTTGTATATCAATTATGATATTATATGATTTTTATCAAAATGTTTGCATTTTTACTTCATTTGTGAATATATTGACTTAATTTATTTTCTTAAATAAAAAATAATGTTGTTTATTGATGATTTGACACGAAAGTAGACGAGTTGGGACAGTAGACGAATTGGGACTCAATGCACTTAAAAAACAGTAGACTAAATGGGAGTAGACCAATTGGGATGTTACCATATTATATACGTGACTGACTGAGACTCTAGATGATAGATAGTTGTATTTAGAAAATTGAACAAGAAGCATATAAAATAATACCTTTGGTAAAGCAGCTACTTGATAAGCAGCCCTAGCAGGTTTATTTTCTGGAAAGTCTGAAACAAACAAGTCAAAATAATTTGAAACAAGGATCATTTGTTAAACTCCAATGCATCTCAAAGCAACAGTGAGTTTCAAAAAAGTTTTGTATTCAAAACAAGAGCTGTCCGAAGACAGCGCGCTCGACTTTCTAAGTTGCTTAGTAAAAAGGGGCATAACTCCAAATGTAGTGGAGCCAGGGTCATGGGCCCTGGTAGTAAGGTAGAGGGTGTGATGGTGAAGTATTCCAAGTTTGAGTTGAATCCCTTTGATAGTATGGAAGTTATTGATGTTTGAAAAAACTTTAACCTTTGTTGCAACGCCGACGCCGACGCCAACGCCCGGGTGACAGTATAAGCTCTCATTTTCTTCGAAAAGTCGAGCTAAAAATGTCATAGAAAATTCAAATTAAGAAAGTGTTTATATAGCTACTGAGATAAGCTAAAGACAAAAGAAAAAGGTAAAAGTTAAAGAAGCTGGACGATTGTATTCAAATAGAATGTAAAAATACCTGGCTCCTCCTTTAACCCATTACCAAACAACAAAATTTTAGACTTGTCCAAATTCAAAGATGTTGCAGACAGCAATTTCAATTCAATGAAATTTTAAACTTTTTGGTCTTTTTGTATAGAAAATATTGTGGGAAGTGAAGAGATTGCTTGTTACAAGCAATCTCTTCATTTTCCACAATGTTTTCCAAAGCCTCAATCTTGTAAGGAGTCAAAAAGAATCACTGTGTGATAATGGGTTAAATGAAACCCATTATCTCAATATGCTTCAATTACATGTACCGGTACATACTGCAGTGTTGAATCTAGCTGTGTTTTAGGGGGCCCAAGGCTCTTGGTCAAGGGGGTCATCCAATACAAATACATAGCTAATTTGACCAATGCCTCATTCTCAGTGGGGTCATTTGAGATTTTAGGGGGTCATTTTGGCCATGGCCCCCTCTAGATTCAACACTGGTACTGGTATATTACTAGGAATTGTTTTACAATGGTATCAACCTTTTCCATATCAGCAAAACTTTGAAGACAGCTTCAATATGAAAGCTGCTTCAGACAACAGAATAATCAATGTTAAAAGTAGAAAATGTGTAAGTTAAAGCATATAAAATATTGAAGGAAAATGATAAAATGTTGAGTAATCAGCCTTTTGTTCTGATGCCTATATATATGTTGTCCACATGTTTTCCTTTGAAGGAAATGTCGAAATCTTGTGATGTTTGGAGAAGGGTTGATAATTGATATCAAGAATCAAATAACAACTAAGACTTACATTTGACATACACCTCATTGACTTTCTCAAAGTTCTTTATATCTGATAAAAGTACTGTGGTCTTTACAACTGAAAGTAATTACAAAACACCAATATAAATCTTACAGCATTTAACCCTTTCACAAACTGCAATTTTTTGGTGTTGTCCAATTTAACCCATTACCACACAATGACTCTTTTTGACTCCCCACAAAATAATGACCATGGAAAACATGCTTTCTATCCATAAAGACCTAAAATTAAAAGTTCCATTCACTTAAAATTGTTGTCTGCAGGATCTTTCAATTTGGACTGCCCTAAAATTTTGTTGTTTGGTAATGGGTTAACCCTTTCCCAAACTGCAAATTTTTAGTGTTGTCCAATTTAAAGACTGCTGCAGACACAGTTTCATAGTGATAAAGGAAGGAATTGTGTACAATATAGTACAGAAAATATTGAGGCAAAAAGGAGAAAATTCTGATTATCAGCATTTTCTTCTTTTGCCTCAATATTTTCGAAAGCATTTTCTAATAGGGACATCAAAACCAGGTATTACACAAGTTTGGGAAATGAATAAACAATGGCAGCTGTTCATGAAAAGACATGGTATAACTATAATTATGCTTTAACCCATACCAGACAGCAAATTTTCAAACTGGTACTGGTTAGCTGACCTAAAAATTGACACACTGAATCAGCTTCTTTTCTCCAAAATCTTTCAATAGTTTAGCCCGTATATTTTGTAAACTAATGTTGTCATATTTGCCATACATGCAACACCCCAAATATTTATCATATGGAAATGAGTTGATAACTAGACTATTTTTCAAGGCATTTTAACGTATACATGTACAACCCATCATTGGCACTAAAGAGCCAGAGGCGAAATTCGAAAAGTGCCAGTAATTCCTAAAATGTGTTACATTTCCATTCCAAATATAACCATAAGCATTTTGAATGGTTTAGAATTTTGAATTTATGCATACTTATGGAAATATTTGACAAAAATG
This sequence comes from Fragum sueziense, assembly GCA_963680895.1. NCBI lineage: Eukaryota > Metazoa > Mollusca > Bivalvia > Cardiida > Cardiidae > Fragum > Fragum sueziense. The sequence goes on along the minus strand of OY804594.1, from coordinate 65,015,816 downwards.
TTCAAAATTACCTCCCTTGCATATGAATATAGAGTAAAATAATATTTGTAAATTATTTTCTTCTTGAAGCATAATCTTGAAATCGGGCACCGTGAATCAAGTTATGTGAAGTGTATTTACAAGTGTGTGTAATTTGATGCATTTCGTATGGCTAGAAAGTGGTGTTTTTAATGATGGGTCATATACCTTAACAAATACACAATACAGAGTGTTGACCCACCATTGCTATAGCCAATCCCAGCTTCCTCCAAAATGGATCCCATGTTCTTTAGAGCCTATATGTATAAAAATATATTTTTATAAAGTTACTCATATGGGTATAGTTAATCATAATAACATTGGACAAAGTCATTTTTATTAGCAATAACTTGCAAATAAGCAAATTTATTTTATTTGAAATCACCAACATTTCTTTCTTTTCCTCTAAATATTTGCTATCCTCTTAAATAAAAACATATTCTTAAGTAGGAATGTTGTACTTCTTTCATCTGCAACCTCTCTAACTTTAAGGTAGTCTACCCCTAATAAGCTGTGCGCAACGTCGGATTTATTTGGGAGACCTCGAAAATATTTGGGGGTGGAACTTTCCACCGCTGAATGTTTACGATCGCGTCCGAATAGGTTCAAATATGTACCAACGCCACTCAAAAAAAGCCGACGTTTTATGAATCTCAAAATGGCCACATTTCAGGTACCGTAATTATTCTAATAAATGCCCGGGCGTTTATTATAAACATGGTCAATAGAAAAGCAGGGGGTGGGCGTTTATTAGAGGTATTCTTATTTCGTCTGTCAAAATTTTCGAATCAAGTGTCATTTTATGGACTCGAAGCACAGCAAGTCAAATTTGGCAAAGTTTTGTATTAATAAGGACTGCAAAATACAATTTTGCAAGGAAACTCCTTCATTTCCAACAGGTTTCGGGCTGAACATCCTATTTTTCATTGTTTTTAGAAATGTTCTTTGGTTATGACTTATATTATTTTAATCTGGAATCAGGGGGTGGGCGTTTATTAGAATCACCCCTTTTTGCTAAAATTGTGCTTGAAACAAGCAGATTTTCAGCCAAGGTTTGGGGGATGGGCGTTTATTAGAATATGGGCGTTTATTAGAATAATTACGGTATTCTACCTTTAAATGGTAGTATAGCTCTAGCCATATTTCAGAAAGTGTGAGTTCATACCTGTTCTGCTTCACTGACGACCCCTCCTGTCACCATTTCAGTGGTTTTGGGATCCAGACCAATTTGTCCTGATATGTACATTGTTTTGTCCACTATCACAGCTTGGCTGAAAATAAAAACCAGAGCTACAGATAAGAGGGAGTGAAGACTTTTCAAAATGAAATATTCTATTAATTGTTAATCAAACCCTAAGTTGTGGGTACTCATTGGAATCGTCTCATCGAGACGATTCAAATGAGTACCCACAACATAGGGTTTGAAAGTTGTGGGTACTCATAGGAATTCTCATCGAGACGATTCAAATGAGTACCCACAACATAGGGTTTGGATTTCAAATTACAAATTTAGAGTGTCTTCACTCCCTCTTAATATCTGTTGCTCTGAAAAATCATGAAACATAGCAAACCGACAATTAGACAGTCAAATCTTTGGCAAACCCTTTCCCAAACGACAAATTTTTTTATTGATCCAAATTGAAAGCAGTTGCAGGCAACAAAATGGATGTTACTAGAGATAGAATTTAAGTGTGCACAATATAGCACCAGGGGTTCTTTTTATGGTTAGGGGAAGGGGCCCAGGGCCCTTAATTTGGGAAAAAATGTGTCAAATGAGCTGTAATAGGGGAAAATGTTAAAGCATGGTTTTTGCTTGGATACTGAAAATGTTTCAAAATATTTTTAGAAAACAAAAGGAAAATAGATTTTGAAAGCAATTTATAAGCTGATAAACTGAAGATCTTTGATTGTTAACATGACTTATCCCATGGCAGAACATTGTAAAGGTTGAAACATTGATTTATGAGGGGAAAAGTACAATTTAGGGGAAAATTCCCAGAGGGGAAGGGGCCTGTATTCGGCCCCAATTTCTTAGTAAAAAAAAAAACCCTGAGCATAGAAAGACCAAGGGTCGGCCAAATCTAACACCAAAGTTAAAATAAAGTCAGGGGTCTCGCTTGCCAAAATTTGGGGCCGTTATTGGGCCACATTCCCAATGGCAAAAAGTATCTTTTTTTCCCAATTCTCTTTTGAAAATTCCCAATGAGGACCCAGAATGCCCCATGTTAAGACCTCATCTTCATTTACAAACAGTTTGAAGACAGTTTTAGAGTAGATTCTTAAACAAGAGTATGTACAAATGCATTTTACACCAGTACAGTCTAATTTGCAGCTGAAACAGAGTGACAGTATGAATACAAACTTTTGTTAGTTTTTCCCAATTTAGGTAAAAACATCGCTATTTTTCCCAATTTCACTGGCCCCTGGCCCCAAACAAAAATTGGTAGCAAGACCCCTGAAACTGATCGATTAGCAGCATTGTAACTCATTGGCATGAACTGCCAATCGTCTAGCACAGTACGGCCAACATTGTACACATTGCCTGAAGTGTCTGACTTTTTTCCTGTCTTGAATTGTCCACGACCTATTGGTGACATGACATCTCACCTCACTGAGGGTCCTCCAATGTATTGCAGGTGCCCTTTTACTGGCTATTAGGCCTCATTAGATGGTATATAAACCACCTCAGCAGCGGATCCAGGATTTCTGTGAGGGGGTTCAAATTTACAATTAGGGCAGACTTCCCGAAACTCAACACCATTCTGTCAGACATTTGGTCTGACTGGACAAAATTTTCTGTCAGACCTCAGGTCATTCAGTCAGACCAAAATTTTTTCGTGATTTTTTTACTATTTGATAATTACAAGAAATGCAGAAAAAGTACAATTTTCCTCTTACTTTTTCCACTTGCTGATAGTGGTTTGCAAGTTTTAATCCGCTTTCCTTTTGGCGTTTTCTTAAGATATCACCATATATATGCCTTATTAGGATAAATATTGGAAGATATTCTGAGAATAAGAAAATGAAATCGAAATCACCTGGTCTGAATTATAAAGGGATCGCTTGAAAACAAACAGCTGAGTACTCATTGGGAATTGTCTCATTAAGACGATTCAAATGAGTACCCACAACATAGGGTTTTGATTGGAAAAAGCAAAGTTAGAATGTCTTCACCACTCCCGCTCCCAGTTTTTAGTTTTTCTACCATTTAATATTTCAAAAAGGCATAGGGTATCTTTAAATGTTTTGGCTTTCTTGGTAGCAAACTGACAACTTCTGATAGCTTTTTTTCATAATTAGGTGGTAAGATTTTAATAAGAAATGCAGACTATGACAGATCCATAAATAAATTTAATAAAGAGAAGACAAGTGTGAAGGGTTACATCTGTATTTCATCCAAAAAAGGAAAGGGTCAACTCACAAAATGTTTTTGGCCTGGTGCCAACACTTCCGTGGTACATAGTCTTTTGATGTCTGATGTTACCCTCGCTTTGTAATTGACTGGCCCATTTTTGAGTCACCTATGTTAGTTTTGGGATGGAAATTCACTTGATTTATCGCATCTTTATCCTTTTATTTATATTCTTAGTTCTTGTTTCAGCATTTTTTCTCCTTCTTTGGACGGGTCCGTAAAAAGGACCCATTCCCAATGCCAAATAGTGTGCATTTTTCCCAAAATCTGGAATGAAAATTCCCAATGCAAAAGTTATTCCTTCTCTTTGAAAGAAAACTTGATCATTCCCTTTCATATGTTGAGAAAAGATATCCTGATGCAAACTAGAAGTCTCATTAACCTTTTCCCAAACAAGACCTTGTTTTGACGTCCCTAATAGAAAAGGCTTGGGAAAATATTGAGGCAAAAGAAGAAACTGCTGATAACCAGCAGTTTCTACTTTTGCCTCAATATTTTCTATGCTATATTTTACACAAATGCAATGTTTTTTCAATCTTAATTTTGTCGTCTGCAGCATCTTTCAATTCGGTACACCCTAAAATTTGTCGTTTGGGAAAGGGTTAAGTTGATTTCATATAGTTTACTATACACAGGACTCAATTTTTGTTGCAGTCTGTGATAAAATATTTTCCCAATTTTTGATAAAACAACGCATTTTCCCTATTTGCCTGGTTCCGGACCCGTTCCCAAAACCATGAGAAAAAATGCTGTGTTTAGTAAATTGTCGATTTTTTCATACAGACAGACCTCAAAATTAGTGTCCGACAAATGGGACTGACAAAAAGGAAAAACATCGGGACCAAGTGTAAAACAAACACATAACTGATGGGGTTGATAAAGATTTTATATTTCTCAAGACATCCAAAAATGAGGTATGCAGGGGTGTGGAATTCACATGCCCGACTTGCCCGACCTGGGTTTTGTGGTGGACGGGCAAGGGCTTTTTTCAAGTGAGCTTGTCCGTGGGCAAGTGCATATCAAGGGGATCAAAATGTGATAAAAACAAAATTTTAATCTTATTTTTGCTCACGATCTGTCTGAAAAAATCCATTTCAATCAAATCACATTTTAATTTTAAAAGGTAAACATGTGTTTGAATTGTGTTCATTCAGTTTTATATGTTAACTGAAAATAGAGTTAAAATAAAGTTTAAATATTATTTTCCTGTCTAGATGTTGTTTTTTTCTGGACAAGTAAACTTTGCCTTCGGACAAGTAGAAATTTGAGATCAACTTGTCCTAGGACAAGTGGAAAAATTCCATATTTCCACACCCCTGAGTATGAAAGTTGAAAATCGATAATCACTGGTACATTCTCAACAACCGTCTGAAAAGTTAGTGTCATGCTGGGAAACCATGTTTGTGATTTCGAGTGGTCCTTATCAATCTTTTGTGTCCTCGGGATCCCGAGACACCGTTAATGTTGACAGATGGAAACCTTTTGTATTTAGAGGAAATTTCTGGGCCAACGAATTACGATTTTCAATCAGACCTTGCACTCTGTACAGTAGCCTGACATCCCGTAGTTTCGATAGCCTTAGCTAAAACTATGTGATTCATTGCATATTTACATACTGATTTTATGAAATTCTGACCATCTCAATAGATTCAAGAACCAAAGTTTTAGACATAAAAAATGGAAAACAAAATTTGTAAACAGACTAACAAAATAGATTAGCCAGAATATTCAAAGCGTGTCATCACGTGGCGTCAAGGTGAGGCTCTCGTCATTTCAATAGGGCTTCGTTTTTGTTCCGATTTAAAGCACTAGGATGACCTAATAACAATCGCAATTTTTTGGATGGGGACTCGCTCAACCATGGAGAAAATCAAGCGTCTTGAAAACTTTTCCAGGATGGAAAGAGGCTTGGATAAGGTTGAATGATTTTTACCCACACCTTGATTTTCTAGTTTCTGTTTTGATTTGCAAAAAGTATGGTTTGTTCGTGTAAAAATCAGTAGTCTCCAAAATTCCTTTTACCAAAGACTTTGTTTGCAGCAAAAGTATTTAGTTGCACAAGGATTGGTACTCAGATTGTAAGCACTTCTGAAATTCAAAAGGCTATCGAAACCATGTGACCTATCGAAAGCATGAGAGGAAAGGATATTGTATGCCGTACATTTAGGGCCGCAGCGTTTTTTCTCGCCAATTGGGAAAGGTACCTATACTCATACGATTGGGAATTTTTCGCGTCGTGAAATCTTCAAATTGGGAAAAGATTTATTCGCAAAATTGATGAATTGGGAAACTTAAAGGTGCATCTTAATCTATCATTAGCGGCTAAATTTTGCACCACATATCATTGTAAGGTCTTGGTTTAAACAGGAACATACTTGTGACCATATATTTTGACCATTTATTATATCTCTATATATTTAGAAATTGTTGAAAGGTAGATAATGCTGAAATCCAGCATTCACTCCAATTCTCTCAATACTTTCCAGGCATTTAAAGTAACATTAATTGTGTTGTCTGCATAAAAAATTCCTGTTATTTTCACAGTGACACCATTCCAAGACATTGTGGAAAGGGTTAAGAAAGCATTGGAGCTAAACACAAAATGTTTGTACATGTAAATTCTTTTATATGTTCTAATCTAAATCTTTTCCTATCTACTTTGGAAGTGTTTCTATTTTGGGAAATGATGCTTTGGTCTGTTGAAAGCTTAGAACCTTGACTTTGGATCTGTCTAAAAAGAATTCAACTTCTCAGTAACCCATATAAACTGTTTGGATGAGATATTTCTAGTCAAACTAAAATGTATGGCATGATTGGCCATTGGGAACGGCACATAAGATCATTGGGAATGGTAGCTATGGAGATTGGGAAACGGCCTGTACTAAAATTGGGAAAGAGCCTGTAGTCATTGGGAAAGGTTCCTTTTACAGGTACTAATTATAGTAGGGGAAAAAACCCTGGGCCGACGAGGTAAGAAATTCAATCAGACCTTGCCAATTTTTACCGGTCATGTCCGTAGGTCCGACGGAGTTTCGATCATTAAAAAACAAAAATTGTCATCCAAGGACACAATCAATCAATGACCACAAACATATCGCCATCTAATCTAGAGCAAACTAGATAAATCCCCCCCCCCATCCCATTTCACCAAAAATACATGTATTGGTACCCTACAGCCAGAATGTGTATGTGATACTAGCTGTATTTGCGTTCAAATGACTGGATTTTGAATTATGGAACTAATGCAAACAGGCGTATCTTGTAGGTTCGAAAGATCTGGGTGACGAATATACACTGTACCTGTAGGGGCCAACTGCTCCAGGTGCTTTTTTGGTTTGGACGATTTTTCTTACTACTTTTGACATAATGCGACCTGACATGGATCTCTAGCTGTATGAAAATCCTACACAGAGCGTGGAATTTCGGATTATCAACGTCGGACTTTGGAGTCCAGAAACGAGTAAGCACAATAATTTTCATAGACTGGAAGCCAAACTTTAGAAAAATGTAAACACGTGTGACGATCGTATGGACGATACAACAGTTCCACAGATGTTTAGAACAACTGAGCACTCGTTTTCATTTACATGATAAGATGGCCATAGTGACAGAATCACTTTGTAAACTCTTTACTTGTGCACAATGCTTCAATCTTATTCGTCCCCTGACAATGTCGACCCTAGGATTTAAAAATAACAGTGCAAGTTACAGGGATCAAATTTCACATTTTTTGCCACTTGCTAATTTTAGCAAGTACTTATTTTTGTAATTTGCTAAATTGGAAAGTCTACTTGCTTTTTGAAGTTTGAGAAGTCTTAAAGCATAATTGATCCTTTCCTCTCATGCTTTCGATAGGTCCCATTTCTTACCATTTCTTACCACAGTCGACATCTATGTAGGCAACATTTGCCTTTCTTGATGCTTTAGGAATGGTTTCGATAGCCTTGTGATTGGCAGAAGTGCTTACAATCTGAGAACCCAGTGATTTTTTTTCTTAAAAAAAAACGGTCGTTATTGGGCCCCTTTCCCCTCTCTGAGGAATATACTTTTTTCCCCATTTCAGAGAAATTTTCCCCTCCTGGAACTAGATTTTTTGTTGCAAAGAAAAATCCAAATCATATTTACATTCTAGGCATCTCTAGCAGTTCTAATGGTTGTTTGAAGGTCCCATTATGATATACAAGCAAGTTAAATGCATTTATAACACTGTATTTGAAAGGTGCGCATGCGTCGTGCGAATTAACAACCTGTCTTTTTCTCTGAAAAAATTATTTCAAATTCCTTCTTCTGGACATCAATCTGGCATCTAATTTGCGTAAATTGCTTAGGCTAAGTATCATCCTACTGTACATGCATTGTTCTTTCCTGTTCGCTCGTAAATTGAGCGTTTTCAGCCTTTTTCTTACTTGTAGAAAAATTTTCTCTTTGATATAAGCGGCCATTTTGGATTTCCATTTATACACGATGTGAGCGACTAGAACCAGTGTTTACCTTTGAAATGAAGGCTCGAGGTAACTTTTTGATTATAATATCAATTGTTTTACTTTACTTTGCCCTTACCACTATGTCCCTAAATGAATCCGACACAGCCCCTTGTGGTGCATGTGGATTGGAAGTCACAAACACAGGTATTATGTGTGACAGTTGCTCACAATGGTACCACCCCGTTTGCCAGGATATGGGGAATAACACCTATGCTCTCCATACTGAGAACCCTGACTTTTCGTGGGTATGCTTGACATGTGGTGCACCAAACCACTCAATTTCAGTGCTAGACAATGACTTGTCAGCCTTTTCTTCCAACAACAGTTTCTCTACACTGTCAGACTCTAACAGCCATTCATCCAATCCCCCAGCTGGGCAGAATAACAACAACCAGAGACTTCGGAACGCAACCCTTAAAGTCCTTAATCTAAATGCCCGCTCAATAAAAGCGAGAGCTAAATTAGACCAGTTTCATGCTATGCTGAACCAACATAGCCCTGATATTGTGACTTGTACTGAGTCGTGGTTGACCTCAGACATTTACAATGCTGAGATCATCCCAGATAGTCTGGGATACACCATTTTCAGGCGAGACCGCGGGTCCAGAGGGGGTGGCCTTTTCATTCTGATAAAAAACCAATACATTGCTAGCAGAGTCCCAGACTGGGAAACTGACTGCGAAATACTGTGGATCAAATTACAACTCGCAGGGTCAGTTCCACTCCACATATCAGCTTACTATAAGCCTGATGAATCAGATAGCCACAGTGCTGAAGAGCTTAAAAAATCCATCAGCCTGGCACGATCTGTTAAAGGTCATATCTGGATATTGGGTGATTTTAATTACCCCAAATTCTCGTGGGATGACTGTATACCAGTCATTTCACCTGATTGTAGATACACTGGCCAGTATGCAGACTTTACTGATCTACTCACTGAATACGACCTTACACAAATAGTGACCCATCCAACCAGAGATGAGAACATCTTAGATTTATTTCTTATTGACAATCCAACTCTAGTAAAATCTGTTGAAGTGAGGCCTGGCATATCAGACCATGACATCGTTCTAGCTGAGGTCTTTATAAAACCACAGATATCAAGACAAAAACCCCGTCTAACATTTTTATATAAAAAGGCTGACTGGGATGGTCTGGAGACACACATGTTGGCATTTCAGCAATCCTTTCTATCCATCTGTGAGGATAAAACAGTCAATGCTCTTTGGGAGGACTTCAAGGGGGCCTTACAAAATGGCATTGAGCAGTATATACCCCAAAGATCCATCAGTGCAAAAGCATCACTCCCATGGATCACACAGGACATTAAAAGGACTATGCGTAAGAGGGACAGCCTTTATGCCAAATACAAAAAGCATAGGCGCCCTTTAGACAGACAAGCACATCTTGAATGTAAGCACCTGGTCAATAAAAAGCTCAAAGATGCCCATAATAGATATCTAGAGGAAATTCTGGGCATCACAAACTCTCCTGACCATGGTGATTCAAGTACAAAACCAAAAACTGACATTGACCCACATGCAAATACCTTTGCCTCTAAAAAGCTCTACTCCCTATTAAAAAACTCCAAGATGGATTCAAAAACATCAGCACCTCTGAAAAAGGACGGCCAGATATACACAAGTACAACTGACAAGGCCAACATCCTTAATCAACAATTCCAGTCAGTATTCACACCCAAAACCCCACTTAAACTCAGTCAACTTTCACTTATGGTGGTACAGGACTCTGTGGACAATGGCCTTATCAACCCATTACAAGTACCAAAGGAGACCCTTAGTCCTGTTCCACAGATGGAAAACATTACTATTTCCCTGAATGGCATCTTAAAACTTTTGAAGGACCTAAACCCCCACAAGGCTGCAGGACCTGACCAACTGAAACCCCTTGTCCTTCAAAGACTCCGCAGTGTTATTGCTCCAGTCTTGAAGATTATTTATCAGAAGTCCCTTGACACCGGTAGGGTACCCAAAGACTGGAGCACTGCACATGTCTGTCCTCTATTCAAGAAAGGTGATACTGGCCTTGCATCTAATTACAGGCCAATATCACTCACCAGCATCTTGTGCAAGGTCCTAGAACACATTGTCACCACAAACGTTGTCTCCCATATGGACCAGTATAACCTGCTGTACGACCTACAGCATGGTTTTAGAACCAAACGTTCGTGCGAGACACAGCTAGTGACCCTTATGGAGGACCTTATGAGGAACTCTTTAGCAGGCAGCCAAACTGATCTTGTCTTGCTTGACTTTTCAAAAGCATTCGACAAGGTCAGTCACCAAAAACTCCTGCTAAAACTCCACAAGTACGGAATTAGAGGACCCAGCTTGAAATGGATACAGGCATTCCTGTCAGGCCGAACCCAAACTGTTGTTCTGGAGAATGAAAAATCTGACACAGTGCCCGTTACATCTGGGGTCCCTCAGGGTTCAGTCTTGGGTCCAATATTGTTCCTCATTTATATTAATGACCTACCAGACAGGACCAGATCTAAAGTTAGGTTGTTCGCTGATGACACGGCCATCTACTTGGCAGTTTCCAACTTGCAAGATGCCCAAATTTTACAGCAGGATCAGACTTCCCGAAACTCAACACCCTTCTGTCAGACATTTGGTCTGACTGGACAAAATTTTCTGTCAGACCTCAGGTCATTCAGTCAGACCAAAAATTTTTCCTGATTTTTATCCTATTTGATAATTACAGGGCTCTCCAGAATCTCTGAATTTGGAACAGTCTATTTTTTCCCAAAAAGAAAAATAATTATATTTTTTTACTTGATTTAATTTTTATGTGTTTAATTTTTCTATTTTTTCTTAGACGCATTCATGGGAGAGAATTAAAGTCTTAAACCTTATTATATCATCCTATTAATAGATAATATTTGAAATTAGACTGTTCCAACATTTGAAATTGTGGGGGCTGGGTTCTAGATCCTACTTTCAGTTTCACAATTTCCCATTTGTAGCTTGGAAAGCTATATAGACGAATATTATTGTTTATAAAAAAAAAAAAAAAAAAAAAAAAAAAAAAAAAAAAAAAAAAAAAAAAAAAACATCCATTTTCATAATTGCATATTTTTTTCCAGAATGAAGTCTGTAAATTTTGGACCGGTTAAACAAATCAACTCTAAATATATTATGAGAACAAAAAGAAAGAATAGTTGTGAAATATTAGTAAAGGGTTAAAAAGGTTAGAGTAATCCAAAAGCGCTGAACCGTTACGTAACCCTGACGAGACTGAGAAAATCAATAATGCCAGTTTGTAAAACAGCTTTATCTACCTCAGAAATATACATTACGTTACAGGGTTTTAACACTGACACTGCAAAGTCTAATTGTTATGCTGAAAGATTACACAGGTCGCGTGTTTTATGATGTCTGCCTGGAAGGTTTTAATTGATACTTATAAACAATTAACAGTTGCTGATTATCAGATTATTGTTAAATGCAAGATAAGTTTTACTCTTCTCTTCATAATAACGCTTGATATTAGTGATGGAAAAAACCCGATCTGCATTTGAAACTTATCATATTTAGAGGAGTTTTCTGGGCCTACGAATAACGATTTTCAATCGGACCTTGTACTCTGTATTTTATGCCGGACATTTAGGGCCGACGAGGTGAAAAATTCAATCAGACCTAGCCAATATTTGCCGGTCAGGTCCGTAGGTCCGACGGAGTTTCGGGAAGTCTGCAGGATCTAGACCAACTCCATGAGTGGGAATTACAATGGGACATGGAGTTCAATCCAAGCAAATGTGTTGTCATTCATGTAACTCGGGCAACAAACCCAGTCCCTTGTAAGTACCTCCTGCACGGTCAGACCCTGGAATCAGTTGGAAGCTCCAAGTATTTGGGCGTGGAGATCAGCAGCAGCCTGACATCTAAACAACACATCCAAAATATCTGCACTTCTGCAAACCGAACCCTAGGGTTCATAAAGCGTAACATCAGGACAAAGTCCAGAGCCATACGTGAAATGGCATACAAGTCCTTGGTGCGCCCATTGGTGGAATACGCATCCCCTGTCTGGAGTCCCAATTCATATGAAGACATCAGAAAAATCGAGATGGTCCAACGAAGGGCAGCTCAATGGACATGTGACAACTACAGTAGACAGGCAAGTGTCACAGAAATGCTTACCCAGCTGGGTTGGCGTTCTCTAGAACAGAGGAGAAATGACTCCCGGCTTTGCCTGTTCTACAAAATTATCCATGGATTAGTTGCTGTAGAATTACCACAATACATTGAGCACCCAACCAGGATCTCGCGTAATTCACACCCCCTAGTCTTTCGACAGTTGCATGCTGCAAAGGATTACTATAAATACTCGTTCTACCCCCTCTCAATCGTGCAATGGAATCGGCTGCCTTCTAAAGTTGCATTACTGCCCACCATTGACTCATTTAAAAGGGCAGTATGCATGATTAGCCACCCAATGCCTTAAATGCCAGTGCGCTGTTTTTATCTTTTAGCTATCACTGTCAGCTTGTTTCTGACTTTTAATATTTTAACCCTGTCATCTTTAATTCACTCTCACTAACAGTTCTTATGAAAACCTTTTATTTTTATAACTTTTCTACTAACATCGCACAGACGCGCACCTGCACGTAATCCCCGCGAGGGGGTGATGCAGTATAGATAGATAGATAGATAGGTATAAGCATGTATTGAAATTTCCCCTTTTTGGGCGTTCACGCGCAAATTTTCCCCCACCTATGGGCCCTGACCCCCTTCCCCCGAAATAAAAAATAAACACTGGAACCATTCCATGTGCAGAGCTCCAGATAAGGTGCGTGATTGCGTAAATACGCATTCAAATATGCAAAAAACGCATTTCAAAGCCAACTGTGTGCGTCGCCAGACGCATTCAATGTTCAAGTAACGCATTTCGAACAATCGAGAGCGAGTGAAAGTTACTGATTTCGTGCTAACACATTCAAATTGTTTCTAATTGTCAAAAAAAATCCCGTTATCTGTCACTGGATGTTTACAAATCACAGCCATTTCGATGCCGGTGCCGTGTAGAATAATATAGAATAGAATTTAGCAAATCGTACGGGTTGCCAAATCTTACGAAATCTTTACTATACAACACCGTATTGTTTTGTTTACGTTTGCAAGGTCTGTTGCATCGCAAAGTTAACCATGTCCAGAAGAAAACGGAAAATCATGTCAGAATCTTACATTTTTTCAAGCCAAGCAGGGAGGATACAGCTGCATCTATAGTATTATTCGAGTTTTGTTTTAACCTGTCATTAAAACGGCCGCTGATTATACCCGAAAACATCGCAATAGTGACATTTACTGTTTTTATGAATAGTTCATTGTGTTTTACTACCTTGTTTAGACTTCCAACATTTATTTGATAGTTCCACAGTAGTGAAATCACTCATTTTGAATACTTTGTTGTATTTTAATACCTTGTTGAGCCATGTGAATCAGAGAAGTACCAATACGAGGAAAGGAAATCCTATAATCAATGGTTTAGTTTTTCCACATGAACCGTTTTTTGTCGGTTTTCTCCAAAAAGGGATTAGACCTACTAGGTTGAGAGTGAATCACTCTTTTGATGCTCAAAGTAGGGAGTGATCACTCTTTTACCCTAAAAATTATCTGGAGCTCTGCATGTGCATCTAAATACTTTTGCTACAAAGTCTTTGGCCAAAGAAATTTCGAGTCAACTTTTTTTTTTCACGAAAAAGTATTTATGCCCCCTTTCGAAGAAAATGGGGGTATATTATTGTTTTGCAAGTGTCGGTCGGTAGGTCTGTCGGTCGGTCTGTCCGTAGATCAAACCTTGTCCGGAGCATAACTCGAAAAGTATTAAACAGGTTGGTGAAATTTCCTGATCGGGCAATATTGCCCAATCGGGCAATCTTGCCAGATCGGGCAATAGCGAAATTTAAAGAAAAGAGCAAAAAGGCAAATTGTGGTGAAATGTTTTGGTGTCGAGTACCTAAAGTTTTTGGGCATATTGGTTAGACCTTCCGTCACACATTCCCAAAGAAATTTGCCATCAAAGTGGTCTATCTTCATGCGCCCAGACTGGGGAGGTGAAGATAGAATTACAGTGTACATCAAAAGTTACGTTCATATTTTTGCTTGGAGTAATGGATGAACCTGAAAACTTAAAAATGTGTTTGTTTTGATCCCAAATAAACTTATTTCGTTTTCAATCAATCGTGCTCTTACATGCACATAGCAATCATGTTGTTTTGATAGTAAGCACAGGATATTACAGTATTTAGTTTGTATTACCCACATAAAATATGCCACATAACTTTTGGGTGAACACTGTGCTTTTATTGTCACCTGTCCGATAGACAAGAATCCGTCATACATTGGAGTTCTTTACCGGTCCAGAAATGATCAAAATGGCGGACCCTGGTTGGTGAAAAAAGTTTATGGTGATAAATACTGGGAAATGTAAGGTTTTGTTCTTTTAGTTAATTTCTTATTCATTCCAATGTAACCGAAAAGAGTCTGGGCGCATGAAGATAGACCACTTTGACAGGAAATTTCTTTCGGAATGTGTGACGGAAGGTCTAACCAATATGCCCAAAAACTTTGGTTACTCGACACCAAAACATTTCACCACAATTTGGCTTTTTGTTCTTTTCTTTCGATTTCGCTATTGCCCGATTGGGCAAGATTGCCCGATTGGGCAATATTGCCCGATCGGGAAATTTCACAAACCTGTTAAAGGTAGAATCATGAAACTTTACAGGTGGATAAATCTCATTATAGAGAGGTGCAGTGCACAAGAACCGTAACTCTGCCGATCAAATTTTTTGAGTTATTGCCCTTTGTTGTTATTGTCCTTGTGGTGCACTGCACTGGCCATTCCAAAAAAACGAAATTTATGTTGGTCTTATTTAAAAGCTGTTGCAGATTACAAAATGGATATTATTTTAGGTAATGTATGTGAATATTATATCACAGAAAACATTAAGACAGAAGGAGAAAATGCTGATTATCAATGTTTTCCCACTGATTATCAATGTTTTCCCAAACCCTTTTTTTAGGAGCGTCAAAACCAGGTCTTGTATGGGAAAGGGTTATCAATCCAAAGTTCCTGTCAATCCTGGTATATCGCGGTACATACCATGGTATATGTCTAAATACCACGGTATACCATGGTACATTTTTTTTCGTGGTACGCAGCTCTACTCTCTAGCCAATCAGATGCGCTGTCAATATGGCCGGTCCAGAAAGATTTTTTCAGCACTATAAATTGAATGGTGATTCAGACATGGCAAAGAACAACAAATCTTTGTCAGACATTCAGTCTGACAGTAATGTGTTAAGGCCCAGTCTTACTACAGCGTATGGAGCCAGCGTATGAGTAATGCCAGTGATTTTTTTTCCTAAAAAAATGGTTGTTATTGGGCCCCTTCCCCCTCTCTGAGGAGTATACTTTTTACCCCCATTTCAGATAAATTTTCCCCTTGTGGAACTAGAATTTTAGTTGCAAAGAAAAATCCAAATCACATTTAGATTCTAGGCATCTCTAACAGTTAGAGAACTAATGGTTGTTTGAATGTCCCATTATGATATACAAGCAAATTAAATGCATTTATAACCAGAAATTTCCCATTTTGGGGTGTTTACGCGCAAATGTTCCCCCACCTATGGGCCCTGACCACCTTTCCCCCAAATTAAAAATAAACACTGAACGCTGGAGATACAGCGTTTGACACTAACAGGAGTCCGAGAGTCTGAGACTTCTTAAAAACCTGCTCTGACTCGCTGATTTTGAATCCAGTAGTCCGTCAGACTCCTAAACATTCGGATCCAAAATCTGAATCCAAAATCTGAATTCCCGAGCCCAGATAGCTCAGTCAGTTACGTCGGAGTCTGTCAATCCAGGGGTCCCGAGTTAGAACCCTGGCTCGGCCAGTATCCATTCTGACATTTGACAAAAGTCATTTGTCTCTCACCAATGGGTGTGAATCATCTAAGTGAGAGAGCAGCTGGAGGCTCGGTTTGGATATATTGTGGTTGTACTGGTGGGAGAAATACCAGGAACCCACGGTTAGGTGCTCCAGCCGCCGCGATATGACTATAGAAGTTGAAAACGGTGTAAAACCCCAATAAACTCAAACCAAAATCTGTTTTATCTATGAAATGCCGTTTTTCGTTTGCTTTCTTCTTCTCTCTTTTTATTTTGACTCCTTACTTTTCCACTGGACTCCCTGAATTCTTAAGATGGGAGTCAGGCGGACTCCTTGGTTGCAAAAGTTAGTGTCTAATGCTGAGATACGCTCGGGGTACGTTGTTATACGTTACTCGTATGCTGGGGTACGTCGGTATACGCTGATCAAGTACGCTGAGGGCCAAAATAATTTTTGAACATGCACAAATATTTTCAGCGTATGCCAGCGTATGAATGTTACGCTTGTCATTCGTTTCTCATAAGCTGGATAAACGGTCTGTAGACTGTTGATGAAAGGAAGAAAATGCAGATCATACTCGCAGTCTAAAGTATTTCAATCAAGGAATTGTCGAAATTTGTTTAAATTAAAGGAAATGAATTCCTTTTACCATGGCTAATTGAATGTTTTCATGCAGGACTCGAGTAGAGGATTTCAATATCTAGAGAAACATACCAATATGGCAGAAGGAGAACCTGCAAAAGAAATGATGTCAGAGAGCAGAATCAAAAGAAAGGCAACAGATACTGAAGAAAATGTTTCTAAAAGGCCTTGTATTCCTTATCTGGGAACTTCTCAAGGTAACTTTAGACATAAAGCACTGTGATGTCGTAGTCACAAATTTGATGTGGGGTATTTTTACACCTTAAATCTTGAACTAGATTTCACAAACCAATACCCAGTATTGGTTTGTGAAATGTAGTTCGAGATTCAAGGTTTTGGTTACGTTATTGCAATTATGCAAGGGGTAACCCTATGCAAGCATGAATCCAGATTGAGAATGGCAGAAGGAGAGCCGGCAAAACAATTGATGTCAGAGAGCAGGATCAAAAGAAAAGCAACAGATATAGAAGAAAATGTTGCTAAAAGGCCTTGTACTCCTTATATATGGGAACTTCTCAAGGTAACTTTAGACATAAAGCACTGTGATGTGGTAGTCACAAACTTGATGTGGGGTATTTTTACACCTTGAATCTTGAACTAGATTTCACAAACCAATATGCAAGCAAGGATCCACACTTTTCCCCAGTGGTCTGATGGAGATTGGCATACATGTGAAAGATTAATAGAAAATCATTGTAACCCATTTATACACATTGACACATTTTGACGCCTCACAAGATAAAGATTTATTTTGTAGGAAAACATCAAGGGAAATGAATTACAAGCAATTTCTTCATTACCACAATGTTTTCTAAACAAAACCTTAAAAAAGATGTAAAATTCCACGCCCTTGATATTGTTTTCTGCAACATCTTGAAATTTTGGCAAGTGTAAAACTAAGCCTTTTTATTATACACCAGAAGGGTCATATCATGTTATTGCCCTGGTCGTCCGTCTGTCTGTCCATCCCTCTGTCTGTCCTTTGCAATTTCTTGTGTGCGCAACTCCTCCTACAGTTTTCATTTGACTTTGATCAAACTTGCCACAATAAATCTTCATGGTGGCAGACTGTCTAGTTGTGCACACCGCTTACGGAATTCAGATAACTGTTTTTGTTCTTGAATTATCTGCCCTTGAATTTAAGGAAAAATACCCTTTTTCTAAAAATGCCCATTTTCTCGTTTGCGCAACTCCAACAGTTTCAAACAGAATTTAATCAAACTTGCCACAATGAATCTTTATGGTGTCTGGTTGTGCAAACAAAGTTTTGATAACATTTCATGTTTGAATTATCTGCCCTTGAATTGAAAAGAATGGCCAATTCTACTGACAAGCCCCTCTCGGGCGTATATGCACCCCTCTGTGAAGCTCTTGTTTTGCAAAATTTGTGTGGGTCAGGACCATTGGGACCCGTTCCTCCCCTTTAGGATCAACACATGACATGTGCTAGCTGGTGTTTCTAAAACTCTTTCAGTTCTTTATAATTGAATGATACAGTACAATCTGCTCTCATGTGCAGTTTAGTGTTCTTCTACGCCCAATGAGCTGTAATTATGTAATGGCCCCACTTCGGCTTCATTGTAATATCCCTACAGTTTCAGAAGTAGACCTGGCATTATACACATAGTTTAATTTCTCTAAAATTTCCAAATAGACCTGTTCATATAGAAAGGAGTTGTAAATGGCAATATGAATGGTAACATACTAGAAGAAAACAGCCATTTTACAAGCATAGAAAACCTTGAAGGTAAAGAATAAAAGGCTTGTTAACATTCCACAATGTAAATTTGTTATTCAAATTCGTACCCTATGTTGTAAGTACTCATTTTAATCATCTTCAGACAATGCCAATGAGTACCCACAAGATTATGGAAGATTATCCCTTTCCCAAACAATACTTTTTTAATGCGCCGGATAGAATAAGCTTGAGAAAACACTGTGACAAAAGAAAAAAT
Organism: Fragum sueziense; assembly: GCA_963680895.1. Taxonomy (NCBI): domain Eukaryota; kingdom Metazoa; phylum Mollusca; class Bivalvia; order Cardiida; family Cardiidae; genus Fragum; species Fragum sueziense. Next base: position 64,997,384 of record OY804594.1, on the reverse strand, counting down.
GCTGATAAGCAGCATTGAACTCATTTTGCTTAAGATATTTTCTGTGCTATAGTAGATCTACCTGCAAATCCAATCTTTATCAACATGTAATTTGTTATCTGCAGCATCTGTCAAATTGGAATAGTTGGAAATTTGGGAAAGACATCTTGCATTATAAATTCGAAAAGACATTACCTCCTCCTATATGCAGTCTCTTTGTATATAGGTCTAATTTTGTTGTAAAACAATTACTGCTTACTGACACCTTTTTACACCCCGCAAGATAAAGGCTTTGAAGACTATTGTGGGAAATGAAGAAATTACTTGTCACAAGCAATTTCTTAACTTCCCACAATGTTTTCCTCAAAGAAAATATTGTGAGAAATGAAGAAATTGCTTGTCACAAGCAATTTCTTCACTTTCCACAATGTTTTCCTCACAGAAAGACCAAATTTTGTGAAATTCCATTCAATTGAATTCATCATCTGCAACACTTTGAAATTTAGACTGATCTAAAATTTTGCCATCTGGTATTACAGATTTCATTTGACCTGACTCTGACCTTTACTAAAAATGTGTTCATATTTTGCTAATAGCGTAACATTTTTCAAAAAGACTTCCTTAGTGCACTGATATAACAGGTACACAAAAATATTACTGATTTGTTAATTTAAATAAGCACAGACTTGTAAATTATGATAATAAAAGCTAGAACTGCGCCATGTGAAGTGCAATCAGTAATGATTTCGTTACATTTTAGAGCTTCAGGTCCTGTCCTTTGCCAACAGTCGTGCTCTCGAGATTAAATCTTTGAAACAGGATGTTAATCAGCGAAGTAGAAGACTACCGCCACATATGAGGCGTCGAGCCATGAACCATAACATCAAGAGATTACCCAGAAATTTACGGGCTTCAGCTGCAAAAGAGGTCAGTACTTGTACAAATGTGGCCTGTTGTATGAAAATTGTACATCAGGAAAGTCTTGCAAACAAATATGTTACTGGTTAAGTTTGAAAATTTTGTAACACAGCATAGGTCTGAAAAATATTTAAAAAAGCTGAAAAAGAGCAATTACTGTATAAGTATGAATAGGCTGGAAAAGGCCTGAATGCTGCCTGATGAAATCTATATTTTCAAAATTTTTATGGTGGCTAGGAGCCCCTCAACAAGAGGGGGCATCCCTCTCTGATAGACTCAAACTGTCAAAATTGTAACTGAATCCCTGATATCCTGGCACTGAGTACATGTACGTTGAAGTAAGAGAAGAAAACATCTAAATATTTCACAACATTTCTGTTATGGGATGTAAAAAATCAGGACTTGTTCGGACGGAACATATGCTCATATCCACAAGATGACCCTTTTTGATGTCCCAAAAGTTAAAGGTTTTGAAAAAACATCTTGGTAAATGAATTCGTGACAAGCAATTTCTTCATTTCCTACAATGCTTTCTACACAGAACCTTAGGTAAAGGAATTGTAAAATTTCATTCACTTGAAATTGTCTTCTGCAACATATTTGAATACGGACCAGCCTAAAATTTTGATGTAAAGGTAAAGGGTTAAGACTTACAAGATATTTTTATGCCTCCCTGTATTTAAAGATGGGGGCATTTTGTTTTATAGCCGTTGTCTGTCTGTGTTTCCAAAAACTTGAAATGAAATTTAACATTGGGGTGAATTCAAAATAAATGGCACCAAGCATATTTTTTCATCTAGACTAAAAATAATAGAATATTTGATCAAATTGCAAGGACCATGTGATGTTAATTAGTGTATTGTATGTTCATGCAAAATTTTATTGAAATATCTTTAACGGTTTCAAAGTTATGCCCAAAAAACATGCAAAAAATGTCTGGAGTGAAACGCTTTTCAGGGTTCACTCTGGCTCTCAAAAAGTTGGGGCCATCACTTTCGCCAAATGAAAAAAGTTGGGGCCAACCTGGTGAAAGTTGGGGCCACATTTCAGGTGTCTTGGTCGGTACTAGTTGACACAATTTTTGACATTTTGCACCCAACTCTTTTCCTAATAAGCTGTTCTCCCAAAATTATACATTTCAGAAAACATTGGGGCAAAAGAAAGGACTTATAAAAATCATCATTTTTTTCCTTTTTATACGCCCGAAGGGTCATATTATGTTATGGCCCCGCTCGTCTGTCTGTCCGTCCGTCCGTCTGTCCGTCCGTCCGTCTGTCCGTCTGTCCGTCCGTCCGTTAGCAATTTCTTGTGTGCGCAACTCCTCCTACAGTTTTGATCGGAATTCAATCAAACTTGCCACAATGAATCTCAATGGTGTCTAGTTGTGCATCCTGCTTACGGAATTTAATTAACCCTTTTCGTTCTTGAATTATCTGCCCTTGAATTTAAAAAATGCCCATTTTCTTGTGTGCGCAACTCCTCCTACAGTTTTGATCAGAATTTGATCAAACTTGCCACAATGAATATCCATGGTGTCTAGTTGTGCATACCGCTTACGGAATTTAGATAACTGTTTTCGTTCTTGAATTATCTGCCCTTGAATTTAAGAAAAAATGCCCATTTTCTCAAAAATGTCCATTTTCTCCTGTGTGCAACTTCTACAGTTTCAACCAGAATTTAATCAAACTAGCCACAATGAATCTCTGGTGTTTTATTGTGCAAACAAAATTTTGATAACTTTTCATGTTTTAATTATCTGCCCTTGAATCGAAAAAATGGCAAATTTTACTGACAAGCCCCTCTCGGGCGTATATGCGCCGCTCTGCGAAGCTCTTGTTCCATTTTGTTTGTCTTAGACTTAACTCATTGCATGTATGTAGACTTCCATAATTAGATTGCTGAATATGCTTGTACACATGTGGCTGTTCAGGCAACCATGTTGCAAGCATATTCATCAATGGTGAGCTGTCTATTGAATAAAGAATAAAGAAAAACAAATAGTTTCAAAATATTTTATCATTTGTTTTATGTTCTGTTCCTCCGAACCCCCTAACAGCCCCCCCCCCCCCCCCTCCCTCCCCCATGATCGCTTGAAAAATCCTATTTTGTCAATAAAACAAACGGGTTTGGGAAAGGAGAAAATATGATTATCAGGGTCCCGATTAAATTTGTAATTAGGCAGGAATCATGACTAACTACTACTTTTGTTGAATTTTCCTTGAAGTTCGCTGGGACATTCTCACGATGAAAACCATAAAACAAAGGTCTAGTTTATTCCAAAAAATTTACGCGATTTAACTTACCCGAAACATCGTAGTTCGGCACCTTCCATAACTACGGCATTCTGAACAATTATTTGCAACAAGATTGGTTTTGAACAACTCCATTTCGCGTGAAATATGTCGTAAAGTAAAGGATTAACTAGGGGATATTCGATAACCATGATAACTCGACCCGTCAATCAAATTAAAACAATATCGAAAGTACACGCCCATAATTATGTATCGTGTAATGCTCTATTGCACACGACACTAACTAGTACCCGATTATGATTATCGATTTTCCGTCGCTTTACCTATCAATTAGTTGTCGCGTCATATGTGTTTGGACAAACTATGGATGGCAATTACAGGTAATAAACAGTTATACATGGTGCTATTTGTTGTGTCGCGTGCCGAGTTATTATATTGTCGGTAACGTCCGATAAAGCTGTAACTACAGCGAGTTGGGGCCATTTGATAATTTTTGGGGCCACTTGATTTTTGTTGGCGCCAGGCATTTTCGCCAAATGAAAAATTCTTGTGCCACTTTTATGTTTTTGTCGCATTTGGCGACAATGGCGATGGGCAGCGCCAACCATGCTTTTTTGTAAACAGAAAAAAACTTTCTTTTTTTCTAAATACATAGCAATAAAAGAAAAACAATATGTGTGTAAAAGTAAGACTTTTTACATTAACTTAAACATCTTGAGTTTTGAATTTTGTATGTGGTTAGTGTTTGTGTGCAAAGGGTTCGCTGAGGTTCACACAAGAACAAAAGTCGTGCGCTGTCTGGAGTGCAACGGCAAATATAGATAAACTCGAAATAATTGAATACTGTGGGAATTCTATGACTGAAAAGTCAAGTTTTTATGATAATCCATGTACTAAAATGTTTGTAGCCTTGAACAAATATGATTTTGAATACCTACATAAGGACAAAAACTCCTGACTGTTCCTAAAATAAACTCACCCATGTTTGTCTGGAGTGTAACATTTGACGTTTAACAACCCCTCTTTCACTATATATTACTTTTTGATGAACTATTGTTCTCTTTTTCAGATAACATAGACTCAAAGATTATTCACACCAGAAATCCAGTTTAGACACAGACTTGTGTCTGATTTAGACCAGTATTTATGTTGTCTGGAGTGCAACAAGTTTTTTGGCTTAATTTAAAAAGACCTGATCTAAAGAAAGAGTTATCATCAAATATTGTTTTTTTTGAAAGAGGGCATATATTTAAACAATTTATGCACAAATTTGTGTCATCTTTGCGATTGGTTTTCATTTTAGGGGTTAGAAATTTAAATCTTAGAAAATTTAACTATCTTGGTATGATTACAATTGCTCATTGTTTGAAATACAAGGAAAAGAGTAACATTGCTTGTAATAGTTATCACATGAATTATTTGTACCTTTTTACTTGATAAAGAAGTGCGAATTGTATCATAAATTAGCCCATATTGTCAACATGTGAATATGTATGGAGTGCAACAAACTATTTAAAAGAAAAGAACTTTCATTTTTCAACATTTATAGCACACCTATGTAAGATAATTAATTGTTCTTGTTTAGTTAGCGCTTATAACATGTCAAGGTATAATATAAGTCATTTTTTATACCTATCCAATCACACCGTTCATCCAGATACAAAATACACGGATTGGTCTTCCAAACGCGGATGTAAACACTTTTATTTTGAACGGCGGGATAAAAAGAGTGAGTACTTATTATCTTTAAATACAACGAATATCGGCTGATTTGATTTTTTTGTTACATACGATGAAAACGTACATAACTTTGCCAATGTTTACCTAAAATCCTGTCTCATAAAATCTGTTAGTAAGAGAAATATATGCTACTGAATCTGACTTTGATGCACGAAAAGAGAAAAATCTTGGTAAGAATGTCTGTAAATCATTATTAAAGCACATAATTATTGTCAAATTGATGTTTCACGGAGGATCGGGGATCGCTTCAAGTGTTTTCTTTACAAAAACCCATAAAAAAGTACAGAAAAAGAACAAGAAGTATTTGAAATTGGGTACTGTCAGTTGCTTTTGTGCAACATACCACGGTGCAAATTCTCCAGCAGGTAAAACAAACTCGAATTCATCGATACAACCGACACGGATAATAAAAAGCAAATTCCGGTCTTTTTTTAAGGAAAATTGGCTGCATCCTTGTTAAAACCAATTTAATATCGTTTAGAGTCAATAGATGTTTGGTTTAAGACCAATTATGGCTTATTTTGGTTTACTAAAACTAAAAGGCTTGTGGATGAGCACTTTCGACGGTAAAGACATTAGTAAACCATGTTTACATGTTTTATAAAGAGATATGCGAATATCAGCTGCATATTAACAGATAAGTTGTCTGTGTCTTTGTTTTCAATCTTTAAATTCTAGGATTAAAACCCTCATTATCATCTTGTTTCATTGCAGTTTGATAGAGAGCTCCAAAAGGTTTTCATCTTCGATATTCAAACACCAACTCTATCACGCATGTCTGTAAACATACGGTATATGGGTGCATTTCTTTCATGAAGATATTGCCAAGAATATTTATCATGATTGTCTCTCTTACTCTTTAGTGTGGGTTGAAGTGAAAGTTTTTATACGCCGCCGGAGGCGGACGTATATTGGCGTCATCTTCTCCGTCTGTCCGTCCGTCCATCCGTCCATCCGTCCATCCGTCCATCCGTCCGTCCGTCCGTACGTACGTCCACTTTTCTTGTCAACGCAACTCCTCCTAAGTTTCTGGCTGGATCTTCTTGAAACTTGGTCAATGTTATCACCTCAATTGGTAGATGTGCATGAAGGAAGGATTTTATGGTTCGTTGATTTTTGCCTGAGTTATGCCCCTTAAAAACTTAGTCTCTGGGGCTTATTGAAATTGCAGCCTTGTCAACGCAACTCCTCCTAAGTTTCTGGCTGGATCTTCTTGAAACTTGGTCAATGTTATCACCTCAATTGGTAGATGTGCATGAAGGAAGGATTTTATGGTTCGTTGATTTTTGCCTGAGTTATGCCCCTTAAAAACTTAGTCTCTGGGGCTTATTGAAATTGCAGCCTTGTCAACGCAACTCCTCCTAAGTTTCTGGCTGGATCTTCTTGAAACTTGGTCAATGTTATCACCTCAATTGGTAGATGTGCATGAAGGAAGGATTTTATGGTTCGTCGATTTTTGCCTGAGTTACGCCCCTTAAAAACTTAGTCTCTGGGGCTTATTGAAATTGCAGGCTTGTCAACACAACTCCTCCTAAGTTTCTGACTGGATCTTAATGAAACTTGGTCAATGTTATCACCTCAATTGGTAGATGTGCATGAAGGAAGGATTTTATGGTTCGTTGATTTTTGCCTGAGTTATGCCCCTTAAAAACTTAGTCTCTGGGGCTTATTGAAATTGCAGCCTTGTCAACACAACTCCTCCTAAGTTTCTGGCTGGATCTTAATGAAACTTGGTGGATGTTATCACCTCAATTGGTAGATGTGCATGAAGGAAGGATTTCATGGTTCATTGATTTTTGCCAGAATTATGCCCCCTTCAATCTTAGTCTCTGGGGCTTAATGATATTTCAGCCTCGTGAATGCAATTCCTTCCAGGTTTTTCACTGGATATTTATAAAAACCTTTTTGTGAACACAATTTTTTAAAGGTTTTTCAGTGAATATTTATAAATCCTTGTCAATGTCATTTTTTTGTCTCAAGTTTTATAAGTGGCGGCGTATATTGTGACGATGGCACTCTTGTTATGAAAGGCCCTCTACGACAGCATGTAAAACAAACTACATAGGCGTAGGAAGAGGGGTGCCAGGTGGGGGCCTGGCCCCCTAATAATTTAGGGTTTAATTTTGGTTGTGAAAATAAGGACTTACATTGACTGTTAATCCTGCACGCAAAAATAACAAAAACTAATACAGTGCTGTCCGGCAAGTCTGCGCACTTGAGAAACAAGATCGAATTCGCCCTTGAAAATATGATTGTAAGCTCACCAATGACAAGCATAAATCAAATTAGTATCTGTTTAAACATGTCAATCTAAAATTTCTGCAAATTTCCCCCAAAACAACTGAAATAATCAAGATTGAAGTTACCTACCCTCGTGTTTTGAAGATTTAAAAATATAGCAAGCGTTAAATCCAAAAAATTAATTCGAAAGTGCTTCGAAAACAATTATGATAAGCATTTAATTCATCGTGAACGGTGACTGATCATTTAGGTTAAACTTCATATTTAAAGTTTCTGATCAAGTAGAACTTTCTTCTTCTTTTTTATTAGCTCACCTGAGCACGAAGTGCTAAGGTGAGGTATTGTGATCTATCAATGTCCGGCGTCCGTCTGTCCGTCTGTCCGTCACGGCGTCAACAATTTCTTTAAACGACATCTCCTCCTAAACTACTGGGTCAAAATCAACCAAACTTGGCAGAAATGTTCCTTGGGTGGTCCTTTATAAAAATTGCTAAAATGATTGAAATCCATGAAAAACTCTGGTTGCCGTGGCATCGGAAAATGGGAAATTTCACAAAAGCTCAATAATTTCTTTAAACGACATCTCCTCCTAAACTTCTGGGTCAAAATCAACCAAACTTGGCAGAAATGTTCCTTGGGTGGTCCCTTATAAAAAATTGCTAAAATAATTGAAACCCATGAAAAACTCTGGTTGCGGTGGCATCGGAAAATGGGAAATTTCACAAAAGCTCAACAATTTCTTTAAACGACATCTCCTCCTAAACTACTGGGTCAAAATCAACCAAACTTGGCAGAAATGTTCCTTGGGTAGTCCCTTATAAAAATTGCTAAAAGAATTGGAATCCATGAAAAACTCTGGTTGCTGTGGCAACAGAAAATGGGAAATTTCACAAAAGCTCAACAATTTCTTTAAACGACATCTCCTCCTTAACTTCTGGGTCAAAATCAACCAAACTTGGCAGAAATGTTCCTTCAGTAGTCCCTTATGAAAATTGCTAAAAGAATTGAAATCCATGAAAAACTCTGGTTGCCGTGGCATCAGAAAATGGGAAATTTCACAAAAGCTCAACAATTTCTTTAAACGACATCTCTTCCTTAACTTTTGAGTCAAAATCAACCAAACTTGGCAGAGATGTTCCTTGGGTAGTCCCTTATAAAAGTTGCTTCAAGAATTGAAATCCATGAAAAACTCTGGTTGCCATGGCATCGGAAAATGGGAAATTTCACACTAATTCAACTATTTCTTTAAACATCTTCTCCTTAACTTCTGGGTTAAAATCAACCAAACTTGGCAGAAATGTTCCTAAGGTGGTCCCTTATAAAAATTACTAAAATGATTGAAATCCACGAAAAACTCTGGTTGCCGTGGCATCGGAAAATGGTAAATTTAACAAAGCTCAACAACTTCTTTAAACGACATCTCCTCCTTAAATTCTGGGTTAAAATCAACCAAACATGGCAGAGATGTTCCTTGGGTGGTCCCTTATAAAATTTGCTAAAAGAATGGAAATCCATGGAAAACTATGGTTGCCGTGGCATCGGAAAATGGGAATTTTCACAAAAGCTCAACAACTTCTTTTAACGACATCTCCTCCTTAACTTTTCGGTCAAAATCAACAAACTTGGCAGTAATGTTCATTGGGTGGTCCCTTATAAAAATTGCTAAATTGCTAAAAGAATTGAAATCTATGAAAAACTCTGGTTGCTGTGGCATCAGAAAATGGGAAATGTCATAAAAGCTGATCAATTTCTGTAAACAACATGTCCTCTGAAACTACATGGCCAAATTCTTCCCTGGGACAACAATGCGTAACATATGCAAAGTTATTTGGCATTATTAAAACATAACTCAGGTGAGCGATTTAGGGCCCTCAGGGTCCTCTTGTTCAATTTTACGTCCCTTTTAAGATTATTTCAACCCGAATGAGACGGGACAGTCAGTAGGTGGTGCGAAAGCAGGAGAGCCCCAAGAAAAATCACCTGGTACACCCGCAAGCAGAACTTGACTTCTCTCATATGTGCCTCGTATGGGTCTCAAACACACACAAGACACAGCGGTAACATGATCAAGTGATTGAGGGCGGTAATGAAATATCAGCGCTCTGAACTACTTCTTTAGGAAGGCTTTTGTATCTGGAAAAAATAGAGCAAAGATCATTCAAAAACACAGTTTGGTACATAAGATAAAATTCTTAAGCGTGTGATGCAAAGTAAATAACCGACTATAAAAGTCAGCGGGATGCGGTTATAGCACGTTTCAACCCGAATGAGACGGGACAGTCAGTAGGTGGTGCGAAAGCAGGAGAGCCCCAAGAAAAATCACCTGGTACACCCGCAAGTAGAACTTGACTTCTCTCATATGTGCCTCGTATGGGTCTCAAACACACACAAGACACAGCGGTAACATGATCAAGTGATTGAGGGCGGTAATGAAATATCAGCGCTCTGAACTACTTCTTTAGGAAGGCTTTTGTATCTGGAATAAATAGAGCAAAGATCATTCAAAAACACAGTTTGGTACATAAGATAAAATTCTTAAGCGTGTGATGCAAAGTAAATAACCGACTATAAAAGTCAACGGGATGCGGTTATAGCACGTTTACTTTATAAAAATCAAGGATTTGTCATTGTATTTTAATTAGAAAACGTCATTTTAAGTGTTTTGAACTATTAAACCCGATTTTCGCATCCGAGTTTGTTTTAGCCAAATTATGTGAATCATCCGTGGTGTGTGGTATCAACATCCGTGGTAAGTTGTACCTTGAAACAAACTAGGCTAATTTTAAAACATGGCTTTAGACACCCAAAATTTATTTTTCCAGTTTGATGAATGGTATACATTTGTTCCATAGATGTCGAAAACTTATTTTGAAGAGATATTTGCTTGAAACCAGTTAAATAATTTCTGCAAATATAAAACAAAACTGGAAGTAGGCGAGAAAATAGTGATTTACGATTTAAAATCGCTTGTATCTATAGTTTACTCAAATCTTTTGTTATGAAACTGCAGCACCCTCAAGATAAACCATTTTGCATCAGTTCTGCACAAACACTTTTTATATTGCGGCAATTAAAAGGCATTGTGCTGATGTTTTCTTACCTTGTGTATTCCCACGCTGTTGATTTTCAAATCCGCGTTTGGAAGACCAATCCGTGTATTTCGTATCTGGATGAACGGTGTGCCAATGCATATTTAGAAAAAAATATTCACGAAATTAAATTGAACTATATTCGTATGATTAAAAGTACTCATTGTTTGAAATACATGGAAGAGTATAAAATTGTTTGTTATAGTAATCTTGTGAATTATTTTTACCATTTTACTTGAAAAAGAAGTACAAGGAGGATCATAAATTATCCGAATAGGTTAAGAATGTCTGGAGTGCAACAGCTTTGTGACAAAAGATGCAAGTTTTGGATTGTCTAGATTTTAGTTCAAACATGACAATTGTACAAGGTTTTTTGCAGACATGTTCTGAATTCATTATATTGTTGAGAAAATTGGGTCTGAAGTCTATATGAGGCCAAACTTTATCATAATAAAAACTTTCTGACCCATGTATGAAAAAATCACTAGTAATTTTGTGCAAAAAGTCATATTTTCAACAGATTTATGACAGAAAAACTAGTTTTTTTTGCTTAGAATTCCTTATTGATTCACAAATTACAATTTGGATTGAAAAAAATATTATTTTTCGTATCATTATATGGGGGTACACTAGTTTGTAAATATATGTATGTTCATGTTTTTCCGTTGATTTTCTTCAATTAAAAAATCTGAAACTTTTTTATGTCTAAATATTTTTCAATGCCGTTTTAGATTATTAAAATTTGATCTATGTACAATATTAGAACATATAGACCAAAATGATCAAATGAAATTTAAAAATTGGAAAAAATAAGTTTTTGGTGCCATTTTATTTGAATTCACCCATTGGCTTTTTCTCCTAAAATAGCCATTTAGGGGACATTAGTGTTACACAAACACATCTTGTTACAGTACATACATCAAAAAGGTCTTACAAGAAAGACCCCCAGTAGATATCATCGTCGACGACCTAGAAACTTGTTAGCCGAGTACCAACGACGTAACAGGAAACATGTTTGGCTGGAGACGCATATTTGGCACGCAAAACGTTTCCATATGGTGGAGAAATGGGGATTCAAGTTGGCATGGAAACCAACAGACAAGAGTCATAGAGCTGCTTATAGGGCTACAAGAGATCACTGTTTATTGCAGGTTTGTTAACTAGGCCTAAAAGAAAGTTGTGTGTTTCAGGTTACCAGACCATGCCTAATTTTTTACCCCCGACCCTAGGGATTTCCCTGCTCAGCCATTTTATCAAATTAAAAAAAATCCCTATTTACCATCCCTTTTTAGCTCACCTGAGCACGAAGTGCTCTAGGTGAGCTAGTGTGGTCGCTTTTTGTCCGTCAGTGTCCATCCGTCCATCTGTTCACATTTTGTTGTTACCACTCTAGCACCCACAAATATTCATTAATCTGAACCAAACTTGGTCAAAACATGTATGACTATAAGTTTTCGGATGAGTTCGATTTTTGGTCAGATTGGACCAGGAAGTCCGGAGTTATGTGCCCTTTAATGTCAAAAATGGCTAGTTTTGACTTTGTTACCACTCTAGTATCTACTAATATCGACAAATCTTAACCAAACTTGGTCAAAACATGTATGAGCATAAGTTCTCGGATGAGTTCAATTTTGGGTCAGATCGGACCAGGAAGTCAGGAGTTATGTGCCCTTTAATGTCAAAAATTGCTAGTTAGCTCACCTGAGCACGAAGTGCTCAAGGTGAGCTATTGTGGTCGCTTTTTGTCCGTCGTCTGTCCGTCCATCCATCTGTCTGTCTGTCCACAATTTGTTGTTACCACTCTAGCATCCACAAATATTGACCAATCTTGACCAAACTTGGTCAAAACATGTATGACCATAAGTTCTCGGATGAGTTCGATTTTGAGTCAGATCTGACCAGGAAGTCCATAGTTATGTGCCCTTGAACGTCAAAAATGGCTAGTTTCGACTTTGTTACCACTCTAGTATCTACAAATATTGACCAATCTTAATCAAACTTGGTCAAAACATGTATGATCATAAGTTCTCGGATGAGTTCGATTTTGAGTCAGATCGGACAAGAAATTCCGGAGTTATGTGCCCTTGAACGTAAAAAATGGCTAGTTTTGACTTTGTTACCACTCTAGTATCTACCAATATTGACAAATCTTAACCAAACTTAGTCAAAATATGTATGACCATAAGTTCTCGGATGACTTTTATTAGCTCACCTGAGCACGAAGTGCTCGAGGGTAGCTATTGTGGTCACTCACCGTCCGTCGTCCGTCTGTCCGTCCGTCCGTCTGTCCGTCTTTCCGTCCGTCAACAATTTCTTCAAACATCTTCTTCTCCAAAACTAATAGGCCAATTTTGACCAAATTTGGCAGGAATGTTCCTTGAGTGACCCTTCTCAAAATTTGTTCGCGGATTTTTGATTCGTCAAAAAATGTGGGCGTGGCAGGGCGGGGCTTATCGCACTTAGAGAAATCCTAAGAAAATTCTTTAAAAATCAACCATTGTTCCAATTTGAACCAAACTTGGCAGAATTGTTCCTTGAGTGACCCTTCTCAAAACTTGTTCTCAGATTTTTGATTCATCAAAAAACGTGGCCGTGGTAGGGAGAAAGGGGCTTATCAGACTTAGAGAAATCATAAGAAAATTCTTTAAAAATTAACCATTGGGCCTATTTGAAGCAGACTTTGCAGGAATGTTCTTTGAGTCTCTCTTTTCAAAATAGATTCACAAATTTTTACATTTGTCAAAAAATCAGGGTGTGGCAGGGAGGAAGGGGCTTATCAGCCTTAGAGAAATCCTAAGAAAATTCTTTAAAAATCAACCAATGGGCCAATTTGAACTAAACTTGGCAGAATTGTTCCCTGAGTGACCCTCTTCAACATTTGTTCATAAATTTATAGTTTCGTCAAAAAATGTGGGTGTGGCAGGGCGGGGCTTATCTAACCAAGAAAAATTGTTAAAAAATTCTTCAAAAATCTTCTTCTCCTTAACCATAGGGCCAATCCTTGGGTGACCCTTCTTCAGATTTGTGCGCGGATTTTTTTATTCATCAAAAGTTGTGGGCGTGGCAGGTCAGCATTTACCGGACTAAAAAAACTACCGGACTAACGAAAATTCTTTAAAAATCAACCATTGGCCCAATTTGAACCACACTTGGCAGAAATGTTCCTTGGGTGACTCTTTTCAAAAATTTTTCTCAAATTTTTTTTTCGTCAGAAATAGATTGGGCGTTGCTTATCAGACTTACAGAAATCCTAAGAAAATTCTTTAAAAATCAACCATTGGCCCAATTTGAAGCAAACTTTACAGAAATGTGACTTGAGTGACCCTTTTCAAAATATGTTGGCAAATTTTGTGTTGGTAAAAAAAGTGGGCATGGCAGGGCGTGGCTTATCAGACTTAGAGAAATCATAAGAAAATTCTCTAAAAATCAAGCATAGGGTCAATTTGAAACAAATTTGGCAACGATGTTCCTTGAGTGACCCTTTTCAAAATTTGTTTGCAAATTTTTGATTTGTCAAAAAAAATGGGCGTGTCTTAAACTTCTTTCAGGTGAGCGATATAGGGCCATTCTGGCCCTCTTGTTTTGAGTCAGATCGAACTAGGAAGTCCGGAGTTATGTGTCCTTGAACATCAAAAATGGCTAGTTTTGACTTTGTTACCACTCTAGCATCTACAAATATTGACCAATCAAGACAAAACTTTTCCACAATGTTGGTTACTATAAGATCTTGGATGAGTTCGATTTTCAGTGTGATAGGAGCAGGAAGTCTGGAGTTATGTGCCCTTGAATTTGACAAAATTGCTGTTTTAGACTTTGTTTACACTGTAGCATCTACATTTATTGACTAATCAAGACAAAACTTGGCCACAATGTTAGTGACCATAAGATCCTTAATGAGTTAAATTTTCAGCTTGATTTGGCCAGAAAAACAAGAGTTATTGGCCCTTTGATTTCATAAGATTACTGTTTTCGACTTTATTTTCTCTCTAACAAACAAATATGGACCAATCAAGACACACCTCGGTCTCAATGTTGGTGACCATAATATTTTAACTGTTTTAATTTGTCAGATTGATTGGACTAAACAAAACAGTTGTGTGCCCTTAAGGCTTACAAAATTGCTGTTTTCGACTTTGCTCTCAAACAGCAATACATACTCAATAAAAAAAACTTGGACATAATGTTGATGAGAATATCTTTATCAGAACAAAGTTATGTGCCATTCACTGTGACAAAATTGTTGTTTTCTTCCACTTTGGTTTTACTGTAACAGCTACAAATATTGATCATTCAAGATTATGAAAGCAGTTTTCAGCTGGAACATGATCTCGCATCTTAAATTATGTGCTCTTGAACTTGACAACATTGGGACGTTCATTCTATCTAGGTGCAGGTGAGCGATTAAGGACCATCATTGTCCTCTTGTTTTGACTTTGTTACCACTCTAGTATCTACTAATATTGACAATTCTTACTGTTAAAGTCTATTTATTCACGAGGACAATATTTTCGCTAATTTTCGCGAATGGGTCATCCCGCGAATTCATCATTCTCGTGAATATAACAGTCTGCAGAATGCCGGAGGTTACCGATGGTAAGCAGAATATCAGAACCTTCCGAAATCCTACATGTTTATGTTGTTGCTAGAACATCGGTTGTTGTCATAATTGCTCATATTTAATTTATAACTATTAAACTTATATATATCGGAGTTCTTTTGACTTTGTTACGATAAATAAATGTTTAAAAGAGTTGCTTTTCGCATATAAGTAATCAACATAAGTTATACATAAACATGAAGGAGAAAGGATGTTTTATACTTTGAAAACCAATTATGTAGGAGCGTTTTCTTCGATACCTGTACTGTCCTTTTAACAGGTGTTAATTGAACAAAGGTGCAAAGACAGGTATAAATTTAATAGAGGTGTGAAAAATATTTCACACAAACATCGTTCATGTATTTATCGAATTTAAATGGACCTGTTTGGAAATTAACAAAATGAAGATTTCTGGAATATGACGGAAACACACGATCTTTATATCAGCCACTCGCGAATTTATAAACTCGCGAATATATTCGAGACAGCAAAATCGCAAATTTTGAGCTCGCGAAAATAGACTTTTACAGTAACCAAACTTGGTCAAAACATGTGTGACCATAAGTTCTCGGATGAGTTCAATTTTGGGTCAGATCGAACTAGGAAGTCTGGAGTTATGTGCCCTTTAATGTCAAAAATGGCTAGTTCTGACTTTGTTACCACTCTAGTATCTACTAATATTGATAAATCTTAACCAAACTTGGTCAAAACATGTATGACCATAATTTCTCAGATGAGTCCGATTTTGGGTCAGATGGGATCAGGAAGTCTGGAGTTATGTGCCCTTGAATGTCAAAAATGGCTAGTTTTGACTTTGTTACCACTCAGATCTCTAGCATCTACAAATATTGACCTATCAAGACAAAATTTTGCCACAATGTTGGTAACCATAAGATCTTGGATGAGTTTGATTTTCAGTGTGATCGAAGCAGGAAGTCTGGAGTTATGTGCCCTTGAATCTGACAAAATTGCTGTTTTCGACTTACTTTACACTCTAGCATCTACATTTATTGACTAATTAAGACAAAACCTGGCCACAATGTTGGTGACCATAAGATCCTGGATGAGTTAAATTTTCTGCTTGATTTGGCCAGAAAAACCAGAGTTATTGGCCGTTGAATTTCACAAAATTACTGTTTTCGACTTTATTTTCGCTCTAACGAACACAAATATGGACCAATCAAGACACAACTTGGTCGCAATGTTTGTGACCATAAGATCTGAAATGTTTTAATTTCGTCAGATTGATCAGACTAGAAAAACCAGAGTTGTGTGCCCTTGACGGTGACAGAATTGCCGTTTTTATACGCCCGTCGAAGACGGGACGTATTATGGGATCACCCGTGGCGTCCGGTGTCCGGCGTCTGGTTGTCCGTGCGGCGTCCACTTCTTTGTCCGGAGCATAACTCTGTCACCTTAAGTCCGATTGACTTTAAACTAGGCAGTTATATTCTTCTCATCAATACGGAGTGCAGTGCGCAAGGACCAAAACTCTACCTGGCTTATTTTTTGAGTTATTGCCCTTTGTTGTTTTTCATACTTGAATCTTGTCCGGAGTATATCTCTAAAAGTATTATAGCTAGGATCATGAAACTTCATGGGTGTATAGATCTCACAAAGGGGGAGTGCAGGGCACAAGAACCATAACTCTACCTGGCCTATTTTTTGAGTTATTGTCCTTTGTTGTTTTTCATAATTGAATCTTGTCCGGAGTATATCTCTAAAAGTATTATAGCGAGGATCATGAAGCTTCATGGGTGTATAGATCTTATCAAGGGGGAGTGCAGTGCACAAGAACCATAACTCTACCTGGCCTATTTTTTGAGTTATTGCCCTTTGTTGTTTTTCAAACTTGAATCTTGTCCGGAGTATATCTCTAAAAGTATTATAGCTAGGATCATGTAACTTCATGGGTGTATAGATCTCATCAAGAGGGAGTGCAGTGTACAAGAACCATAACTCTACCTAGCCTATATTTTGAGTTATTGCCCTTTGTTGTTTTCATACTTGAATCTTGTCCAGGGCATATCTCAAAAAGTATAATAGCTAGGACCATGAAACTTTTACCATCCTGCTCCCCCTGTCGACATAAAGCAGTGTAACGGGCGTATCTTGTGACAGTTTGACACCTTGTTGCAGAGCTCCAGATAGGATGCGTATTTGCGTAAAATACGCACTGATTTGGTCTGAATACGCATTAACTTTTATAAAAATGCGTACAAATACGCATTCAAAATAATGAAAACGCATTTGATAATTGCCAGTTAGCGTATCAAGATCGGAAAATGTTGAGAAAAAACATACACTAGGAAATTCCAACAATTAACACTTTTTGTCTGTAAAAATTAGGTTACGGCAGTCAGCTATCCGATATCTTTTACGACTTTAATCAGCCAATCGCAGTCTTGAATAATTGGGGAATACCAATTACGTCACCACTGTGACCAGCCGAGCGACAATCGGCTATTCCGTAGATCTACCGAATGATGCCGATTGTTGTATTTGTTTGAATTTCAATCAATCGGTTATCTCCGTGAAAGCAAAACGTTACCCGATTTAACAGACCATTGCGTCAATCCGTAAATCGTAAATGACAACTCGAAGGTGTTTGTTTTCTTTTCAAACCGGCAAACGAGTAAATCCACTGCTGAGCAGATCGTAAATTTTGGCGATTTTTGCCGATATTCGTTCTGAAGTGGCCCTACAGGCAAAGATAGCACACGATGGTAATCTTGATCAGAAAAAAAAACCTCGATGGTCAGAAACATACCGCGGTTAGATGGCCTCGAACCCGAAAATGAAAGTGAGTCGTTCCGGTCGGGTGTTCCTGTTTATTTTAGTGCTTTCCCGAACAAGAACGTAAATACGCCCTGCCTCAAAAAATTATCTGGAAATACGCATTGGAAAAAATTCTGAGGGGTAAATACCCCTTGCCTCAAAAAATTATCTGGAGCTCTGTTGTTGACTATGTTTCCTCTACAACAGCAATAGATATTGACCAATCAAAAAAAACTTAATTTTGATGAGAATATCTTTATCAGAACATAGTTATGTGCCCTTGACTGTGCCAAAATGTTTGTTTTCTTCCACTTTGTTTTTACTGTTACAGCCACAAATTTGGATCATTCAAGATTATGAAAGCAGTTTTCAGCTGGATCATAATCTCACATCTTAAATTATGTGCTCTTGAACTTGGCAACATTGTGACTTTCATTCTATCTAGGTTCAGGTGAGCGATTAAGGACCATCATGGTCTTCTTGTTTGAAATTTCATGTAACCTGAAGCACACATATTTTTTTTAGGCCTTAAAGTGACATTTCAGAATTATTTTTACATAAATTCTATTTTTATTCTATCTGAAAGAGCATGTTTTCTTATGAAATTTCTGAAAATTCAAGCCAAAATATTGAATCGTTTACGAGAAATATATATTTTTGTGTTAAAATTAAACAAATTGTTGTAGACAACAGTTCAGATTTATATAGAATTAAATTTTGTCATTTCTGTCTCAACTTTGAAGGCATATTTTTCGCTTATAAATAACAACTTCAAAAACTGATAGCATTTCTACGCATTACAATAAACAATCTTTGCATCAAGACATACTTTTAAAAAATGAAATAAATGTGAAATGTCACTTTAACCTTTTTACCAAAAGGCAAAATTTATATGGTTTCAATTTGAAAGCTGTAACAAATAACAAAATCGATGATGTTGAAAATAAAGGTAGAATTCTTGTACTATAAATTACTAAAAACGTTATCAGAATTTTTCTTTTGCATTATTGTTTTAATGTTTATTGTATAGAAATTAAGCCTTATTAGTTTCAAAAGTAGTGTTGACATTACGCAGGAATAATACTTTTTATAACGGAAAATGATTTTCATTCTTCCAATGATTCAGATTTATAATTAATATTAATGGGAAACAAATTTTGCAGTCCAATCTCTCTAGAAACTACTCGGTTCTGTCCCATTTACAAAGAAAAAAAGAAATAGACTAAACAACAACATTGAAGCTCAGATCAATGCATATGAGGCAGTATTTTTATGCCCCCGTATCGAGAGATCTCGGGTATATTGTTTTACTCGTGTCCATCTGTTTGTCTGTCCGAAAACTTAACCTTTGCCTTTTCTCCAAAAATATTTGACATACAAAGCTCAAATTTGGTATGCAACTTCCTTTCAATGATATTGATATTAATAACCCTTTACTCCACGACAACTTAACAATTTAGAAAAATGGCCACTTCGGGGTTATTTGTGTTTCACAAACACATCTTGTTTTCAAAGGGAATTTATAGCATTTGGGACTAGTATATATTCAGATCAGCTTGTGCTCAAGACTTAAGTGGAGTCTGATCAGGATCTGTACTGCTATCTTTTTAACATTGCTTCAATATTATGAAGAAACAATAAGGCACAGTGTTGATCTTGATTAGACTACCTAAGCACTGGCTGATCTGTGTCAATGTTGGTCTTAAACTCCATATGGATCTGTTTTATTTTTCTCGTCTCATGATTTTGTTTCTGTTTTCAGGACCTTTCGTTCATGTGCTGTCTAGAGTTGTCTGGAGATCAAGATCACCTACTTCAGCAATTAGCACATTTAACTAGTAAAGAAACAGGTAAGATGAGATAGAACAGATATATTAAAAGTTAAATGCTAAGGTTTTAAAGTTTACATATCCCTTTCCCAAACAACAAAATTTAAGGGTGATCCACTTCAATCGCTGCCACAAGTGACAAAATGGTAGTTAGTAAAGATAGAATTTGTGTAAAATATGGCATAGAAAATATTGAGACAAAAGGAGAAACTGCCGCTTATCAGCAGTTTCTTCTTTTGTTTCAATGTTTTCCCAAGCCTTTTCTATAGGGACGTCAAAACCAGGTCTTGTTTGGGAAAGGGATATTTATGCAACCCTATTCTGTACACTGTCTGCACACTTTAACCCATGATCATTATACCCCCACAAAGTTTTTCCGTTTCCTACCTTCCTTTGTCATCGTCTGCAGGAATTGTGAAAGACCAGCTTTGATCTTGGCAATACCCTCAGCATGGTCTGATTTCCCTTTGATCTCAAATGCCATGAAAGCTCTATTCTAGATCTTGGCTTATTTGTGAAGCCATTTTCCCAGATTGCAAAATTTTGGACTGATGCAATTTAAAAGGTGTTGCAAACAATAATTATGCCCCCTTTTGAAGAAAATGGGGGTATATTGTTTTGCAAGTGTCGGAAGGTCGGTCGGTCGGTCGGTCGGTCGGTCGGTCCGTATGTCGGTCGGTCTGTCCGTAGACCAAACCTTGTCCGGAGCATAACTCGAAAAGTATTAAAGGTAGAATCATGAAACTTCATAGGTGGATAGATCTCATTATGGAGAGGTGCAGTGCACAAGAACCGTAACTCTGCCGATCAAATTTTTTGAGTTATTGCCCTTTGTTGATTTTATAACTTGATTCTTGTCCGGAGCATAACTCAAAAAGTATGTAAGGTACAATCATGAAACTTTACAGGTGGATAGATCTCATTATGGAGAGGTGCAGTGCACAAGAACCGTAACTCTGCTGATCATTTTTTTTTGAGTTATTGCCCTTTGTTGATTTTCAAACTTGATTTTTGTCCGGAGCATAACTCAAAAACTATGTTAGGTAGAATCATGAAACTTTACAGGTGAATAGATCTCATTATGGAGAGGTGCAGTGCACAAGAACCGTAACTCTGCCGATCAAATTTTTTGAGTTATTGCCCTTTGTTGATTATCAAACTTAATTTTTGTCCAGAGCATAACTCAAAAACTATGTAAGGTAGAATCATGAAACTTTACAGGTAGACAGATCTCATTATGGAGAGGTGCAGTGCACAAGAACCTTAACTCTGCCGATCAGATTTTTTGAGTTATTGCCCTTTGTTGATTTTCAAACTTGATTATTGTCCGAAGCATAACTCAATAAGTATGTAAGGTAGAATCATGAAACTTAATAGGTGGATAGATCTCATTATGGAGAGGTGCAGTGCACAAGAACCGTAACTCTGCCGATCAAATTTTTCTGAGTTATTGCCCTTTGTTGAGTTTATAACTTGATTCTTGTCCGGAGCACAACTCAAAAAATATGTAAGGTAGAATCATGAAACTTTACAGGTGAATAGATTTCATTATGGAGAGGTGCAGTGCACAAGAACCGTAACTCTGCCGATCAATTTTTTTGAGTTATTGCCCTTTGTTGATTTTTACACTTAATTCTTAACCTTGCCTATATCTCATGTCCTTTTACACATACAGCCTTGATATCTCACACATAGATACCTCCTATCAACATCGTTCAGATTTAACCATGACCTTGGACCTTGTGACCTTGACCTTGGAGTTTGACCTACTTTAAAAAAAATTAAACCCGGCAAATATCTCATGACCTTTTACAAATACAGCCTTGATATTTCACACATGGACACATCTTACCAAGACCTTTCATAATTGACCATGACCTTGGACTCGGTGACCTTGACCTTGGAGTTTGACCTACTTTAAAAAAATTAAACCCGGCAAATATCTCATGACCTTTTACAAATACAGCCTTGATATTTGACACATGGAAACCTCCGACCAAGACCTATCACATACGACTATGACCTTGGACCATGTGACCTTGACCTTGGAGTTTGACCTACTTTTAAATAAATTAATCTGGGCCTATATCTTATGTGCTATTACACATACAACCTTGGTATTTCACACATGGACACATCTTCCCAAGACCTTTCACATTTGACCTTGGACCTTGTGACCTTGACCTTGGACTTTGACATACTTTAAAAAAATTTAATCTAGCCGATATATCATGTCCTTTTACACATACAGCCTTGGTATTTCACACATGGACACCTACAACCAAGACATTTCACATTTGACCATGACCTTGGACCTTGTGACCTTGACATTGGTGTTAACCTACTTTAATGATACATTAACCTGGCCTATATTTCATGTCATTTTACATATACAGCCTTGATATTTCACACGTGGTCACTTCCAACCAAGATATTTCACTTTTGACCATGACCTTGGACATTGACCTTGGAGTTTGACCTACTTTTAAAAAAATAAACTGGGCCTATATCTCTTGTGCTATTACACATACAGCCTTTATATTTCACACATGGACACATCCTACCAAGACCTTTCACATTTGGCCATGACCTTGGACCTTGTGACCTTGACCTTTGATTTTTACATACTTTTAGAAATCTTTAACCTAGCCTTTATCTTATGTCCTATTACACCTACAGCCTTGATATTTCACACATAGACATCTCCTACCAAGACCTTTCACATTTGACCATGACTTTGAATATTGCAACCTTGACCTTGGAGTTTGACCTACTTTTAAAAAGACTGAAACCAGGCATATATATCATGTCCTTTTACACCTACAGCCTTGATATTTCACACATGGACACCTCCAACCAAGACCTTTCACATTTGACCATGACCTTGACCTTGGCATTTGGCCTACTTTTAAAAACTTTAACCTGGCCTATGTTTCATTTTACTTTTACATATACAGCTTTGAAATTTCACACATAGACACCTCCTACCAAGACCTTTCATATGTGACCATGACCTTGGACCTTGTTAACTTGACCTTGGACTTTGACCTACATCAAATGTAGGCCCTTGAGGGGGCATATATGTTTTACAAACATCTCTTGTTTCAAGTTGATAAAATTTTTGGAATCTTTTTATTTTGTGTTATCCAATATTTTCCCAAGCATTTTTAGCTTGAATATTTGTAGAATAGGGGGCTATTCTAGTCATCCCAAATGTCTGTTTCTACTAATGTCATTGGTCTGAAATTTTGCACATGCCTTTGTGACCATAATATCAGCCTCTAGGCAAAGATTAGTTACTCTGATATTTCATATAATGAAATTTTTACCCTTTTTGGACATAGAATTTTTCACTATCCAGTATCCAGCACTTAATAGTCCTGCTTTGCTGTCCTGAGACATCTTTTGTTCTTGTGGGTCATCAAAAAGCATCAATGTGTGGTAAATAGTTCATCATTTTTAGCGAGCCGGGATTTTATGTCCGGGGAGCTAATGTCACAGCCCTAGTGTCAGCGTCGGCGTCAGCGTCAGCTTCGGCGTCGGCGTCGCGTCTTCAAAAACTTTAACCTGGTCTATATCTCAGGCACTATTAGAGATACAGCCTTGATACTTCACACATGGATACCTCCTGCCAAGACCTTTCGGCTTTCATTTGGGACCATGACCTTTGACCTAGTGACCTTGACCTTGGAGTTTGACCTACTTTTAAAAAACTTTAACCTGGCCTTTATCTCATGCACTATTACAGATAGAGCCTTGATATTTCACATATGGATACCTCATGCCATGACCTTGACCTTGAGACCATGGCCTTTGACCTAGTGACCTTGACCTTTGACCTTGAACTCCTTTTTTGTGACAAGCTCTCATATAGGCGAGCTATGTTGTCCGCGGACAACTCTTGTTTTCTAGGTCTAACATTTGGATCAAAAGCTTGTTTGGGAGGAAGCAGAGAAGGCTTTACAGTGCTTTATGAAATAGACCAGTATCCATGGAAAGCTATAGGTCCTGTAAACTTCATGTGGAAGCCTCTATCTACATACAGTGAACAATCAGACAGTGTTCAAGCTGAAAGCAGAACTATGTGGATATGGTGTCATCCAGCTATCTTTGATTTAGTGTGGACGGAACTTGGCAAGTGTTTTAAACTTATTGAGAAACCATTGAAGACCATTGAAAAATCTTCTGAACAGGAAAAGAGTGGTACTGAAACTGAAAAAGATGGAAAACAGCAGGAAAATAAACCTTGTATTGTAGATAAATACAAAACTGAAGTTTTGTATGTGAATGAGGACTCTTCTGTGATGTTGAAATCATTAGCAGGTGACATATTGAGATACAGGTTGAATGGTCCACAGTCTAATACTGTTGTAGCTGATATCTGTAGACAGGCCAACATTATACCAGTCCAGGACAGGAAGGACAGTGCTGACCCCTGGTGGAAAACTTACTATAAAAGGGAGGACACTCTGTTAAGTCATGGTGCTCAGAGAGAGTTTATGGAGAACCTGTCAGAATGTCAGTCTCCAGCAGAGCTTCCTCCTCACTGTGTTGTGGCAACAACAGCTCAGGATCCACGACTAGGAAGGCCAGTGAAGAAATTTAAAATGGAAGGCAGAAGTGATAGTAAGTTAGGTTTTTAGCTCCACTGGTTGTCGGCCAGCGGGCTATTGTCATGGCGCTGTGTCTGTCGTGCGTGCGTACGTCTGTGCGTCCGTCCGTCTGTAAACTTTTCCTTTAAAAATCTTCTTCTCAAAAACTACTAGATGGATTTCAACCAAACTTCACAGGAATGATCCTTGGGTGACCCTCTCTCAGATTCCTTCAAAGAATTCTGATTGAAGTAGAAAGTTTGGAGTTATCTGCCCTTGAATGTCAAAAATGGCTATTTTGACTCTATTTTCACTCTAGCAACTACAAATATTGATTAATCAAGACAAAACTTGGACAGAATGATGGTGACTATTAGATCTTGCCTGGGTATAATTTTCAGCCTGATCTGAATTTTACGTCATGAGTTATGTGCCCTTGAAATTGACAAAATTGCCATTTTCGGCTCTATTTTGACATTGTTTTCACTCTTGAAACTACATGTACAAATATTGACTAATCAAGACAAAACTTGAACAGAATGTTGGTGACTATAAGATCTTGCCTTGATAGAATTTTCAGCTTGATCTGAACTTTACGTCATGAGTTATGTGCCCTTGAAATTGACAAAATTGCCATTTTCAGCTTTATTTTCACTTTTACAACCATTGGTATTAATTAATCAATACTATAACTTTCACAGAGTTTTACTGACCATAAGATCTTACTTGCTAAAATTTTCAGCGTGTTGGCTTTATTTTCACTTTTACAACCATTAGTATTAACTAATCAATGCAGAACTTTCACAGAATCTTACTGACCATACGATCTTACTTGCTTGTAATTTTCAGCTTGGTCATGCATTTGCTTTTGCGCAGCCTGAACCTTTGAAATTGCATTCAACAAGACAAACAATCAGGCCTGTGGAGCGCTTCCAGACTGCCAGGGCTGTCTAGTTTATACTCCCATAGAGATACTTTTGAGATAGGGGGCTGAAAGTTATTATTTTGTTTGTCTTTCTACACAATTTGATATAAAAACATTTTTGAAAGGTCATTTATAAAGGTCAATGAAAAGAAAAATAGCCACTTTAGGATTGTTTTTCACCAACACATTTGTTGTTGTATGATTCTTTTCCTTAAACTAGAACTTGGAATTGGGTAAAACCGAATGAAACCGAATACTTATAAGAGATTGTAATATTGTTACTTTTGAGTGTAGATTTATTAGCTCACCTGAGCACGAAGTGCTCGGAGTGAGCTATTGTGATCGGTCAATGTCCGTCGTCCGTCTGTCTGTCCGTCCGTCCGTCTGTCCGTCTGTCCGTCCGTCCACAATTACAAAAAAATCTTCTCCTCCCAAACCAATAGGTCTAGATTCTTGAAAATTTGTATGTAGCATTGTCTTAATGCCCTCTACCAAAATACTTCAAATTATTGTGCTTAAAGAAAAATTGGCCCTATGTTGTTGGGTTTAAGGTTTCACACAGAAAAACAGTTTTCTCAAAGACTATTTGGCCTAGAGTCTTGAAATTTTGTATGTAGCATTGTCTCAATGCCCTCTACCAACATACTGGTACTTCAAATTGTTGTGCTTAAAGAAAAATTGGCCCTATGTTGTTGGGTTTAAGGTTTCACACAGAAATACAGTTTTCTCAAAGACTATTTGGCCTAGAGTCTTGAAATTTTGTCTGAATTTACATCTCATAAACCTCTAACAGAATACTTAAAATCATTATATTGCAAGGAAAGAAGCCCTAGGTTGTGGATTCTGGAATTTTCAAGTGAGGAATTGTTTTGACCAGGTAGATTTTATCACATCATATCCTTAAGTCTATAATCAGATTATGCAGATCATAATATCTGATAAAGAATGCATGGAGCTGTTAGAGGCACTTATATGTTTGTGTACTTAAGAGATCAAATAAATACTTTAACCCTTTCCTGAAAAGACCTTGTTTTGAGGTCCCTATTAGAAAAGGCTTGGGAAATTAATGAGTCAAATGAAGAAAATGCTGATTCTCTTTTTACCTTAATATTTTATATGCTAGTTTATTGTAAATGAATCCTATTCGTACTGCTGTCAATTTTGTATTCTGAACTTTGAAATTGGAACAGTCTATTTCCTTTCTGTATGGGAAAGCATTATGCCCTTTCTCTACCATAAACAGGTTTGCCTCACCGACAGAAAAGGCTTGTACAAATTGTTATGGTAAAAGAAGAAAATGTTGATAACTTGATTTCTCATTTTGCCTCATCATTTTCTTTGCAGTTTTATACATGAATGCAGTCTTTATCAACACCTGTTTTATCATCTACGGCAGCTTTTAATTATGTCTGCGCTCATCTTATGTTTTTTGGAAAAGGTTTAATCATAACCAAATCCTTACTGTTCAATGAATATTTCCCCTATACTGTTGGTTCCATATAAATGATAGAGGGCAATGTTTGACAATCTTTTCAAGTTGTTAAGGCCTGAAGATAACTTTTTTGCCTTGTTTAATAACTATTAAAATTATTCCTATGCTGTAGGCTCTTGCATTTTGTACAGAAAAAAGTGCATAGAGGTTGTGTATTGTTTTGTTAAACAGAAAAGTTCAAGTTATCATTATGCTTTGAAAATAAGCTCTACCATGAGTTATTCTAGATTTGAAAAAGCGGGAACAGGTTTAGAATTGTCTTAGAATTTCCAAACCTTAAGTTCTATAGTTTCTAAATATTATAGCCCAATGACCTCTTTCCAAATGCTTCGATTTGTCTATGTGAAATGGAAATTCAGCAATATGTTGTGGGTTTTCTGATTTTAAATACAGATATAGTGAAAAATCTTTGACAATCTTTTCCCAAATTTTGCTTTGAAATTTAGTGTGTACCATTGTCATGTGACTCCTTTTCAAAATCCTCCGAGAATTAAAAGGTTTGCTAAAAAGTATGTCTCAGGGCTCTCTCAGGTGAGCGATATAGGACCATCTTGGTCCTCTTGTCATATTGTTACTATTGAGACAAATTTGTTATATTGTTACTTTTGAATGTAGATTTATCATATCGTTACCATTATTAATTTAAGACAAATTGTCTGTGTTATTGCAAAATTTTGTAACTCCAGCTTTGATCAAGCTGGAGTAACAAAGTTTTTCAATAACACCTACAAAAGGTAAGTCTTGATGTTACTATTGTAACTGATGTTTTTCAGACATTTCGTCAGATACTGGTTGGTGTAGGCAGAAAATTACCCCAGATATGTCAATGTCACCACTGTGGGATCAAAATATACGAGATGAGGTCACAACGACTAAACAGTTGGACTACAAAATAGCAGAACTCAAGTCAGAGTTATTGATACCTGGTAAGGCTTTGTCAGACGGGTTTTGTACATGAGAGAAATAAAAATGAACAGACCTTATTTAGTCCCCTACCGGCGAAGCCGAAGGGGACTTTAGGTTTGCACTCTGTCCGTCAGTCAGTCCGTCCGTCCGTCAGTCCGGTGAATTAGTTTTCCGGACTTTTTTTCTAAACGGGGGTAGCTATTGAGCTGATTTTTGGTATGTAGACCGGCATTGATGAGTTACAGAACAAGTTTGAGTTTCGTTCCGCTCCAGTGATTTTTGAGGAAAATATGGATGCTGGACTTAGAAACTTACTGGGAAATTACAGTTTTCCAGACTTTTTAGCTCACCTGAGCACGAAGTGCTCAAGGTGAGCTATTGTGGTCACTTTTTGTCCGTCGTCCGTCTGTCCGTCTGTCCGTCTGTCCGTCCGTCCGTCCACAATTTCGTGTTAACACTCTAGCATCTACAAATATAAGCCAATCTTGACCAAACCTGGTCAAAACATGTATGACCATAAGATCTCGGATGAGTTTGATTATGGGTCAGATCGAACCAGAAAGTCCGGAGTTATCTGCCCTTGAATGCGAAAAATAGCTAGTTTTGACATTGTTAACACTCTAGTATCTACAATTATTTATCAATCAAAACAAAACTTTGACACAATGTTGGTGACCATAAGATCTCGGATGAGTTTGATTTTCAGTCTGATCGGACCAGAAGGTCTTGAGTTATGTGCCCTTGAAATTGACAAAATTGCCATTTTCGACTGTTTTCGATTTTGTTTACACTCTAACTTCTACAAATACTGACCAATCAAGACAAAACTTTGAGACAATGTTAAGAACCATAAGATCTTGTATGAGTATGATTTTCAGATTGATCGGATCAATAAGTCATGAGTTATATGCCCTTGAATTTGACAAAATTGCCGTTTTCGACTGTTTTTGACTTTGTTTACACTCTAGCATCTACAATTATTGACCAATCAAGACAAAACTTGGTCACAATCTTAGGGACTATAAGATCATGTATGAGTTTGATTTTCAGATTGATCAGATCAAAAGGTCATGAGTTATACGCCCTTGAATTTGACAAAATCCCCGTTTTTGAATGTTTACGACTTTGTTTACACTCTATAATCTACAATTATTGACCTATTAAGATGAAACTTTGACACAATATTGGTGACCATAATTTCTTGGATGAGCTTGAACTTAAGTCTTGTCAGACTAGAAAGTCATGAGTTATATGCCCTTGAATTTGACAAAATTGATGTTTTCGATTGTTTCGGACTTTGTTTACACTTTAGCATCTACAATTGTTGACCAATCAAGAAGAAATTTGGACACAATGTTGCTGAACATAAGATCTTGCACCAGTTTGAATTAGCTTAATTAGAGTAGAATTTGCTGAGTTTGCTGAGCCCTTCAAATTGACAAATTTGCCGTTTTCAACTGTTTTTACTCTAACAACCACATATAGCGACAAACCCAGACATAATTTGGACACAATGTTGTTAACCATAAGTTTGTTTTCAGTCTTAAAGTCACAAGTAATTGATTTGAACAAATCTATGACTCATATCATCTTGGTTCAGGTGAGCGATATAGGACCATCATGGTCCTCTTGTTTTTTTAATGCTGGCAGCTATTGAGCTGATTTTTGGTATGTAGACCCGCATTGATGAGTTACAGAACAAGTTTGAGTTTCGTTCCGGTCCAGTGATTTTTGGGGAAGATATGGATGCTGGACTTAGAAAATTTCTGGGAAATTACAGTTTTCCAGACTTTTTTTCTCAATGCTGGCAGCTACTGAGCTGATTTTTGGTATGTGGACCCGCATTGTTGAGTTACAGAACAAGTTTGAGTTTCGTTCCGGTCCAGTGATTTTTGGGGAAGATATGGATGCTGGACTTAGAAAATTTCTGGGAAATTACAGTTTTCCAGACTTTTTTTCTCAATGCTGGCAGCTATTGAGCTGATTTTTGGTATGTAGACCCGCATTGATGAGTTAAAGAACAAGTTTTAGTTTTGTTCCGGTCCAGTAATTTTTGGGGAAGATATGGATACTGGACTTAGAAAATTTCTGGGAAATTACAGTTTTCCAGACTTTTTTTCTTAATGCTGGCAGCTATTGAGCTGATTTTTGGTATGTAGACCCGCATTGATGAGTTACAGAACAAGTTTGAGTTTCGTTCCGCTCCAGTGATTTTTGAGGAAGATATGGATACTGGACTTAGAAAATTACTGGGAAATTACAGTTTTCCAGACTTTTTTTCTAAACGCTTGCAGATATTGAGCTGATTTTCGATATATGAACACATATTGATGGGATACAGAACAAGTTTGAGTTTCGTTCCGGTCCAGTGATTTTTGGGGAAAATATGGATGCTGGACTTAGAAAATTTCTGAGAAATTAGTTTTTCAGACTTTTTTTCTGAATGCTTGCAGCTATTGAGCAGATTTTTGGTATGTAGACCCGCATTGATAAGTTACAGAACAAGGTTGAGTTTTGTTCCGGTCCAGTGATTTTTTAGGAAGATACGGATGCTGGACTTTGAAAATTTTTGGGCTATTTTTTCTTAACACATATATAAAGCCGGTAGGGGACTTGGTATTGTTTTGCAATACTTCAGAATGCTTGTTCAACCTCTCTTTTTGAAAGTTTCAAATGGTATAGACTATGATTTTTATGCTCTGTATCAAAAGATCAGTGGCGTGTGATATTGTTTGCTGTTGTATGTCTATCTGTTCAAAAACTTAACGCAAGTTTAAAGAGGATATCAGTATATCACAAACACATTTTGTAAAAATGGACCTTTTGGAAGAAAATGGGGGAATAAAGTCAATAAATAGATGGAGGAAAATCATAGATTTATTTACTTATCAAGCAATACAAACATTCAAAACCAGTTTGGGCTAAGCATCTAGCTGAGGTCCAGTTGAAAATTAGAAAAAACATACATGACATTGGGGAAATATCGCCAATCAAAGCTACTTTTGAACTTTTTTGCAAACAGAGACTCGTTTTGGTACACCTAAGTTCAAAAGTGCTAGAGAAAAAAATTTAGGCAAAAGATGAAAATGCTGATAACCAGCTTTTTCTCCTTTTGCCCCAATATTTACTGTGCTATATTGACTTGAATTCAGCCCATTTCAAAATTCATTTTGTAATCATCAACTTTCAAAATGTAAAAGTCTGAATTGTTGTTGTTTTGGAAAAGGTCAAAAGGAAATCTTGGGTGGCATTCACCAACCAGTCTAAATCAAAGAATACATATAAAATCACACAACAATCAATCTGATTGGCCGAGACAGATGTCTCGTCCAATCAGATGGCTTGTTATGTAATTTTTATTTAGACAATTGATTTAGAACTGTTGGTGAATACGGCTCCTGTCCTATTTTCCAGGATCATGTTTAGAGCTGGGAGATGAAGAATCCAAGATACCAGTCATACTGATACAGAGACCTGGGGTGACAGACCAGGGGTGTAGGGATCGCAATGTGGCCCCAGGAAGGGGTAGTGGGTGGGATATACTGCTGCCCAAGGGGTGGGGTATGGCGTTCTGGCTGGGGCTTGTATATCGAGGTGCTAGGTGTAATGGTTTATTGGAACAGGAGAATTCTGTCTATGAGGACAGATCACTCCTTTTCCCACATAATTATCCTGACACACAAGCTGCTTTACAGCATTATAGTGAGACAGAAGATACATTGTTACGGAAGTATAATAGAACTCCTCCTGCAAAACGTCCAAATTTTACCAAACTTGGTGTGCCATTTCCGTACAACCATCCATGGAATTTAATGACAGAATTTTGGAATGGTGCAAATAAGACGATTGATGGAAATGAAAATATTTTAAAACATGGTTCAGAAATTGAAAAAGCTGTTGAAATAAGTGTTACACCTTTAAATACAAACCAAGTATTAGATACTGACAAACAATTTAATACAGACACAACCAAAGACCAGCAGCCTGTGATCGAAAAGCAGGTAGACACCACTAGAAAATATTTTGTTTTACGGAATCAAAGTATTCTTAGACAACTTAACCGGGAAAGTATAGGTGTGAAAGCTGGCTGTGGCAGAAACAAAAGTACCAAGTTGAAACAAGAACTATCTGTGTTTGAGATTATAGAGAAATCTTTCACACAAGCATTGATCCCAGTGCGAGTAGAAATGTTGTCAAGAGGGATGGTAGACCAATATTCAACAATTTGTATACCGCTTGAAGAAGATATGAAGTCCATCAACACAGACCCATCATATGGTGGTCCTCTAGAACCAAAACATATTGACCCTAAATTGACATTGAAAAAGAAGATGAAAAGAGAAATGAAGGAAAAGAAGATTAAGAAAAAGGTGAAGGTAGACAGAACGTTGAAGAAAATGAGCGATCGGGATGATTTGTCATTTGGGGTGTGTTCAAGGTCAATATTGGGGTTTGTTTGTCAAGGGGGTTTCTCATTAGGGACTGGGACAGGGGCCGGAGTGGGGTTTGTAAGTGGGTCTGGACTTGTAGAATATGTTAAGAAGAGTTTTGTTAGTGATCATAAATGGATTGTGCTGGTTAGAAACAATAATTCATTGCAATATAGACCTGCTAGGTTATCAGTTATTGTATGAGGAAAGAATGAATGTTAACCGATTTAGTAATACCAATGGATAACATTGTGGACTGGTCCAAATTCAAAGATGTTGCAGACGACAATATAAAATGAATGAAATTTGAATTGTTTTGGTCTTTTGGAGTAGAAAACATCTTGGGAACTGAAGAAATTGCTTGTGACAAGCAATTTCTTCATTTTCCACTATGTATTGCCAAGCAATTTATTTTCTTAGGGGTGTCAAAAAGTGTCCATGTGAGGTAATGGGTTAATGCCTTGATGTGGAAAAACAGTGTTGGAAAAGGGAGCATTGCTCAATGTGTTTGGAAACATTTTTAGTCCGGCAGATATCCACTTATACCTTGCGATGGAGTATAAAGTTTTTTTCTTTGCTGATTCCTCGAGTAGACATCCTACTGTTAAAGATTCCGACGGGTGCCACCGTGTCACCCTTTAGCATTTTGAGAAATTCAAGATGGCCGCCAAGATGGCGGAAATTACTTAAATAGTCGATGTAAGGGTTTTAAATTCATATGAAAACTGATACATTATAGGTATAATATCTAAAATACACTTATTGTTGCTCTAGGAATGAAAAACAATAAAGATAAGACATATTTCCATCTTTTCAGTTGATATTTTTGTGTAATTTACGTTACATTATGGGATAATTACTTCAATTATTCACTTATCCCCTATAATGTGGACATAATTCATTCAAGCACAACAGTGAGTGGTTTTGTTTTCAATTCATTCACTTGAATCTTTTGGTAAGAGCAAAATAAGAGCTGTATAAATTTATTATGTAGTTTACGTTACCTTGAAATTAGCATATTAGCTTCATTCATTCACTTATCTTCTATTATGTGACCATACGTCGTTTAGACACGACAGTATATGGGCTGGTTATCAATTCATTCCCTTTCAAGCTTTTTTGTAAAAGCAAAACAGTAGGTTGTATGAATGTATTATGTAGTTTACGTTACCTTGATATTAGCAAATTAGCTTCATTTATTCATTTATCTACTAATATTTAGCCATAATTTTGACTACCAACTTGTTTTTACTTGAGGCTTTTGGTACGAGCAAAACGACAGTTGTAATTTACGTCAACCTTATCTCGTGTAATGTTACACATTTATAAAAAAATAGTTATCATAACTTGAACAGAATACCCCCAAAAGCTGGTTAAAGTGGGCTAAAATAAAGTTAACAGTAATTTAAACAAGACACACATGTAGTCTCTGATTCACAAACCCATCATGTTGTAGACACAAAAGAATAGTGAATTAAATGTATCCAATTAGAGCACAATGACTAGTATTGGCAAATGAAACCCATTGACTAGCATAAAAAGAAGTGCATAGTGACCTTCTTTTGGTGCATGACAAACCTTGCCTGAGTTATGACTCATCCACATACTATATTCTGTGTCTCTATGTCAAATGGCACGAGAAATGGAATGGAAAGGCTTTTCAAAGTTAAGTTCAAAAAGCAGGTCACTCTATCCTGACTTTGGTACATGACATAGCTTTAAAGTGACATTTTAGAATTTTTTGTCATAAGTTTTACTTTTATTTTTATCTGAAAGAGCATATTTCCTTATGAAAATTCTGAAAATTTCAAGCCAAAATATGGCGCCGTTTACGAGAAATTTATATTTTTGTGTTAAAATTGAACAAATTGTTGTGGACAACAGTTCGGATTTATATGCAATTTATCGATTATGTCTCAAGTTTAAATGCGTGTTTCTCGCTTATTTGCAACAACTTAAAAAAACTAATAGTATTTATACTCATTAGGATAACCAATCTTGGCATCAAGACATTCTTTAAAAAATTGAAATTGGAATGAAATGTCCCTTTAAGTCATTGCACATTTACACATTAAATTTGGTATCTCTAGATCAAACAGTACATGAGATATGAAACAGAAGGGCACTTCGAGCTAAGTAAATTAGTCTCAAAGTGAGAAGTAGGTCACAATGACATCGTTTTGGTAAATAATGCTTCTGTTGGTTATGGCGTGTCTTATATTAAATTTGGTTTCTCTAGGTAAAATATTGCAGCATATATGGAGCGGAATAGAAACGTTCGCAGGCTACCCGATCGCCTGACAAAGAGTATGCGATAATACCCCAGCGTATTTCGACTTAAAGAAACTAAACAATTGCACAAGATTAGATATCAATTCCTAACAGCTGATCAAAATTAACATTTTTTGTAAATGATGTGTATAATATGTAAGGTGCTTCTCTATATTGTTCCATTAGTCCAGGGTTCGATCCCCGGTCGTGGCAAATATCCTTTCAGAAAAAATGTCTCCCACCAATGGTTTGTTATCGTTAACCTATGTGGGCAAGCATCTGGAGGCTTGGTTAGGATGGTACACGCGATAGAACTGGTATGAGAAACGACAGGAGCTAGTCCATGGTTAGGCGCTCCAATTGTCGGGATATGACCATAGCATTTGAAAATGGCGTTAAACGCAATGAACAAAACCAAGCCAATTTAAAGATGATATATTTTTTTCTACGTCAAAGTCTTGTATAATACCTGTGGTGCATTGCTAAGGGGGCAAAACTTGCATGCATGTTCTATATAAAACAATATATTTCATTGTGTATTTGTATTTCTATGTTTTATGCTTTCATTGCTACATAGCACTCCTCCTTGACATTTACTAAACAATGCACACCCCTTTCTAGCATAGCACAACTACATCTAGTTGAAGAATATGGTCCGTCACTCCCTCACTGCCATTTTGACATTTTTGAGAAATCGTTATTTCCAGAAGCTAGAGATACACACTCGGCTTGGGGACAATCCGTTGTACTAGTACTTGATCCCTTGATCCCACGTCTAGTTGATCTTGTGAAAGAGTGTGATTTCAATTTTGTGCTTGATTCCTTTTATCATTTTATTAAAATTATTGTATTCGAGAGAATGATACTAGCTTTTAACATGCTACAAACTAAGTACTGTATGCAAAGTGACAAAACAGCTTAAGTAACCTACTTGTATAACTGATTGGCCTCGAAGTTGAAGGTCAAGCTCTTCAAAATGATAAAATGTCAGTGTGGAAGAGATGGACCTATTTTTCGACTTAAAGTGACATTTCACATTTATTTCATTTTTTTTAAAAATATGTCTTGATGCATAGATTGATTATTCTAATGCATAGAAATGCTGTCAGCTTTTTTAAGTTGTTATTTATAAGCGAAAAATGTGCCTTTAAAGTTCAGGCAGAAATGACAAATTCTATATAAATCTGAACTGTTGTCCACAACAATTTGCTTAATTTTGGCACAAAAATATATATTTCTTGTAAACTGTAAAATATTTTGGCTTGAAATTTTCAGAATTTTCATAAGAAAACATGCTCTTTCAGATAGAATAAAAGTAAAATTTATGTAAAAATAATTGTGAAATGTCACTTTAATGCAGTTGTGCTAAGGCTATAATGGTATGTTACAAAGCACATGCCGAGGAGGTGTGCTGTTTAACACTGAATACTGTAGGAAACCAGAAATACACTATATGGAAAGCAAACGTTTTAACTCTAAGAAATGTATGCTGGGATAAACGTATAAGGCTTAATTGACAAAACGCAAATCGATAGATCGCTCCGCCCAACGAAGAATTTAAGACAAACAATGGGTTTGTGGCATTTTTCTAATCGTCCATGGGTTTATCGATGGTTTTAATTGACAGCCGGCGCTTGGTCAATTGGCGGGGCGTAAGGTTGCCGGGTCCGTTCACTTCTGTTCCGCTTCATATCTTGTACACAATTTGACCTAGAGACCAATTTTGATGTGTGTCCCATACAGAAAGTAGGTTGCTATCACATATCTTTCACTTTGGTTGCTCTTAGTTACAAATTTTCTTCCGCTCAATAGCTCATGTACTGCTTAATGTAAGGGACGCCAAATTTGTTGTGTAGATGCGCCATGACCCAAAGCTTTGTCGTGTATCATTGTACCAATACCAGATCGCTGTGACCTACTTTTTACAATTGTGTGCACTTAGTTCAATAATCTGCTCTGTATAAAACATAATGAGTGTGCATCAGTGGCTACAACAAGTAAATGTACCAGTACATGAAATTAAGGTAACGTAAGCTACATAATACATTTATACAACCTGCTGTTTTGCTCTCGACATAATCTTCTAGTAAAACACTTGATAAGCAAACTGCTGTGTTTAAATGATTTATGGCAGATTTGTGGTCACATAATAGTAGATAAGTAAATAAAAGAAAGTAATGTGCTAATATTAAGGTAACGTAAATTACATAATACATATATGAAACCTTGGATTTGCTTTTGAAAAAAGGTGTCTAGTAAAGATATTGATGGAAAAAACATTTGATGTTGTGTTTAAAAGACTTATGGTCAAATGGTAATATTCTTGTGAATACGCGAAACCAATTATGCCATAATGTAATGTAAGTTACACAAAATTATCAACTGAAATACATTCATACTACCCATATTTGGCTCTCAACAAAGAATTAAGTGAATGAATTGAAAACAAGACCATGCGCTGTTTTTTGACTGACTTATGTCCAAATAATAGTGGATAATTGAATAAATGAAGCAATTGTCCAATAATGTAACGTAAATTACACAAAATTGTCAACTGAAATGGTGGAAATATGTCTTATCTTTATCGTTTTTCATTTGTAGAGCAACAGTAAGTGTATTAAAGATATTTTACCTAAAATGTATCAGTTTTCATATGAATTTAAAACCCTTACATTGACTATTTAAGTAATTTCCGCCATCTTGGCGGCCATCTTGAATTTCTCATAATGCTAAAGGGTGACACGGTGAAACCCGTCGGAATCTTTAACATTAGGATGTCTACTTCAAGAATCAGCAAAGAAAAAAACTTTATACTCCACTGCAAGGTTCAGCTAGAAAATGGGGAATATCTGCCGGACTATTTGAGGATATCATGGATTGTAATGGTGGGATATGCTTGGTAATGTTGGAAAATGTCTTAACTGCAGCTTATTCAAGTTTTAGTAACAATATTTTCAATCCTTTGCCAAACAGGTCATGATTTTGATGTATCTGGTAAAAATGGCCTGGAAAAAGTTTGAGACAAAAGAAGAAAATGCTGATAATCATTTTCTCCTTTTGTCCCAATGTTTTCTATGCTATTATGTACTCAAATCCCATTTTGTTTAATGTCCATTTTGTCTTCTGCAGCAGCTTTCAAATCGGAGCATTGTGAAATTTTGTCGTTCGGTTAAGGCTTTAACATAGACAAGGACATTTATTTTACTTTTATTTTTACAATTATTGCCACACTGTGTTCATTTAAGAAATTTTCAAATTCATGTTTTTCTATAAACATCAGATTACATAATATTTCATATAAAGTGGGTATATTGCAAGAATTGTACAGTTGGAAGCAAATCTTTACCCAGAAGTATCAAAACAATGAAAATTCATCTGTCTTCTGCAGCAGATTTCAAATTGGACCACCCTTAAATTTTGTTGTTCGGGAAAGGATTAACCCATTACCACACAATGACTCTTTTTGACTCCCCACAAGATAATTACTTTGGAAAACATTGTGGAAAATGAAGAAATTGCTTGTGACAAGCAATTTCTTCATTTCCCTCAATGTTTTCTCTCTAAAAAGCCAAAAATATTTTGAATTTCATTCACTTGAAATTGTCGTCTGCAACATCTTTGAATTTGGACCAACCCAAAATTTCGTTGTTTGGTGATGGGTTAAAGGCTATCTGATTTAAAGACTTTACAGAAGACATTGATAAATCAATAATTATGCAATTATGTACTTTTATCTGTAGTTTTGTTATTTTTTTCATCATTAATTCTTCTCAGAAAATCTGATAAAATATTTTTGTGTTAAAAACAAGCATGTGTTTGTCTGATTAACCCTTTCCCAAATGGTATAGAATTAGAATGGTCAAATTTGAAAGCTGCTGCAGATGTCAAAATTGGTGTCTATAAAGGTTGGATTTGTGTATAATAATTATGCTCCCCGAAGGGAGAGCATATAGTCGCCGCTTCGTCTGTCCGTCCGTCCGTCTGTCATTCCGTCCGTCCGTCCATCTGTCCGTCCGTCCGTCCGTCCGTCCGAAGCGATTTCTCTATAACTCTTGGGCCAAATCAAATGAAACTTACCATGTGAACTCCCTATGACATAATGCCGATGTACTTTTCCCAGTTTTTGGATTTGAGGCCTCGTCATGGGAAAAGGGGACTTAAGGTCAAATACACTTTTTTTCTAATTTCTCATAGTCTAATGGTCAGAATTTGATGAAATTTCATATTTGAGTAGCAA
Organism: Fragum sueziense; assembly: GCA_963680895.1. Taxonomy (NCBI): domain Eukaryota; kingdom Metazoa; phylum Mollusca; class Bivalvia; order Cardiida; family Cardiidae; genus Fragum; species Fragum sueziense. The sequence continues at coordinate 64,959,108 of OY804594.1, read as the reverse complement.
ATCAGATGCCCTTGACAATAATCTACTTCAAATTTGCATATAAAAAGTATGTCATGGAAAAAGGGGGCTTATCGTTTGTTAGCTTAATCTTAGCTCTGTATGGCATACATTTATTGTGACAAAGCCTTATTCGGGGAGCATTGTCCGTCTCTGACGGCTCTTGTTATGACAAAGAAATACTGAGACAAAAGGATGAAATGCTGATTTCAGCGCTTTCTTCTTTTGTCTCAATGTTTTCCTAAGTCTCTTATGTAGGGATGTGGAAACCAAGTCTCGTTTGGAAAAGGGTTAAGGAAGTATGATGTCTGGTATGCATATGTTTTTTTTCCTACGGGAGCATTTATCTAGCGGTTAGTGCAAAATTGCTGAAGGTGCACACAAAATGCTGACTTATTTGCACTGATGATTTGGCAAAATGTTTCAATGTCCCAAAGAAAACATTGTTTCCACACGGTGTTTGTTTGTGTATCAAAGATAAAATCCCTGTCGTAGTCTGCTGTTGATTGTTTGAAAAAGACTGGCAGGAACAGGCCGTGGCTGTAGCACAGTTGATAGCACATATCTGCCTCGCACTGGAGAGGTCCCCGTTCAATCCCTGATTGTGGCAAATTATCCTCTCTGACTAAAAGGTTATTCGCCAATGGTTTGATAATCGTTAACCTATAGATGTGGGTGAGCAGCTGGAGGCTCCGTTAGGATGTTGTAGTATTGGTATGAGAAACAACAGGAATCCATGGTTAGGTGCTCCAGCCGCCGTGGTATGACCATAGCTGTTGAAAACGGCGTAAAATTCCAATGAATCAAACTTGCAGGAACAGTAAGAAAGCTGCAGGAATCATGATCAGACTGCAGTAACCCTTTCCCAAAAAAGACCAGGGGCCCGTATAACTAACGATCGTACATTTGATTTTTGCATAATTACTTGTAACAACAGCCCTTATTGGCTCAGTCGGATTTCTCGTGCAATCAGATGTCTTGTTACACAGTTTACACAAAAACTTGATCGTAAGATGTTTAGTAATACGGGGCCCTGGTTTTGACGTCCCTAAGTGAAAAGACTTGGGTAAACATTGAGGCAAAAGAAGAACATGCTGATAATCAGCATTTTCTCCTTTTGTCTCAATATTTTCCTGGCTATATTGCACAAAAATTAAGTTTAGTCGTCTGCGACAGCTTCAGCGACGGATCCAGGGTTCGTTTTTACAAAAAGGGGGTTCGTTTTTTAAATATTACACAATTTTAACCGAATTTCTGCATGAAAATGAAATAATCCGGCTACAGAGGGGGGTTCGTTTGAACCCCCCGAACCCCCTCTGGATCCGCCACTGAGCTTTCAAAATGGACCGCCCTATAATTTTGGTGTTTGGTAATGGGTTAAGGCACCAACTGATCTGGCTCTTCTTCGTATACACATATTTATACTAGAGGAAAGAAGAAACGCAACAACTATTTTTGTTATTTCTCTTAATTCTTTTACATTATTGAGTCAAAATTGTAACTGATTATTGCTGAGAACATTATCTTGATATTGATCTTTGTTTTTACGTTAGATCATGTCTTACGTGTGAGATAACGTCAAAATAGACGTTTACACGTTTCTCACATGCAAACCTTTAAATATCCAAACTTTACATAAAACTCTTTTCATTTGTGCAGATGCACGTCGACTCGACAAAAGGCAATAATTTTCGTTTTGATTTTATCCCTCTTATCATTTTGCGACTCATTCAAAAACGTCGTCCGCCAGCAATTGTAATATTTTCGAATGGAATATCGCAACCCGCAATCGCTGCTGACTTTGGTGTACAGCGGTTGACAAAATATTGCTTGAGATAACGTCTTAGAACGAACGGAACAACTGACAGTCGCCGGAAAAGCGATCGTCAACGTCTAACGTCACGACGTCAAGGCCATAACGTTAGCTCATTGTACCTACGGAAACGAATCCTGTTATCGAGAAAAATTGTAGATGCTATTCATGGACAGTACAGCAATCAAATTTCAATCAGGAATCGTAAACGTCAATTTGGATTGCGTGCAAGAACGCATTTAACATTGACGCCAAACCGCTCTGCTTTAAACGCATATTGATGGCACGTAGAACATGTGACCTTGATGAAATTTTGACACTAGAAAGTCAAATGATGAAGTTTTATTATGCATTGAAGAAAATACTCGAATGGGGGTGATTTTAAGAAAAACAAAAACAAAACGTATGTTCAAATTAATTTGTTGTTGCGTTTCTTTTTTCCTTTAGTATAGTAGCTGTTGGTATGGATCCAGATGATGTGTTAGTATTGCCACAGGTTACGGTATCTAAAGAAGTTAAAATGATAAACGAATTTAATATTAGCGTAGAAGCTAATCTAAAATGCGTTTATTTTCATTTAGAGACCGTAAACTTAAGAGATTTGCAGCTGGAGGCTGAATCTGTAGCATAGGTTAAAGAGTGAGTGCCTGTGGTTTTCGGGGTGCACTCTCAGTCTTTTTCAACTATCAAACATTTGGTGACGAAATTCTAGAGATGCAGAGGGAGTTACAAAGACGAAAATGATGAAATTACTGCTACTGAGGAAGACTGGTAAGGGTACCAAGACTTCTATATATCGGATATGATTGGCAGCCAAGATGGAACGGAAATACGGAGTTGGAAGAAGTCAATGTTGAAAAATAAAGCAGTTTAAACCCAAAGATCTGGTTCTGTCTGCAAGGCTCAAACTTGTTTGATACCCCCGCGTAGGTAGGCCCTACATGAAATGGCATAAATAACGTACAACTTCCTGGGTTTGTTGTTGCCACTTTTGAAGGAAACCAGCGTTGTACTAGCAATCAGACTAGAGATGATGAATTAAGTTTTCCCCATCTTGACACTTGACCTTGTGTTGATGGGACTAGCATCTTCATATTGCATGTAACCCTTTCCCAAGCGACAAAATCTTATAGGCCCTCTAGTCAATCTCAAATGTTAAAGCATAGAAATTATTTCGAAAAAAACAAAAAAACAAACAAAAAAGACAAAAAACAAAAAAAAACAAACGCATACAACATTGGTCATCAGTATTTTCTTCTCGTTCTTCAAACGCTTAAAGGACTTTTCTGTGTCTTGAAAAGTATAGCTTTGTATTTCATATTTAAGTAATAAACGCTTAATTATACAGTATTTTACTCCGTTCTTCTTGTGATTTTTGCCGCAACTAATCTAAGATTCGTTGTGCATTTCTAGCAGTCAAATGAGCAATGATGAATTAGTTTTTCGCTATATTGACAGTCTTCTGGCCGACCTGACAAGATATACAAAACATGTTTTTATCCTGTTTTACAAGTGGAATATGTGACCCGTCACGCTAAAAGGGACC